>PCDM01000028.1:0-16625 GCA_002778215.1 Esteya vermicola | reverse complement strand
ATTTATGTTTAAAATAACATTACATAAAGACGATAGTAAAGTTTTAATTTATATTAAAGATAAGTTAGGAGTAGGAGGAGTTCGTTACTATAAAGACGAATGTATATTTAATGTTACAAATAAAGAAGGAATTGCTTTATTAATCTCTATATTTGATAAATATAATTTAAATACCTCAAAACATTTAGATTTTTTAGATTTTAAAGAAGCTTTTTATCTTTATTGAAATCGAGAAGAAAATTCAGATGCTGTATACAGTGGGGATTTATCCGAAAAAGAAAAAATATTAAATTTAAAAAATAAAATGAATACTAATCGTGTTGATTTTGATAGACCTAATAATTCTCCCATTCTTATTACGAGATCTTGATTATTAGGGTTTATTGAAGGAGACGGTTCTTTTTTATAAGAAGAGATACTTTAACTCCTACTTTTGCTATTGAAGTTTCAGGAGTACAATTTCCTGTATTAGTTGAAATTAAACAATTTTTAGAGAGTTCTTTAGGATTTGATAAATATTCTTATTTAAATTAAAAAATTCTTCTATTATATCTGTAAATATAAATAAACCTAGAAATAACAATAAAAGTAGTTACATCTATTATTATTAATAATATTAGTGTTTTAAATAATTATTTCATACCATTTTTTAATGAAACAGAGTTTTTAACAAAAAAAGGTAAAGATTTTAAAGATTTTAAATTAATATCTAAAATAATTTATACCGGTGGACATAGAAAAGAAGATATAAGATCTTTAATTAAAATTAATAAATACTATGAATAATTTTAGATTATCAACTAATAAAGAAAAAGTTCAAAATTTAACTAGTGAAGAAATGAATTTACTTTTAAATTCTTCTCCTACAGTTGAAAGACTTTTTGATGGTAGAGTAATAGATAGTAGTACTAAAAAAATATTACCTAAATTAAATAGTTGTGTCTATGAAATTATTTGTGAAAGAGGTGATCAATATTTGGCTAATTCTTTAAGCCGAAGCTGCTTCAATTATAAATATATATCCTGACACTTTAAGTAATATTTAGACATTGAAGTTTCTGCCATAAATTTAGAAGTATTTGTAGATGTTAAAACATACAAAGTAAGAAGAGTTAGGGTTTTCAGCTAAGCAATAAAACGAGGGCTATAAAATAGTTTATAAATACTTACTGTAAAATAATATTAGTATATTGATATTTAGGATGAGGAGTGGGATTATTATTTAACACACTAAACATATATATATAAATAAAAAAAATTAATAATAGATAACCTTTAAGCTGATTTGTAATATTAATTTTTAAATCAGTATTTAAATAAGGTACATATTTAGGTACTACGCCTAATAAATTACGACTGTAATGGGGTTCTAATTATTTAAGAGGGCTAGTAATAAATATATAAATAAGAATTGAGCAAGATTATAATCAAACAATTCTATACTCACATAAAAAAGGTGAAAACGGTTAAAGGGCATACTCCCTAAGACCGTCGGCAGTTATAAATGTCGCTACAGACTGGTTCACCAGGGTTAGGCTGAAATGTCTGTCCAATGTACAGTCGGATCCTAGAATGAGTGCGATATCATAGGGAGGATGTATTTATCATAACAAACACTACGCACGGTGGATAGCCTTACCATATGGGTAATAAACTCCTGAGTATTAATTTACTCCTAAAGTCAATACTTAAATATTGAGTGACTTTAATTTTTTGTTAACTAGGATTGATCTATGTTAATACCTGTTTTAATTATTAGTTCTTTAGTTCATATCTATTCTATAGGTTATATGAACGGAGATCCTCATAATCAAAGATTTTTTAGTTACTTAAGTTTATTTACATTTATGATGATAATACTTGTAACTGCTAATAATTATTTATTAATGTTTGTGGGTTGAGAAGGTGTTGGAGTTTGTTCATACCTTTTAATTAGTTTTTGATTTACTAGAATAGCAGCAAATCAAAGTTCTTTATCTGCATTTATTACAAATAGACTTGGTGATTATATATTAACTGTTGGTATGTTTATTATATTATGATCAATAGGTAATTTAGATTATAGTACAGTCTTTTCATTAGCTCCTTATATTAATGAAAATATTGTTACTCTTGTTGGAATATGTTTATTAGTAGGAGCTATGGCTAAAAGTTCTCAAGTTGGTCTTCATGTTTGATTACCTATGGCTATGGAAGGTCCTACTCCTGTTTCTGCTTTAATTCATGCTGCCACAATGGTTACAGCTGGAGTATATTTATTAATGCGTTCATCACCATTAATAGAATATAGTTCTACTGTATTATTATTATGTTTATGATTAGGAGCTATAACAACAGTTTTTAGTTCTCTTGTAGGATTTTTCCAACAAGATATTAAAAAAGTTATTGCTTACTCTACAATGTCTCAATTAGGTATGATGGTAATAGCTGTAGGGTTATCTTCATATAATGTAGCCTTATTCCATTTAGTAAACCATGCTTTTTATAAAGGATTATTATTCTTAGGTGCTGGTGCAGTTATTCATGCTATGGCTGATAATCAAGATTTTAGAAAATATGGAGGGTTAATATCTTTCTTACCTTTAAGCTATTCTGTTATATTAATAGCCAGTTTAAGTTTAGTAGCCTTCCCTTTTATGACCGGTTTTTATAGTAAAGATTTCATATTAGAAGCTGCATTTGGACAATACTCTTTTAGCAGTATAACTGTCTATATTATTGCAGTAATAGGAGCAATATTTACTACTTTATATTCAGTAAAAGTTCTTTATTTAACTTTTATAACTAACCCTAATGGACCTTTAATAAATTATAATCATGCTCATGAAAGCGACATATTTATGAGTTTACCTTTAGTAGTATTAGCTGTATTTTCTATATTTTTTGGATATATAACTAAAGATATCTTTATAGGGTTAGGTTCAGGATTCTTTGGAGATAATAGTATATTTATACATCCTAATTCTGAAATAATGATAGACACAGAATTTGGTGTTTCAACCTATTGAAAATTATTACCTTTTGTATTTACTGTTTCATTTAGTATTTTAGCAATAGTATTATCTGAATTCTTATCTGAATTAATAATTAATTTTAAATTATCTTGATTAGGAAAAACAATATTTGGATTCTTTAACCAAAGATTCTTAGTTGAATACTTTTATAATAAATTTATAACTAATTTAATCTTAAATTTAGGTGGTCAAACAGTCAAGATATTAGATAAAGGTAGTATAGAATTATTAGGACCGTACGGTTTGGAAAAAAAATTAATTAATTCAAGTAAAAACATTAGTAGCTTAAGTAAAGGTATTGTAACAAATTATGCTTTATTTATTTTAGTAGGATTTATATTATATATCTTTTCTATTAGTTTAGGTTTTACTAATCACTTAAGTTTATTAATGTTAATATTAACATTTATATTCAGTTTAATTTCTTAAAAAAAATAAATTTAGTATTTAATACAAATAACTTATAATTTTACGATTGTTATCTTAAAAATTGTACAAAACATTTAAATATCTTACTAAAGATACATAACTATGTTTATGTATCTATATTAAAACAAAAAAAAATGAGAATTTTAAAAAATAATAGTATATTAAAATTAATGAATTCATATCTTATAGATGCTTCTCAACCTAGTAATATAAGTTATTTATGAAATTTTGGTTCATTATTAGCAGTTTGTTTAGTTATACAAATTGTTACAGGTGTTACATTAGCTATGCATTTTAGCCCTAGTATTTTAGAAGCTTTTAATTCTGTAGAACATATTATAAACAATAATGGATTAATAATATTCTATATACTCGGATTACTTTTATTTATTACTATTATACAATTTAAAATAACAAGAAATAATAATTTATCTTTAACTAGATCAAATTATTCTACCAAGGTTAAAACACAATTAAACCATATAACTTATAATTAAATCCTTGATTTATTACAGGTTTTGTGGATGCTGAAGGTTCATTTTCTATTATTGTTATAAAAGATCCTAGATATAAGGCAGGATACCGTGTTGAAGCAATATTCTCTATAGCTTTACATAAAAAAGATGTAGCTATATTAGAAAATATTCAAAATTTCTTTGAGGGGGCAGGAAAAATTAAATTTGAAACTAAAAGAGATGTAGTTTCATATGTAATAAGATCTAAAGATCAATTATCAAAAATATTAATACCTCATTTTGATAGTTTTCCTTTAATTACCCAAAAAAGAGCCGATTATCTTCTTTTTAAACAAGGATTTGAATTAATATATAACGGGGCTCATTTAACATCAGAAGGGTTAATAGAAATATTAGCTATAAAATCTAATTTAAATTTAGGGTTACCTAGTAAATTAAAAGAAGAATTTCCTAATTTACCTTTAATATATAGACCTCTTGTTTTAGATTCTGAAATACCAACTCCTCACTGAATTGCAGGATTTACATCAGGAGAAGGGTCTTTTTATGTTAATATTAGTGAATCTTCTTCTACAAAATCTGGAAGTCAAGTTCAATTATTTTTTTACATTAGCCAGCATATTAGAGATAAAGATTTATTAGTTAAATTTATATCTTATTTTGGTGTAGGACGTTATCATCCTATTAAAGGAAAAGGATGGGCTAGTTATGAATGTAATAAATTTTCAGATATTATTACAAAAATTATACCTTTTTTTAAGGAATATCCTATTGAAGGTATAAAACATTTAGATTTTGAATCTTGATGTCAAATCGCTAAAATGGTTGATACTAAAGAGCATTTAACTCCCGAAGGTTTAGCTAAAATAATAAAAATTAAAAATAGCATGAACAATGGTAGAGTATTAGACAATCAAGAGTAAAAATAGTTACCTTTTTATAACAGTTTATATTACTAACCTTAAGGTCCAAGTACTTACTTTTGACTAGAAAGGTAAGTAAATAATGAATTAAGTTACTGTGCGATATAAATGGGCGCGAATGTGTTCTTAAAACTAATTAGATTGCTGGGAACTCTAATAAAAATTTTTGACAATCAGCAGGATATATTGCAATATGTCTTCAGAGACTAGAAAGTTAGCGTTAAAATTGACGATTGTATAGTCCGAACATTAATGAGAATTAATGAAATTTAACATAGATGATTATGCGTGACGTATCAAACGGTTGAATGATTCGTTATTTACATAGTAATACAGCTTCAGCTTTCTTTTTTTTAGTTATTTACATATAGCTAGAGGTATGTATTACGGATCTTATAGATCTCCAAGAACATTAGCATGAATTTTTGGTGTAATAATATTTGTAGTAATGATGGCTATAGGTTTCTTGGGTTACTTTACAATAGCCCAAAATGACTATAAAATTATATATAAAAATACAACAATAAAAACGTTCAATAATAAAAGATATTATTCAACATCCCCCAATTCTATAAATAATTTTTTAATATCTAAAAATATAAAACCTGTTTTTATATATGATAATTTAGATAAAGATTCTGTACGTAGAGATATCGCTAAGGAAACTAAAGACCTTGCCGGTGTTTATATGATTTTAAATAAAGAATCTTTACATTATTATATAGGATCGGCTTCCACAGGAAGATTTAATTCTAGATTTACTAATCATTTAATATATTTTAATGGTAGTAAAGTTATTAAAAATTCAGTGAAAAAATATGGTTTACATAATTTTGTATTTATTATATTAGAATTGTTCCCTGAAACAGTTAATCAGGAAAATAATAAAAATTATTAGATTTAGAAGATTTTTATTTAAAGTCTCTTTTACCTGACTATAATATATTAACTGAAGCTGGATCTAGTTTTGGTTATAAACATTCAGAAGTAACAAGAATAAAAATGAAAACTAATTATAGTGAAGAACGTAGAAAACAAATAGGAGATTAAATAAGATAAAACTTTATCTATTGAAACTAAAGAATCTATGAGACAATCAGCTTTAAATAGAAAAGAAATTAATTATACAGAACAGGGGATTTTAAATATGAAAAGAATTCTAAACCTATTATGGTTAAAGAACTTAATAATACAGTTTATGGGGAGTTTAACAGTATAGTTGAAACAGCAGAAGCTTTAAACTGTTCAACTAAAACTATACAAAGAACATTAAAAGTTCTAGTAAATTATTAAAAGGACGTTGAATTGTTGATTATAATAAATAATATTATAGTTATAGTCCTGCAAGTATAAAGTTTTATGTAATTTATGGAAAAAAATAAAACTTAAAGCAGAATAACCTGACAGGGTTATTGAAGAAATGTACATATAGATATATTTCTTTGGCGATACTAGTGAAAACGATTAAAATATATTAACTTATTAATATACAAGATCGTCGGTTATCCATATAATCGCGACAGACTGGTCACTAGTGGGTGGCTGAAATGCTGCTTAATGCACAGTCGGAACTATTTATTTATAAATAAATGTGATATTCAAACAAGAAGATTTCACAGCTTTTATTATTAATAAAAGTTAGTTTGTATGTTTTACCTTATGGTCAAATGTCTTTATGAGGTGCTACAGTTATTACTAATTTAATTAGTGCCATACCTTGAATAGGTCAAGATATAGTTGAGTCAACAAAATATATTACAGTTTTAAGTGTTAGTTTTATTATATTATATTCAATATTACCTACAATAGGTAATATTCATAAAAACGCGTTAAAGGTATTTAATAAACTTTAGATAAAAAAGATTATTTATCTATACCTAGTTCTTTTTTAGGATTTTTAGTAGGATTAATAGATGGTGATGGTTATATTCAAATAACTAAAACAACTAAGGGATTTATAACAATAAAAATGGTAATTTCTTTACAATTAGAAGATATATCCACTTTAGAATACATAAATTCTACTTTAAAGTTAGGAAATCTAAATATATATAAAGATTTAAAAAGTCCAAGTTGTAAATTAGTAATAAATAGAACTGAATTACAAGAAATTTTATTCCTTTATTAATATACAATAACATATTTTTCTTAACTGAAACTAGAGTAAATCAATTTAATTTAGCTATGCATATTCTTAAAAATGATATTAAATTATTTGATGAAATACATCAAAGGATGAAATTGAAAATGATTTCAATTACCTAGTAATCCTTATGATTATACATTATTATCTTTTTTTAAAAACTGAATTGTAGGATTTACATGTTCAGAAGGTTCTTTCTTTATTAAAAGTAATAATGATGGTTGCTTTCAATTAAAACAAAGAATGCATACAAATTTATTTGAAGCTTTTAAATTAGTATTTGATACTAATAGAAAAATAGATACTACAAATAACTATAATCAATTTAGTGTTAGCTCTAAAACTGATGTACAAACTGTTATAAATTTTTTTTCTTTTGAAGGTTTACATCCCTTAATAGGATTAAAATATATTCAATATATAAATGATTGAATAATTTAAAAAATTCTATGCGTTATAATAAACTTAATTACCCAAAACTGTAAAATGGGCTCCTTATAAATAAAATAAATTTTTATTTTTTAGAGGCAAATGGGGAAAATTACAAGTACATTCAATAAACAATAACCTCCGAGTTATTAAATTACTTGTAGCGGAATTTAATTCGGCTTAATTAAGAATTAAGAACGTTCAACGACTAATGAGTGAGTTAAGCCAACAATAAGCTCGACACGACAACCCCAAAATTTATAATATTCAATAAAATTTAAGACATAGTCTAATTATATTTGAAAAAATATAAATTATATATATTAAAAATTATATAAAAATATATTGTCATTTGAGGAGGATTCTCTGTAAATAATGCAACTTTAAATAGATTTTTTGCATTACATTTTGTATTACCTTTTGTATTAGCTGCTTTAGTTTTAATGCATTTAATTGCATTACATGATACAGCAGGATCAGGTAACCCTTTAGGTATATCTGGTACTTATGATAGAGTACCTTTTGCTCCTTACTTTTTATTTAAAGACTTAATAACTATATTTATTTTCTTTTTTGTTTTAGGTTTCTTTGTATTCTTTATGCCTAATTTATTAGGGATAGTGAAAATTACGTAATGGCTAACCCTATGCAAACACCTGCAGCTATAGTGCCTGAATGATATTTATTACCTTTTATGCTATTTTAAGATCTATTCCTAATAAATTATTAGGTGTTATTACAATGTTTGGTGCATTAGCTATATTACTTGTATTACCTTTAACTGATTTAGGAAGATCAAGAGGTTTCCAATTTAGACCTTTAAGTAAATTTGCATTTTATTTATTTGGTGTAGTTTTCATTACATTAGCTCGTTTAGGTTCTGTGCATGTTGAAGATCCATTTATTATATTAGGTCAAATATATGCTGTAGCTTATTTTGCATATTTCTTAGTAATATTACCTGCAATAAGTATATTAGAAAATAGTCTTATTGATATAGCTTATCCTAAAGGAAATAAATAATATATTATATTATATTATATTATATTATATTAATAATTTAATTATTAATAAGATTGTGATGTAAAAGGTTTACACTTTGATTGCAGATCTTAAGTTGAGGTTCGATTCCTCCATAATCTTAAAAAAAAAGTATATAGATATATTTCTTATTAGCTTAAGGGTAGAGCAAGATACTTCTAATATCAAGATTTTAGTTCGAATCTAGATAAGAATTCTTATATATTTTTTAATACATAATTTAATACTATTTAGTTATTTAATAAATAAAACATTTTAATTTAACAAGTAAAAATAATACTTTAAATTCATCTATTTCTATGCCTATAGAAAGATGATTTTTATCTACAAATGCTAAAGATATTGGTACTCTTTATTTAATATTTGCATTACTTTCAGGATTATTAGGTACAGCTTTTTCTGTTTTAATTAGAATGGAACTTAGTGGACCTGGTGTTCAATATATTGCAGATAATCAATTATATAATAGTATATAACAGCTCATGCTGTTTTAATGATTTTCTTTATGGTCAATAAAAGAAAACTATTTAATAAAATTTTCATAACACATCTCAATTAAATAATAATGTTATTATCACAAATAATAATAATAACAACACAACAATATTAATAACGATAATGAAACTCCAGAATATACTAAAATATTTATAGATAATCCTTTTAATAATAGAAAACTTATATTAAAAGTAGCTAAAAATCAAAAGGTGTTTATGTTTGAGAAGATAATAATCATTTATATGTAGGACATTCTATTAATTTATATAATAGAATAAGTTCTTATTTTATGTATTCTATACTTAAAACTAAATCACGTAGAGTATTGCGTTATTTTAATAAATATGGTTTTCAAAATGCAAGTTTAACTATTTATATAATGATGAAAATTCAAGTTTAAATGAAGTTGTAAAATTAGAACAATATTTTATTAATACTTTAAAACCTAATTTAAATGTAGATTTAGTTGCAAGTAGTTCAGGTTATCATGAACCTATGAGTCAAGAGATTAGAGAAAGATTACGAAAACAAAGAGGTACTCCTGTATATATATAATGTAGAAGATTTTTCTTTATTATATATATTTGAATCAAAACAATATACATATGATTCATAAGTATTCATCATAATACTTTAAGTAATTGTTAGAAATGGTGTTACTTATTTAGATACTTTTTTCTTTTCATTAGATCTTATAGAGAGTCTGATAATACTAATTTATTAGATTTAGAAAAGTTAAAAAAATTAGTATTAGATAAACGAGGTTTATATGATATTAAACATCCAGCAGCACAAAGTATTTTAGCTGAATTTAAAGATGACTCAAGTAAAACTTAGAATTCTCATCTTTAAATAGTTTAGCTAATCATTTAAAAGGAGATCGTAAAATTATCAGAAATTATTTAAAAGGTGAAAACAAGGTTATTATAGAGGAACATGAAAATTTCATATAAAATTAAATAGAGGCATGGCCGGGTAAACAGAAATGTTTATTATATTTTTCACTATTTGCTGGAATCCCTTTAGAGCCTTTAAAACTAGTACCACGGACTATAGTTTCTATAGCAGTGGAATACAGTGACATCTTAAAGGATTAGGCATCAGCAGGAAACCAAGATAATTAGTTTATAGTTATTCTAGTAGGATCCTCAGAGACTACACGTGAATATCTTAGTAAGTATTATACTTAAAGATAATGATATAGTCCGTTCATTTTCGAAAGTTTATGAGTAAAACGTATGCCTGCATTAATTGGTGGTTTGGTAACTTCTTATTACCTTTATTAGTAGGAGGTCCAGATATGGCATTTCCTAGATTAAATAATATTAGTTTTTGATTATTACTCCTAGTTTATTATTATTAGTATTCTCTGCTTGTATAGAAGGTGGAGCAGGTACAGGGTGAACTCTTTACCCTCCTTTATCAGGAATTCAAAGTCATAGTGGACCTAGTATTGATTTAGCTATATTTGCACTTCATTTATCAGGGGTTAGTAGTTTATTAGGTTCTATTAATTTTATTACAACTGTAATTAATATGAGAACACCTGGTATAAAATTACATAAATTAGCTTTATTTGGATGAGCTGTTCTTATTACAGCTGTTTTATTATTACTTTCTTTACCTGTATTAGCAGGTGGAATTACTATGGTTTTAACAGATAGAAATTTTAATACATCTTTCTTTGAAACAGCAGGAGGAGGAGATCCTATTTTATACCAACATTTATTCTGATTCTTCGGACATCCTGAGGTTTATATTTTAATTATACCTGGGTTTGGAATAATTAGTACAACTATCTCTGCAAATTCAAGTAAATCAGTATTTGGTTATATAGGTATGGTTTATGCTATGATGTCTATTGGTATATTAGGGTTTATAGTTTGAAGTTGAGTAATGATGGCTTCACCTTATAGTGATATAGGGAATATAATTAATTTCGCTATATGCTGGAACAGTTTAGTGCTAATTGGTACCTTGTACGGTAAAAATCTGATTAGTTATACTCAATCAGCAGACAATCTGTCCCTGTATTCCTTAAATGATAACAAACAGAGCGTCTCAGAGACTATACGCGAAACATCTTTTAACTTTTCTGCATTTAATGCTTATTATAATACATTATTTAAAAATAAAGATCCTCTTTCAGATGAATGATTAACTTGATTTATTGGGTTCGCAGAAGGAGATGGAGCAATTCAAACCTATGATCAAGGTAAGAGAGTTCGTTTTGTTCTTACTCAAAAGGAAAGTGATATACTTCATAAAATACAATTTAAATTAAACATTGGCGTTGTTAAACACTTTCCTCAAGGGAAAAGCGGTAAAAATAATGATTTTTATAGATTAATAGTGGATAATCCTTCACATATTTTACTTTTAGCTTTTTTATTTAATGGAAATTTAGCTCAAAACCATAGAATTGAACAATTAACTAAATGAGTTAATGCTTTAAATAATCGTTTTGGTAATGAAACGATTAAGTTAGATAATACTCCTGTCACAATTACATTACAGGATGCTTGATTATCAGGATTTACTGATGCGGAAGGTTGTTTTAATGTATCTATTACTGTAAACTCTAGATACACATTAGGGCATGTTATAAAAATGCGTTATATATTAGATCAAAAAGATAGTGTTATACTAAATAAAGTGTATGAATTATTTGGATTTGGTAAAGTAACATTAAGATCTGGAACTGTGGATGTTTATCGTTACAGTGCTACTGGATTTAAAGCATTAAATGATGTAATAGTTTACTTTAAATTATTTCCATTACAAACTAAAAAAGCTTTTTCTTTTGAAAAATGATTAATTATTCATAACCAAGTATCTAATAAATTACATTTAACTGAAGAAGGATTATCACAAATTAGAACTACACAAAAACAAATTAATTTAAATAATAGTATGACAAATAAGACAGGAGAGGCTTAAAGATGAAGATATAGTCCGACACTTCTTGTAAAAGAAGCATACATAATTGTATGGGTAAATTTAAAATATTTATTAACGGTTTTGCATCACATGTACACTGTTGGTTTAGATGTAGATACAAGAGCTTATTTCACAGCTGCTACATTAATAATTGCTGTTCCTACTGGTATAAAAATATTCTCATGATTAGCAACTTGTTATGGGGGTTCTATTAAATTAACACCTTCTATGTATTTTGCTTTAGGGTTTGTATTTATGTTTACAATTGGAGGATTAAGTGGAGTTCTTTTAGCTAATGCAGCATTAGATACTGCTTTCCATGATACTTACTATGTAGTAGCTCATTTCCATTATGTTTTAAGTATGGGTGCAGTATTTGCAATGTTTAGTGGATGATATTTTTGAATTCCAAAAATCTTAGGTTTAAACTATAACATGTTATTAGCTAAAGTTCATTTCTGAATTTTATTTATAGGGGTTACACTAAAGGGAAGTATATTTGTCGTAAAGGGTCAAAGAGGATTTTCAAATAAAAATTCTCCAGATCCTAATGAGTTTATTTTATTTTTTGAAAATGTTAACAAAGAAAAAAGAAATATATATAAAGAGTTAAGAAAAAAGTCAGGTGTTTATTTATTCAAGAATAAAATAACTAATGATTTTTATATAGGTAGTAGCACAAATTTAACAAGTAGAATGGTGAGTTATTATTATTATGTTAACTCAAAAAATCCTTCTACAATAGTTATAATTAGAGCTATGAAAAAATATGGTTTAGATAATTTTTCTTTAGGTATATTAGAGTTTTGTGAAAAAGATGTTTGTTTAAAGTCAGAACAAAAATGATTAGATCTTTATAAACCTAAATATAATGTTTTAAGTACGGCTGGTAATTCTTTAGGTTATAAACACAGTATTGAAACAATTAATAAATTAAAGGAAAAGTTAAGTAAAGAACTTCATCCTAAGTTTGGTACTGTTACATCTTTAGAAACAAAAGAAGCTATTAGTGAAAGTATAAAAGAATTTTATAAAAAAAATAACCATTCTAACAAAGGTTTAAAAGGTAAATTAGCTCCTCAATATGGTATAGGAGGTCAATTTGTATTTTGTTATAATAAAAACGATGAAGAATTGATTTTTCCTTCTATAAATGGTGCAAGACAACATTTTAAAGTTAGATGAACTCTTATAAAAAGTAATATTGATAAAAATAAATGAATAACTCTTAATGGTGAAGATTGATTAATACAATCATCACCTAGACAAATTTAGTTTGATTAGCCCCTCCCAATCCTTCTATATGCTGGAAACTCTCATAAGGCTTAAGTACTTATTTTAATAAGTGAAAATCTTAAGTATATCTAGACAATCAGCAGGAAACCAACGGGTATTAGTACCTTAGTAGGATCCTCAGAGACTACACGAAGGAGATAATTTTAGTTAATTAAATTAAAATTATCAAGATATAGTCCACACAATGTGTAATTTAACATTCTTCCCTCAACATTTCTTAGGTCAAGAAGGCTCTTTATTATAGAAATATAATATTTGTACAACACTATATGCTAGAAACTCTATTATATTTAAAATAAATAGACAATTAGCAGGAAACCAATATAACATTATTATAGTGTTATTAGTAGGATCTTCAGAGACTATACGTGTTGCAACTGAAAAGTTGAAGAAATAGTCCAATTAATATAGTAATATATTAAATTATATCTTACTGTACGTACAATATCATAACAAAAATATATATATTAAATAGAAATATAAATTAAAAAAATCAATTAAATAATTATTGTCAATACTAAAGTATTTAATATTCTCGTAAAATTATCATCAAAAATAATAAATTAAATGAAAAACAATTAAAAGGACTAAATTTAGCAGAATTAGAACAAGATATACATGAAAATAACTTTATAGAAGAAACTATTAATAATAATAATTTAATAGTTATTAAGCCTGAACAAAATTTTTATCAAGAATATAAATTAGATATAAATAATTTAAATTCTGTTCCTGTTTCTATTATTTACAATTTTTTTAAGGATAAAGAAACTATATTAAAAGAATATAAAAATAAAAGCGGGATTTACTTTTTACATAATAATGTTAATGGGAAATTTTATGTAGGTAGTGCTTTAGATTTAAGTAAAAGACTTGCTACTTATTATTTTCCTTCTCGTTTAACTGATAATCGTTATATTTCTAATTCTATTTTAAAATATGGACATGATAATTTTTCTCTTGTTATTTTACATGTTTTAGGTGATACTGGTTTATTTACAAAAACTGAAATTATAAGTAAAGAACAAGAATATATAGATTTATATAAACCTGTTCTTAATTTAAATCCTAAAGCTGGATCTAGTATGGGGTTTAAACATTCAGAAGAATCTAAAATACTTATTTCTGAATTTCGTAAAGGTAAACCTTTATCTAAAGAAACTAAAAATAAACTTAGTACTTTATTGTCGGGTAAATTAAACCCGTTTTGATCTAAAAGTCATTCACCTGAAACATTAGAAAAAATGAGTAAATCTAAAGTAGGTAAATTAAATCCTATGTTTAATAAAGAAAAATCTAAAGAATTTATTGAACAAATGTATAAAGATAAAAGTGGAGCTAACAATCCTATGTTTGGTAAAACTAAATCTAAAGAAACTTTAGAAAAATTAAGAAAAAAAGTTTATATTTATAATTCTGATAAAGAATTTATTAAATGTTATGATAGTATAGGATGTACAGTAAAAGACTTACATATTGCATCAGAAACTATAAAAAAATATTTAAATACTAATAAAATTTATAAAGATAAATTTTTTTATTCTAGTTTGCAAGAATAAGTACAAATAAGATATATAACAGCTTCAAGGAATGCCTCGTAGAGTTAGCGATTACCCTGATGCTTTTGCAGGTTGAAATTTAGTTAGTAGTTTTGGATCAATAGTAAGTGTTGTAGCTTCAGGTATATTCTTATATATTGTATATAAACAATTAATAGATAATAGCCCGGCTAGTAGATTCCCATGATCAACTCCACAATTCTTTACTGATGTTTTACAATCATTATTAACTAGAAATTATCCAAGTTTAGAATGAGCTTTAACAAGTCCACCTAAACCTCATGCATTTGTAAGTTTACCTTTACAATCAAACACTTTATAATTATTATTAATAATAATTATTAATAATAAAAGTTATGTTAATACATATTATTATTTGTTTTATTGGAAAACAATATATATATTTAGTTCGAATCTAAAATAATAATACAAAATTATTTTATTATGGTTATAATATGTTTAATTATTATCAAAATTATAAAATATATTAAATAAACAAAAAAAAATGTTATATTTTCCTACTTTAATGTCTCTTTTAGAAGTTGTTTTAATATTGGTTCCAGCATTACTTGCTGTAGCTTACGTTACAGTAGCAGAAAGAAAAACAATGGCTAGTATGCAAAGAAGATTAGGTCCTAATGCCGTAGGGTATTATGGACTTTTACAGGCATTTGCTGATGCTTTAAAACTTCTTATAAAAGAATTTGTAGCTCCTACTCAAGCTAATATTATATTATTTTTTTTAGGTCCTGTTATAACTTTAATATTTTCATTATTAGGTTATGCAGTAATCCCATACGGACCTGGATTAACTATTAATGATTTTAATTTAGGTATATTATACTTATTAGCTGTATCTTCTTTATCTACATATGGTATATTATTAGCAGGTTGAAGTGCTAATAGTAAATATGCTTTTTTAGGTTCTTTAAGAAGTACCGCACAATTAATTAGTTATGAATTAGTTTTAAGTTCTGCTATATTATTAGTAATTTTCTTAACAGGTAGTTTAAATTTAACAGTAAATATAGAATCACAAAGAGCAGTGTGATTTATATTACCTTTATTACCTATTTTCATTATATTTTTTATAGGTTCAGTAGCAGAAACTAATAGAGCTCCATTTGATTTGGCCGAGGCTATTAATTAAAAGATTTGGCCTCGTAAAAGATTATAAATTGCTGAAAGACCCTATATTATAGGATAATCAGCATAGAATCAATGTATAACTAATTTATTAGTTAATTGAAACTTTCAGAGACTAAACGTAATCATTGGATATAGTATAAAATATTATATTTAATAAGATATAGTCCAATCTTATATGTAAATATAAGTTAATAATATGATTTCTATATATAAATATCAACATATTAACTTTAGAAAAAGTAACATAAATTATTTACATAAATTTAACAATAATAAAAAAAATTTTTCTACATTAAATAATCCATCTTTACCTATGCCTACTTTAATAATAAAAGATTTAAGTGACATTAATCTTATAAAATCTTATAGAAAAGAACTTATAAACAAAGCTGGTATTTATTCGTTTGTAAATATATCAAATAATGATCAATATATAGGTAGTGCTGTAAATATATATTTAAGATTATTAGAACATATTAAAGGAAATAAATCTAGTATTGTACTACAAAGAGCAATACAAAAATATGATATAAGTAATTTTAATTTTTATGTTTATGAATTTTTTAATTATGAAGATAAATCTAAAGATTTGAAAAATTTAACTGACTTAGAAACTTTATATATTTCTAAGTTTAATTTCGATACTCTTTATAATATTAAAGCTATAGCTACAAGTATGCAAGGTTATAAACATACTGAAGAAGCTTTATTAAAAATGATAAAACGTTTAG
>PCDM01000023.1:3000000-3321057 GCA_002778215.1 Esteya vermicola | reverse complement strand
CTAACCCTAACCCTAACCCTAACCCTAACCCTAACCCTAACCCTAACCCTAACCCTAACCCTAACCCTAACCCTAACCCTAACCCTAACCCTAACCCTAACCCTAACCCTAACCCTAACCCTAACTACTATACCTCTCCTTAATAAAAGGGACAAGAGTCTATTCTTGTCCCTATACACTTATACGTATACGATTTAGTTATTGTAAAGTTAATATTATCTTCTACCTAGTTATAGTGGCGTATAGTACTAACCTTATAAATACCTTTATAAAAGCACTATTAAGTAAGTAGTTATATATATTAAGTTTTTATAAGAAGTAAATAAGAAAAAAAAATATTAAAAGGAAGTTAGAAGTAATAGTTATAAAAGTAGTTATATACTACTAACTTTTATAAAAAGTAAAAAATAAAAAATAAAAATAAAAATATGAATTTTAATGTAATTATAAGAAATACGTCTTTATAGAAGGCGTAGAGTCGAGCTACGTATAGTAATCTAAATAGTTAAATAAATAAGGCCTATAGTAAAAGAAAATAAGTGTATTTCTTTAATACTTAACAAAAGACTAGATAGAAGGGAGGAGGACTGTCCTTATATAGACGTAATCCGCTATTTTAATCTAGGTATGTGTGCTTACTAAAAACCCTATTACGAATATGTAATTAGTAATACCTTACATAATTATATATTCTTAATAGTAATGTAAGTAAAACTATTAGTTAGCCGGCTTAAAATAAGTTAGTAATAGGTGGTACGCAGTGTCTACGTACGGCGCGCGCAATAGTCACGAATTCACTAGGGCCTTATACGTCTGTAAGTGGTCCTATAGTAGGTGTACTAGTCTAGTGGTGATATTCGGTTGATTCTTGTCTAAGTCTAGGTCTACGTCTATGGGACAGTCTGATTAAGTAGACGCGGAGACTTCTATAACCCTTATTTAAGCCCTTATAGACCTATAGGGGACCCCTGCTAGTCACACTATATATCACGTGTCCTCCCCCTTCGTCGTCTTATTCGTCTCGTCCCTACTTATATACGGACACATTATACTACCTAAACACTCTTTAGTTTTTCGGTTTCCTCTCTAGTAGGGCTGCCGACAAGTTCACCATCATCCCTAGCTACAGTCTCTTCTAGTATCTCTCTTCCTTCACCATTGTCGGCCTCGTGCAGCTCGCAAAGATTAAAATAAGCCACAAGCCTGCTAAAAAGCTCAAATTCCATGCATTGTGCTGCTCCATGGCTTTCAAGAATCTCACTAATCATATTAGAATGTAGCGGAAAGTCATCCTCGAAAATTGGTTCTCCATTGCCGCGCATATTAGCTAGGACTAATTGCCGGAAATGCCATCGTAACAGAGAGCCCAGCGGGTGAGACGTGTCGTCTAGGAGCTGACGGTCAAGAGCTTGGCCAGCAATGTTCCAGTTATCTGGATGGAATAGCACGACCTTGTAATCATTCTGGATTGCCTAGCCAACGGGAGGGCCCTTAAAAACGTCACAAAGTAGTTCTTACGTCAACATTAATAGATAACATGTAACTATCGAAGTCGGCGTGTATGTCTGCACGTAGGAGAAGGCCATTTTGAACGGAGTTGATCCTGCCTCCAGTGGCAGGCACCAAGGTTATGTCGTTGCCATAGCCCCCGCTAGTCTACTGTTGCTGGTAAGCTAGAGGGAAAATATGGGAGCTTGAAATCCTCTCGGTAATTTAGTAATACCACAACGCTTGTCTCGTTCCTGCACATTCTCTCGGAATTCTTGAACTCGGGGCCCCGATCAGTCAAAGGGTTAGGGTTTAAACGGGTTCATCGTTGATCTATCACAGCCAATACAGTCATATTAGTAAGAAGTAAACTTAATAGAAGAAAACAAGAAACCCGCCTTAGCAGGTTGTTCTCACCTTCATATTGTCCGCCCATACTATATAATGCCCTGGATAGAGAGCATTGTCGTTGCTTGTCACCTCTTGACTATCTTCCCGTTGAACAGTCCTATTATTAGATAAGCGGAGGAGGATGTTAAGCATCTGTAAAAAATCTTTGTTTGTAAGCGTTGTAATATCCGCGAGGCCACCAATACATTTATGCTTCGGACATCCCAAATAAAAAGTACTCGTCCCTAAGACCGATTCAAGGGAGGCATTGTTGCGAATAAACAGATAAGGCAGGAAAAGTGGTATATAGTAGAAAATGCTTGTATTAAGGCGGGAAAGGAAACCTTGGATAGACTTGTGCAGCGCAATAACAAGATGTAGAGGCTAGGAGAAAATATTTCAAGAGGAAGAATTTTTTTTCCTATAAGATTATATTTGAAGAGACAAAATGATCGGTCTAGAATTTTCATATGGGAAGGAACGAGCTGCTTCGAAACACAGTTTAGGAAGGAACGGCGTCGGTCTACTTCTGTCTATAAACACGTGGCCACTTACGCGCTTAAGGCAATCAATGATAAAGCAGTAGGAAGTACAAATAAAAGTAACAGCAGAAGTCTATATACAAGCCGGGGTTATAACTAACGAAGGCTAGACGCACAAAGGAGTATAAGTAAGGGAAGGTGGACATAAATCTCTAGGTTCTATAGACGAAGGGAGACTGCGAGGCAGACTTCTACAAGCTATATATATAGGCGAAGGCTAGCCCTCACCACGAAAACGCCTGAAAATAGAAACCTTGGGCGCTATCTCTTCCCTTACATTTTCAACATTCTCTTTTTTAGAGTCCTCTTTCGGTTTTGTCGTAGTTTCCTTTGATCCCGATGTCGCATCTTCGTTTGTTCCTAGCCTGATCCCTGCCTCGATAGTAGGGACATCCTCATCCATCGTTGCCTTGTAGCCTATTTCTAAGGCCTGAATCTTCAATTTTATAGCTTTAATAGCTAGTTGTGCCCGTTCCCTTTCCGATGCCGTTGCAGCCCCCTTGGCTTGTTCCATTGCTTTGTCTAAGCTCTGCTTAGTGGTGACAAGTTTCTCCAAAATATTTGAAGCATTTAATGCTTGGAGTATTTTCCACCCTGTAGTGTTGATAGATGATGTTTTTCTTTGAAACAGATTTCCTTTCAAGCCTCTCCGCATTTGTTTAAGATGGACGCCATTAAAAATGTTTCCGTCCTGAAGCTTGACCATAAGCTCCATAGCATCTCTTTCCGTTGATCGGCGAAATGCCATGTACGCGCTCTACGCAGACACGGCGGCGAATAGAGAGGCAATACCTATACAGGCACATATTACTAGACTAAAAGAATGTTAGGTTAGCTATGAATAAATGGATGAAAAATAGATCTTACATCTCATATTGTGACTGCATTGTGAAGCCGAATAAAGTAGTAGCGTAAAGCGTAGAAGGAGCAGGCGCAGAAGAAGTAAGCAAAAAAAGGAAGAAAGTGATGATGTATTTTCTTTGACTCACAGAGTGATAATGCGTTCAGAGGGAAGACATCTTTCACTCAGAAATCAGAAGGGTAACTGAAATACCCCTCCTGGTCTATGACTAATGAAATATGACTAATCCAGTGACAACTCCCTGACAGCGGAAAGGACACTTGTGGAGATATGTGTCACGTCATGGAATACGTAAGCGAGCCAGGGAGAGATACAAATGGAAGGACAGAGTAAGGGAGCAGCTAAATAGAGGAATACAGCCACTATTCATTCCATGCAGCTCCCATATCAGAGACAGAAGAGAAGCTAGCTAGAGTGCGTGGCAAAATGGCATATAAGTCATCGTGTTTTCTTTAAAAAAAAAACAACAGCCGAAAACTCTCCCATTATGAACAAATTACGCGGTTACCCCTTTCCGGCTACACTACCGATGAATGTGCTCACAGCTGAAGGGTTTCGCAACATACGCATTCAGGTTCTGCGATGGTAGTTAAATAACAATGTTTGTATAGCAGACGAAATGTGGAAAACTAATGTCGAATTTCTGCTGGATTATTACGAGAACGGCGGCGTGCTACCACCGCGTGATGTAGCATAGCTTGTATACGACAGTTTGTTCTCGATGCCAAAGGAGAACGAGCGACAACTCAAACCATTCGGCCGATGAAATTTTTATGCGGGTATACCATTGAAGCCGTAAGGATTTTACCTTCGGAAAATATGACGGCGTGCATCGACAAGGTGTGCAGGCGGATCCACCGCCGATAGGCCTCCGAGTTATACCGGTCCTTAGAATGGACCTTTAAACTCAATGCAGATGGCGCAAACGGCTACATTTAGCACGTCGCCAGAATCACATGCGCCAAGTAAGTAAGCACCCAAGAACTTTAAGAACGGTCGGCTGACATGTACAGCTTTTTGCCGAAGTTCAATGTCCTGGAGTAGTGCCGCGGGAGGCCATTCTCACGATAGATTCAATCAGCGATACTGGCTCGTCCTCCCAAATCCTGTTTCCTCTTGATGCTCAAATACTAGGAGTCGAACCCGATGCGCCAAATCTTACCCGCCCAGCCGTTATGACGGCTATAGGAATAGCTGAGGTGCCGATACTCCCAATTTTCATGCGGATTATCAAGCCAGATCTTCCTTGGGGACTGACAACGCCTGTATTTCGAATTGGCCGTGACTATCCCCAACGCAGTCGAACTCTTCTCTGGTTTCAATATGCAGAACTACCTCTTTTTTGTACCGCACCAGGGAATGGACGGCTACATGTATCGTCAACGAAGACATCTTTGAATGGCATTTTACCAGCCGACTCTGGATAGGATTGCTTAAACTACAAAGTCAGTGTTGGCTTCATTGAACCTAGATGAATAAAAGGAGCGACTTAGACTAGAACGGAGACTTCGAATATCTACAGTAGAGGAGGTCCGGAAAAACTCGAGGAAATAAAGAGCTTATATGGTTGGGGTTTCGATATTGTGCCTTTCTTTACTATGTAGCTTTCCAACCTTTAAAAGGTAGGGATTAACTAGAAGAATACAGGTGCTTATTTTACTAATATACAATACGTAGCACTCGTGTAACTATTGGAGAGTAAAACAGTAGAAATAAAAGGAAAAGCAAAAAAGAAAAAAGAAAGGGAGAAAAGGGAGAAAAGAGGGGAGACAAAAATCGAGGTGTAGGGGAGAAAGTAGGCGCCAACAAAGGCAGTAGAGCTCTTCTACGTATCAATTCCGGGTGTCGGCTTTTCCAAATTCTCCTTTTTTTAGCTTTTTTTGTTGGGCTTGCTTCCTGTACTTCCGGTTCCCCTCCCCGCCACCTTTTTGTCCTCTCACCTTGTTGCCTGGCCGTTTTACTCATCTTCTTTACCACCTCGCTTTTCCTCTTCCTTCTTTCCAAAACTCTACCCCTTCTAGCAAAGGCAGAAAAGTGTAGAAACCCACCTTGTCGAGATGCTGGGCAATTTTGTGGGCGCCACACGCCGTCGCGCAACCTCCACTGCCAGTACGTCATAAATCGAACTGTTTACAGCTTCACCATCCCGCAAAACTTGTCTTCTGGCTTTCCCTCTAGAAGCTGCCCTTTTCCCACCTCCAAATACCTCCAAATGGACCTTACACTAACCGCGGCCCGTTACAATAGGCGTCCAGTCTAGCGACGAAGCCCCCGAAGATGATACTCTCGTCATCGAACCTGACCAAGGAAATGGTAAAGAAAGGCCATGGCGCACTATCCGACCATACCCTCGATATGCATCCTGCCGTCTAGTCGTTGCTGACTCTTCATCTGCAGTTCTCATGCACATAATTTCTCAGTTGCGACCCGGCGCAGACCTCAGCAGAGTTGTCCTCCCAACATTCATTCTGGAACCTCGTAGCATGCTAGAGAGGATAACAAACTTTATGTGTCACCCCGAAATGCTGCTACCTATACCCACCATCGACGACCCTGTTGAACGCTTTGAATCAGTTGTCAAGTTTTACTTGAGCGGTTGGCACATCCGTCCACCGTAAGCCACAAATTTGTTCATTCTCTAGTTTTTCCGCTGTTTGGATTTTGGCTAACTGCCATTTATGCATAAGAGGTGTGAAGAAGCCATTGAATCCCATTCTCGGAGAGATCTTCACCTGCTACTGGGATCTGCCCGACAACACCCGCGCCTACTACATTTCTGAGCAAACCTCCCACCATCCACCCAAGTCGAGCTATTTCTACATGTCCCCCGACCACAGCATACGGGTAGATGGAACGCTGAAGCCACGGAGCCGCTTTCTGGGTAACTCCGCTGCCAGCCTGATGGAAGGCACTGCTATCTTAAGTTTGCTTAACCGGAAAACGAAGCATGGAAAACCAGAACGATAGTATGTTCTGCTTCTGCCAGACGATAAATTCAGCTCCCTGACCCACCTTGGCTGACAACCTTGTTACAGCATCCTCACACAGCCAAACATGTATGCCCGTGGCATCCTCTTTGGTAAAATGAAATATGAGCTAGGAGATCATAGCTTTGTACGCTGCCCAGACCTAAACCTTGTCGCTGACATTGAGTTCAAGACCAAAGGCTGGGTCAGTGGCACGTACAACGCCATTGGTGGTGTCATCCGAAATGAGAAAACCGGTGTGGTTTTACGCGAACTATCCGGCCTATGGAGCGAGGACATGTACATCAAGAATCTAGAGGTATGTGTAAAACTACATTCAGTTTGTATAGGCTCCAAGGTGTCGAACGTGCGAGGTAAATTAATACGAGAAACTCTTGTTAGACCGGCCGAAAGGAAAACTTCTTTAATGCTCTCAGGGCTAAGCCGTCACCGCCACTTGTACGACCGGTTTCTGAACAAGACGAAAGAGAGTCACAGCGTCTCTGGCAGAAGACAGCGTCTGCTGTAAAGGAGCGAAATCACGAACTAGCTACTGATGAGAAGAGCAAGGTCGAAGACATGCAGCGTGAAGAGGCGGCGATCAGATCACAAGAAGGGATCGAGTGGCATCCCCGCCTGTTCCGGAGGGTGAAGGGAGGGCCCGGTGGTGCCGAGGAAGGCGAAGAAGACTTGGAGTGGATCATAAACGCACAAATGTAAGCTTTTTATCCTGCTGATATATTTGAACTCCCATCCCCCCAAGTTGGATAGAATAGCTGACTGATGCCTGGAATCTAGTGACGGAGAAGGCCCCGAACAACAGACCGAGCAAATCCTCTCCATATATCCAGTCTTACCGGGTCAGGTATCTAAGAGAAACAGCGTGGGAATTATCCCGCCGCGCAGGTCATTGGAGACGGTGGCCCATGCCTCAAGTAGCAGCAGTTCTGCTCCTCACATTCGACAAGCTGATCAAGGTGATGACCCGATCGACTTTGATTCTTCTCCGGCAACGGCCACAAGGACAGCTTTACTAGATGGCACATCTGGCAACGCGACTAGACAGCCAGATTTGCTCTGATATGAAATATTATCATTTACTTTTGTTCATTACATATGGCTTATTTTTGGTGAAGAGCCGTAGCATTTTAGAGATCAGAATCTAGGGACATGTGATACAATCTGACGTGTTATTTATTGTTGTTTTATTAGATTTTCTGATGCATTTAGATGCTAGTTTCGTCATAATAAAATTTGGAATTTCTCTCATGTAATTTGCCCGGTGAGCTCGTATAGCATGCTGCAGCTCTTAGCTAGAAGATACGTATATATGCGTTCGGGAGTTGCGGGGGCTAAGGATAAAATGACTACGTCATACCTCAAACCGCCATCTAAAGGCACGTAAGGTTTAGTAGGTCTATTACATCACTACAAATAAGTCTTTGAAAGTCAACGCCAAGTCCATTAAACTCCCTAGAATGTTGTCTAGAGAAAGTATCTCATTTTGATCCCAAAGATACACTGAGGGGGTGGTGGAAACTCAATGTCCAGATCACAGTTCAAAATTTATACGAGATGCTCAGGTTCGCCAAGAACTGATATTCATTCCATCCCCTTTCTCTACTAGTAAGTGTAATAACCAAGAGAGCTGTTGTTCTTTCATTGTCTCTTTTGCCTGGAGCTCGGTCTATGAGTAAGCCTGCTCCCTTGAGCCCCATTTGGCTAACTGTATCCCGTGTGCCTGGACGTCACCAGGTCCTATGTATTTTGTATTCGGGTATCTTCTGTTTATTTTTCAGTATCTCGTATTTTATTTACTCATTAAGCTAGTGAAAACTCGAAAAGTAGATATATAGCCTCCCTCCCTTGGCCATAGTTTTCGAATGATACCCAAGGGTATATGTGTTAATAAGTGATTTGTAGACATTAAAGCCCACCATGACCGACAAAAACGCATCTCGTGAAAGCCTTTCTCAGCCATCCATGGAAATATCTGAAGATTCGACAGGCACCTCTTCCGGTGGCAGGCAGTTCATGCCCGTCAGAACAAATGGCTCGGTGGAGGACCAGGGTGCCTATGCCCTTCATCGCAAG
Organism: Esteya vermicola; assembly: GCA_002778215.1. Taxonomy (NCBI): domain Eukaryota; kingdom Fungi; phylum Ascomycota; class Sordariomycetes; order Ophiostomatales; family Ophiostomataceae; genus Esteya; species Esteya vermicola. Next base: position 3,312,715 of record PCDM01000023.1, on the reverse strand, counting down.
GATTCAACTGCGATGATGGATGGCAGCGATATACAAGATCTCCGCAATCTAGCCACAACTATCTCACGACGCCGCCGTCTGAGCAGGGCGAACACTCATACAAGCGATGTAGCCGGGGCCGGCACAAGTGCTGTTACTGAAGGGGCAGAGGAGGAGGAGGATATCAGCACCCAAGACCCAGCTTTAGACCCATCAAGCAAGTCCTTTGATCTTGGTAAGTGGCTCGGCTATATCATGGCCGAGTTTCGCAAGGAAGGCTACAAGGAGCGTGCCCTTGGCATCTCCGCCCAAGACCTCACAGTGACAGGCACAGGCGCTGCCCTCCAACTACAGAGCACAGTCGGTTCTGTTCTCCTTTCATTGCTGCGTATCGGCGAGCTTTTCCACAAGAAAAAGGAGCACAAGACCATTTTACACCGCACGGATTGCTATGTAGCTAGTGGTGAGCTTCTAATTGTTCTCGGTCGCCCTGGTTCGGGATGCAGTACCTTCCTCAAGACCCTCACCGGGCAGCTTCACGGGCTCCACGTGGACAAAAAGTCGACCATTCACTACAACGGCATTCCACAGGAGCAGATGATGAAAGAGTTTAAGGGCGAGGCTGTATACAATCAAGAGGTAAAATGCAAACATGACCGACCTTACACTGTCTTGGCTTGACTGCATCTTACGCATTATATCCTCTTCATTTTTTAAATATCTCTTTCTTTAATTCATCTGTTTCTCGTCTGCAGGTAAACACGGCTAACCTTTTCATCAGGTCGATAAACACTTCCCTCACCTAACTGTTGGACAGACACTTGAATTTGCTGCAGCCACACGTACACCCTCTAAGAGAGTGCATGGTGTCTCTCGTGAGGAGCACATCAAGCAATCAGCACGTATTGTCATGAGCATCTGCGGTCTCAGTCATACATATAACACCAAAGTTGGCAATGACTTTATTCGTGGTGTTTCTGGCGGAGAGCGCAAGCGTGTTAGCATTGCTGAGATGATGCTTGCAGGGTCCCCCATTGCAGCTTGGGACAACAGGTAAGTTGCCTGAAGCTTAATGTATGACGGGGAACAGATGCTAAGTCATTCCATCATAGCACACGTGGTCTTGATTCCGCTACTGCACTAAAGTTTGTGCAAACTCTTCGACTAACGGCTGATTTTGGTAAAACCCTTCATGCTGTGGCCATTTATCAGGCAAGCCAGGCTATTTATGACCTCTTTGACAAGGCTATCGTCCTGTACGAGGGTCGTCAAATCTACTTTGGGCCTGCTACAGCCGCCAAAGGCTACTTCGAGTCCATGGGCTGGCACTGCCCTCCGAGACAGACCACAGGAGACTTCCTCACATCAGTCACAAACCCCCAGGAACGTGTCGCGCGCGAAGGAATGGAGAACAAGGTACCTCGGAGTCCTGAGGATTTTGAAGCTTACTGGCTGCGGTCGCCCGAGTACGAGGCCATTCATCAGGAAATTAGCCAGATCGAAGCCCAGTTCCCTATTAACCCCCATGGCCAAACAGCCGTGCAGATGCGCGAGAACAAGCAGCAGCGTCAGGCGAAACATGTCCGTCCCAAATCCCCATTTATTATCAGTGTAGCCATGCAAGTGCGTTTGACCACAAAACGAGCCTACCAGCGCATTATCAACGACATCTACGCCACCGCCTCGCAAGCCGTCATGCAACTAGTTCTCGCTCTCATTATAGGCTCTGTCTTTTATGGAACACCCGATGCCAGTGCTGGATTTTATGCCAAAGGTTCGGTTATATTCCAAGCAGTCCTTATTAACGCCCTGACGGCTATCTCGGAAATCAACAATCTCTATGCTCAGAGACCAATTGTTGAAAAACACGCTGCATACGCCTTTTACCATCCCTTTACCGAGGCACTGGCAGGAATCGTACTCGATATACCTCTTAAATTTGTGACGGGGACTGTGTTCAACATCATTATCTACTTTATGTCTGGTCTCCGTCGCGAACCTGCACAATTTTTCTTGTTTTTTCTAATCTGCTATACAATGGTGTTCGTTATGAGTGCAATCTTCCGCACCCTTGCTGCAGTGACAAAAACTGTCTCACAGGCCATGATGCTTGCTGGTGTGATGGTCTTGGCGCTGGTTATCTACACAGGCTTCGTTATCACGGTTCCCAAAATGCACCCGTGGTTCAGCTGGATACGGTGGATCAACCCCGTCTTTTACGCTTTTGAGATTATGATTTCGAGTGAATTTCACGGACGTTCCTTTATTTGCTCGGCTATAACTCCAGCTTATACACCCTTAGTTGGCAACTCATGGGTGTGTTCCGTTACAGGTGCAGTCGCCGGAGAGCGCATGGTTAACGGTGACCGGTTTATTGCGGCTAATTATGAGTATTACTACTCGCACACTTGGCGGAACTTTGGCATCCTTCTAGCTTTCTTATTTGCATTTATGATTATCTACTTCGTTGCTACTGAGTTGAACTCATCCACGACAAGCAAGCCGGAAGTTCTAGTGTTCCGGCGGGGCCATTTACCAGCCCACCTTCAAGGCAAAAAGGGCAACGCTGTGGTCACCGACGATTTAACAAAGAACCAGAACCCTGAGGCTAAAGATGTGGTGGGTGATGCTACTAATGCTATCGAATCACAGACATCCGTTTTTACCTGGAGGGATGTAGTCTACGACGTTCCTATTAAGGGGGAGACTCGTCGACTGCTAAACAACGTCTCTGGCTGGGTTAAGCCAGGAACACTGACGGCTCTTATGGGTGTTAGTGGAGCTGGAAAAACAACACTCTTGGATGCTTTAGCCCAGAGGACGAGTGTGGGCGTTCTTACTGGGAACATGTTTGTTGATGGAAAACCAATCGACGCCAGCTTCCAGCGAAACACAGGTTATGTTCAGCAGCAAGGTAAGATGACCTATGTAATACAAGGTTCAAAGTAAGATATTATATTAACATCTTTATTAATAGATCTTCACCTGGAAACGGCTACTGTGCGCGAAAGTCTTCGTTTCAGTGCTATGCTTCGCCAGCCCCCGAGTGTTAGCAAGGAGGAAAAGTACCGCTTCGTTGAAGAGGTTATTGACATGCTGAATATGCGTGACTTTGCCAACGCAGTTGTTGGTATCCCAGGCGAGGGTTTAAATGTTGAGCAACGGAAACTACTAACCATCGGCGTAGAGCTCGCGGCCAAACCTAAACTGCTTCTTTTCTTGGATGAGCCTACCAGTGGTCTCGATTCCCAGAGCTCTTGGGCTATCTGTGCCTTTCTCCGCACGCTTGCAAATAGTGGACAAGCTGTACTCTGTACAATTCACCAGCCCAGTGCTGTACTTTTCCAGCAATTTGACAGGCTTCTGTTCCTGGCAGCTGGAGGTAAGACGGTGTATTTCGGCGACATTGGGGAGAACTCCAGGACGCTTTTGAATTACTTCGAATCAAACGGCGCCGAGAAGTGTGGTGATTCCGAAAACCCAGCCGAGTACATGCTCAACATTGTGAATCGCGGATCCAATTCACAAGGCGAAGATTGGCACAGCGTCTGGAATAAGAGCAAGGAGCGCAAAGACGTCATGGCCCACATCGAGGCAATCCACTCTGAGCGCTCTGCTGTATCGTCTCCTCATCAGCGGGACGCACGCGCACATGAGGAGTTTGCCATGCCATTTATGAATCAATTAAAGGAAGTGACGACTCGTGTCTTCCAGCAATACTGGCGTAGTCCAAACTATGTATTTTCCAAGTTCGTTCTTGGCACAATTGCAGGCCTTTTTATTGGTTTCTCATTCTACAATGCAGACGGCACGCTGGCTGGCATGCAAAATGTTCTTTTTGCTGTGTTTATGGTTATCACAATATTTTCCACACTTGTTCAGCAGGTAAGCCCAATTATTAAAAAAATATGCATTGCATTTCCAGTTTGGCTAACTGGACGAGATTCAACCACATTTTATCACCCAGCGAGAGCTGTACGAAGTGCGCGAGCGTCCAAGCAAGGCCTATTCATGGAAAGCATTCATGGCGGCCAATATTATTGTTGAGCTGCCGTATCAGATTTTGACCGGAATCCTTATTTTTGCTTGTTTTTACTACCCTGTCGTTGGTATCCAGTCATCGGCCCGCCAGGGACTCATCCTCCTTTTTTGCATCGAGTTTATGATTTATGCTAGTTCTTTTGCACAGATGACCATCGCCGCTCTGCCAGATGCAGAAACAGCCAGTAGCATTGTCACCCTTTTAGTCTTATTCAGCCTGACATTCTGTGGTGTACTCCAGACGCCAAATGCTCTTCCGGGGTTCTGGATTTTTATGTACCGGGTGAGTCCATTCACTTACTGGGTGTCTGGAATCGTTTCCACCTTGCTGCACGACCGGCCAGTGGAGTGCTCTTCATCCGAAACTAGCATTTTCAATCCACCCTCAGGTATGACTTGTGGCCAGTACATGGCACCTTATCTCACCCAGGCACCCGGAAAATTGCAGAATTCAGAAGCTTTGGCAGACTGTCGTTACTGTTCTCTTCAGGTAGCAGACCAATACCTGGCTGGAAGCAAAATTCTTTATACCGAGCGTTGGAGAAACTTTGGACTCGTTTGGGTTTATATTTTCTTCAATATTTTTGTTGCCATTTTTACATACTGGGCTTTCCGGGTGAAGAAGTGGCACGGGAAGAGCAGTACGGCGGAGAAAACATCTACCAGTAGCAAGTCAGCAGGGGGCACCAAAACAAAAGAGCCACAAGAAAAGCATGAAGTAGGAAATGGGCATAAGTAAGAGCTTGGTATTATGTACTATCAATCTAACCCGTTTACAATCGCCAATGCCTAGTAGGCGTAGAGCATAGAATATTTCATGGGACACGACTCGAGTAGCTTCAAAGTTTTAATACAAGGTAACCAAGGAAAACGCTTGCCATCGCCTAAACTCCAATCTACGTAACTTTTGGCAATCAAAAAACACAAAATTATTGATAAAAATGGTAGCTACATGCTTTAGTAACGTCGCCGAGTAGGTTCTGGCGAAGGCGAACGGCTGACGCTACGCGCATCACGACCGCGTAGCTTTAGCCATTTTTTTGTCGCGAGCTGAAGCTCATTCTCGAGTTCTTCGCTAGGATTTTTCCGATGTATGAAGTTGCAGTAGCCGCCACGGACGCATCCCTCGCCGCTGTTTAATCGGCAGCAGGCTTCACGAAAGTCGGTCACAGGCGAAAGTTCGCAGTATATAGGTCGTCCGGCGTACCAGCGGCTATTGAGGGCTTCACAGGCCTCGGCAGCGCTCTCTTCATATTTAAATCGTGCATATACGTTGCCAACAAGGTGATCGTTGTTGTTGTCACATACCACGAGCTCTTCGAGCTCACCATACTTGCACAGCTCGCACCAAATGTCTTCGTAAAAAGCGTCAAAGTGGTTCTGCAGTTGAGACGCGTTCATCCCGCCAGGGGTCAAAGCAGCCCCAGGAGCACCCCCTACGTGTCCGCTGTTTGAAGCCGCCATGTGAGCTGGGTTCTGGTACATGTTGGGCATCAGGATCGTCTGGCTGTATGACGGCTTGACATGTTTGCGCGAGCACCTGTCACCGTGGCGACAGGCGCCAATCTTGTAGTAGAAGGAGCAATTTACCTAAGAGTTGAAAAACGAAGGTAGTCAGCACGATGCATCTTGGTCTAGTTGTATTGTCTCGTAGCATTTGGAAACTTACTTTGTCTTGCTCTGTGCCAAAAATCGAAGCTAGAAAATTGGCCATGGTCTTGATATTTTCAGACTTCTTTCGTGAAACTGGTGGTAATGATGTTGGGGATGCTTTTGATAACTTGTTGTCTAATCGGAGACGCGAAGTAAAACTCGTCGCCACAGCGCCACAGCGCCACAGCGCAGCGACTACCTCATTTTATATCACGTGATAGCCCACTCATCTTCTTGGAATATTAGAAACTAATACTGTACGAGTACGAGTACGAGTACGAAATATACTCGTACACTGTAGAATAGTACTATGTAATGCCATCATCTACTCGTACCCATACCCGTTCTCGGTTCTTTATACGTACTGTGGACGAGATGTCTGTGATACTTGATTCGGTAATCGATACGTACTCGTTACTCCTACGAGAATATTAAGGGTTCATAGTACATAGTATAGTCTACAATCAATTGCGAGCACCAAATCCAAGAAAAAAATGCCGATTACCGAATAGTTTGTGTTTTCGAAGGCTGGAGGCCTACGACGTATGACTATCTAATACGTAGCGTACGTACGTACTCGTATGCAAGTACTTGTACTGCATCGCGAAACAAAAAAAAAAAAAAAAAGGAAAAGTACGGAGTACAGAGTACTTGTACTCCGTACTTGATTAGCCCCAGGCGCTAGTTTAGTACCATCGCAGCTCCGTGAGGTCTCCGCTTTCCAGGGATCATTTTCAGCTGGTCAGCACATCCAAGTCCCACATCTCCATGGGCTTTTATTTTACAAGAGGACGAGTCTCATGTGCACTTCTCTTTCATCCAAAGAAATCTTTTGTTCTACTACGATGTATAGCAGATGATCTTTCGTACTGCGCACTCGTACGTATGTTAGTTTACCAAGTGACTATACGAGTATATCCTACTTGCACGTTATGCATTACCAAAGAATGCTCGTCAGGTTCATAATAAGCAACTCATGGTTATGAGTCCGTATTCCGCACGTAGTAGATACTCGTAGCCTCAGTAGCAATACTTTATTTGCACTACAGTTTCCGCATCTACAGTGGTAGTGTTGCTACACCTAACAGCATACTACGAGTAGAACGAGTACATGTATAAGTAAGTATTCGTATGCATCAGCGATGCACTGTACTTTTCTACTCGTACTATACATAGTATATACACCATAGAGCCAAGTTTGTTTTTAATTCCCAATCTCCCCATCTTCATCTCCCTTGAGAGGTTTTATTTGCTTGCCCTTGTTCGCTTTACCCGCTAAAATCGAAGCCAACAGATCCCAGGAAAATACCTCGTACAAGTACTCCATAACTTCTTCAGCTAGTCCTGCCACATCTTTCCATCGGCATGCCCCAGCCACACATCGGGCACAGCTCGACTGGGGTTGGAAGACTCGTCATGGGGGTATTCGATCTCGGCCATTCTTTGGATCGATTCATGTTTTGCTGGAATTCCTGGTAATTGGTGGCTAGCGTGGCCATTTTTGCCTTTTTTTGCATTTCACATGTTTGGTTCAGCTCTGCCTACTGCGCACATCTTGGGTGTTGGAGAAAGTACCAAAGTCTTTGTCGTACGAGAATTCATGTTGTTCGTACTGTTACTACGTATGCACTGGTGATGCGAGTGCGAACACTCCGTCGTACTCGTTTTTGTGTTCCAGAACCTATTCTGCAAGAAGCCAATGATGCACGAGTAGGAGAACAAGTAATACTCAGTGCTTGCGCGCTATTACCACACGTTCTGCTGTGTGCGGAGTGTACCATGAACTTCTAAGTGGGTCCTTCCAGGCCAGATTTACATAGTATCGCTTCTATCCACAGTAAGCTATTACGGAGGAGTACTGACTTGGTGCGCACACTGACGTAGCCGTTTTTTGGCTTGCTTCGCTCTTCTCCATAGAGGTCTACGTAGTGGCATCTTTCTCATCTCGAACATTTCTCATCTTTGAGTGGGACTTTCTTTCTTATCTTTTTTTTCGCCTTCCCTTCCGAATTCCTGTTTCTTTTTCTCTTCTGCTGTGGCTCCACTGTTTCTTTTTATTGTACCTCTGACGAGGTACGAGTACTCGTAAGTACGAGGCGTGCGACGTACTCGTACATAGTACACTGTCTCGTCTTTTCCCTTTTCTCCAACTTTACTACTAGTAGCTCAAACTAAAAACGCAAGTCTCGTTTTCCTTTTTCTTTCCTGCCCCCGTTTCGTACGAGTACTTACTCTCTCTCCTCTGTTACGGCTGCGCCTCACCTTTGCTCCCTCTTCTCTCCCTTGTACTTTTTATTACATTACATTCTCCTCCTCCGTCTCCTTCCCCTTCTTATTCTCTTTCTCCCCTCTTCCCTTTTCCAGACTTCACTCTTCCCTCTTCCACCCGCTATTCGTTAGTGTCTTACACTACCTCGGAAGCTTCCCACCATAGCTTCGCAGCTTTTGAGAGCTTCTTGTGAGCGACTGGACATTGCACACTCAGCTCTCCCGAAGACGATTCTCTCTGCTTGGCTACTGCGCATTCCTGCGCTTCATTCTTAACCCTACGGCATATCGCTACAAACCAGTCCAGCTCACGACAGTACCCAGTACCACCCCACTGCCAATACTACGGGGTCGTCTCTTTCCGGTGCCTGGAAAAGAGCCCGACCAGAATATCGATAATCATACCCTTACTTCGACCTCTTTCCCTCCCCCTTCTTCAGGACTGACCGTCCATCCTACCCCCCTGTTTACTAGGCGGCCTCTCTTCACCAAAGCCATTACGGCGGCTTCCCTCTCAGATTCACTGCTTGTGGCGCACAGCCTTCGTCATGGATTCCGTTCGGAAGTCTGTCGCTGAGCTCCCACAGCAAGCCGCCACCAATGGCGCTGCTACGGCATCTGCTGCACAAGCAACAGCTGCTGCTGCATCGAAAGAGGCACAGGAAAAGTTAGTGAACGAAAGCAAGAAGGCAGGTGTCACCGCATTCAATTTCGACCCCGGTGCCAGCGCTGCGGAAAAGAAAGCTCAGATCCAAGCAGTATGTTACCCGTTACCCTCTGCCCTTTGTCTCTTTCTGTACCTGTGCTTCTTCTCTAGGACTGACGAGTGCTTGTAATCTCAACGTACAGGCGAGTCCTTTGCCCGCTGGCTTCCACAATTCAAGACGAGCAAAAGGGGTCGAGATGGCAACTGACATCGATGACGGTTCAGCGGCTTCCTACGACCTTCCCTCCCCTACAAAGGCCGGCGCCGTCGACACGGCCTTGGTCAAGGCCGCAGACGAAAACGATCAGGGTGATTATGATGGCAACGGTGTGAAGATGGGACCCAAGACTACCGGTTGGGCTCCCCGTTTTGGCTGGCCCCCCGATGCCATTACCGATACATCTTCTCTCCTGGATCATTCCACCTGGCTTGAGGGCCAAATTCCCGACAAATTCTTCGGTGACTGGTACTACAACGCAGGCATTGTTATTTTTGCTTGCCTGAGTTCCTGGTTTGTCGCCGTACTCGGGGGTGGTCTAGGCTGGGTATTTATCATTATGGCTGTCTGCGCTACGTACTACCGCACATCCATTCGACGCGTGCGCCGCAATTTCCGCGATGATATCAACCGAGAACTCTCACTCAAGCGCCTCGAGGCAGACTCTGAGTCCCTAGAATGGATCAACTCCTTCCTAGTCAAGTTCTGGCCAATCTATCAACCCGTTCTGGCGCAAACCATTATCAATTCTGTTGATCAGGTTTTGAGCGGCGCCACCCCGGCTTTCCTTGATAGCCTTAAACTCAGCTCCTTCACTCTTGGCTCTAAGCCGCCACGCATGGAACACGTCAAGACCTACCCTAAAATAGAAGATGACATTGTTATGATGGACTGGAAGTTCAGTTTCACTCCCAACGACACTGCCGATATGACTGCCCGCCAGCTTAAGAATAAGGTGAACCCAAAGGTCGTGCTGGAGATTCGCGTCGGCAAAGCCATGATTAGCAAAGGCATGGATGTCATCGTGGAGGATATGGCTTTCTCCGGCATCATGCGTCTTAAGATCAAGCTGCAGATTCCCTTTCCGCATGTCGAGAAGATTGAAATGTGCTTTTTAGAAAAGCCCATGATCGACTATGTCTGCAAGCCGCTGGGAGGTGAAACTTTTGGATTTGACATCAACTTCATTCCCGGTCTCGAGAGTTTTATTCTTGAGCAGATTCACGGAAACTTGGCGCCCATGATGTATGCACCTAATGTCTTCCCGATTGAGGTTGCTAAGCTCTTGTCTGGATCGCCTGTTGACCAGGCTATTGGCGTTGTCGCTGTTACCCTCCACGGCGCGCAAGGTTTGAAGAATTCGGATGCCTTTGCCGGCACCGTTGATCCATACACTGTCATAACCCTGAATAAGCGACAACCCTTGGCCCAAACCAAGGTCATTCAAAATACAAGCAGCCCCCGTTGGAATGAGACTCATTATATCATTGTCACTTCATTCAATGACACTCTTGACATGATTGTCTACGACTACAACGAAATTCGCAAGGACAAGGAGCTAGGCGTCGCTTCTTTCAAGCTGGAAGACGTCGAGGAGGTCAATGAGTTCACCAATGAATCGCTCGAGATCATTGGAGATGGAAAGCCCCGTGGTTCGCTCTCTTGTGATATCCGCTTCTATCCGGTCTTGGAGGCTGAGAAGACAGCTGATGGCAAGGAGATACCGGCACCACCCTCCAACACAGGAATATTGCGTTTCACCGTTGAACAGGCCAAGGATCTCGATGGCACTAAGAGTTTGGTTGGTCAGCTTAATCCATATGCCAATCTCTTGCTGAACGGCAAGGAAGTGCACGCAACTAAGAAGCTCAAACGCACCAACAACCCGATCTGGGACAACGGCTCAAAGGAAATTCTCATCACGGATCGCAAAGCGGCCAAGCTGGGTGTAGTCGTCAAGGATGAACGCGACCTTGCTGGTGACCAAATCATCGGCACTTACCAAATAAAGTTGGATGACATGCTCGAGCTTATGGAAAAGGGTCAGGACTGGTATAATCTTGCTGGCGTCAAGAGCGGCCGTGTGAAGATGCAGGCCCAATGGAAGCCTGTTGCTTTGACTGGTATCGCTGGGGGAACCGGCGGATACCAGACGCCCATTGGCGTCATGCGGTTCCATTTCATCAAAGCCACTGGTCTACGCAACTTTGAGAGGCTAGGAAAGTCTGACCCTTATGCCCGTGTTGTGCTCTCTGGTGTGGAAAAGGCGCGCACGGTTACGTTCCAGAACAACCTCAACCCCGATTGGGATGAGGTTCTCTATATTCCTATCCATAGTGCACGCGAACGACTGCAGCTCGAGGTTATGGATGCCGAGACGATGGGCCATGACCGCAGTCTCGGGTTAGTTGATGTCGTTACTGGTGATTATATCTCCCAGGATGAGGACGGCTCTTACATTGTTCATGACAGCAAGACATTGCATGAGGATGGACTCCGGCTACACGGCAAGGGCATGCCTAAGGGTATGCTTAACTATACGGTGGCTTTCTATCCCTGTTTAAATGTTGCCGACCCAGAAGATGAAGAAGAAGAGGAATCTGCAGGAATATCATCAACTGCAGCGACAGACAAGGCTGAGAAGGACGTCATGGTTGCTCAGGATAAGGCCGGTGACAAGGCAGCGGAGGCGGAGGCTGGAAAGGCTGGTATTTCCAAGTTACCTACGCCTCCGTTGTCACCAACAACAGTCGCATCAGTCGCCACAAGTGACAAGAAAATGGCTGAGCCAAAGGGTCCTCCGAAAGTCCGTCTTTCGCCAGAAGATCTTTTAAAATATGAGTCGGGCTTTGTGATCTTCAAGTTGATGGAGGCAGAGCTTCCCAAGAGCGACACGCAGGTTGAAGTGTATGTAGATGACATGGCATTCCCGTCGTATGTCTCTTCGCCAGCACCCTCACGAACCCACACTTTCGAAGAGATCGGGGACTGCTTCATTCGGGAGCTTGATTTCTCTCGTCTTACGCTGAAAGTTCATGAGCGCGGTGAGAAGAAAGACGATGAGAAAGACCGGACTCTAGCGCGTCTAGCGGGCAATACTCTAGAGACGCTAAAGCAATGTCTAGTACGTCACTTCATATCCCCCCCCATCTCCTCATTGAGATCTACAGCTAACAGTACCAGAATAATCCGACTACTCTGCGGCTGAAGGGTGACGATGGAAAGTTCTATTCGGTGAAGGTCAGCCTTAAATACATCCCAGTGCAGATGAAGTTGGATCCTAGCGAGAGTATCAACAACATGGGAAATCTGCGGCTGGACATTCTGGACGGCCAGGATCTACCAGCAGCAGATTCGAATGGCAAAAGTGATCCATACTGCAAGTTTGACTTGAATGGACAGGAAGTGTTCAAGACGAAGACGCAGAAGAAGACACTGAACCCTACATGGAACGAATACTTCGAAGTAGTGGTTCCATCACGAACAGCAGCCAACTTCTCCGCAAAAGTTTACGACTATGACTTTGCAGACAAGCCGGACTTTCTCGGTGGCGCACAGATTAGATTGGATCAGCTAGATCCTTTCAAGGCACAAGAGCTGCGACTTCCTCTGGATGGAAAGTCAGGATCTATCCGCGTGCGTATGATCTTCCGACCAGACTATGTGACGCGCATGCGTCAGGGCACATCCACATTCTCGGGCACGTTCGGAGCACCGAGCAGAATAGTAACTGGTGTGGCGGGCGCCCCCATCAAAGGCGGTGTGGCGGTAGCTGGTGCAGTTGGCCATGGCGTGGGCAAGGGCGCGTCTTTTCTCAGGCGCGGATTCAAAGGCAAGAAGGATGATGAATCCAGTAGCTCTTTGAGCGGCAGTGCAGTCGACCTTTCGACCAGTACTGGAAATGCGAATGGTCTCACAAACGGCAATGGCAGCACGAGTGGTGGAAATATGGCTGTGCCAAGTGTAGTCGTTAATCGGGCAGCCGGGATTGACGATGCGGAGCCTACGGAAGCACCACCAGGGCCAGCTCTTGGTGGCCAATTCGGTCACACTCGGACACGGAGCATGGGCGCCGCGTCAGTGCACAGTATGATGCCGGGAGCTCCTGGGGCAGGCTCGGCAGTCTTTACAGTTGTGTCTGCTTCAGGATTTCCGCCTTCAGCTGACATGTATGTGATAATCAACCAGGTTGGGGCCAAGGTCAAGGCCATAGGCAAGACAAAGCATCGCAAGCCGTCGTCAGGAATGGTCAAGTTTGACGAGACGTTTAAGACGACATGCACGGCGGACATGCAGTTCCAGGTGCAAGCCCGAGAACACCACAGTTTTGGAAGCGACGATATACTAGGCGAATCATTGTACGTTGTGGATGAGAGCGGGACGAATGCAGAAAGAGAGCTCAGGGTTGGCAGCGGCTCAGTTGTAATCAAGAGCAACTTTACGCTAAACGAGCCTAGTGTGGCAGATAGCCCCAAGTCAACATTCCGGCGCAGCTTCTTGAAGCGGGATGCCTCACGTCCGTCTACGAGTCGCGAGGAGACACCTGTATGAGCATGATGCTGAGCATAGCGAGAGAAAGCCCAACGGTGGGGGAGGGGGCGCCTCAAGAAAAAGAAAGAGAAAAGTGTCATGCATATTTTGAAAATAAGAATATGGGAAGACCCGACAAATTAATTCGATCTAATCGATTCAATCCCCTCTATATTCCTAGTTTAAGGATACCTATTTGTCAAAATTTCTTTTTAGTTGTCTTCGTGTTTGGTCATTCTTTTTTTGGCTAGTTCTCATTTGTTAAATTTCTACTCGATTATCTCTTACATGTTGAGGTTTTGTTCATATTCCACAGTACTACAATTATATGTGGTTTTATATTTTCATTCATAGCACTCATAAACAAAACACTAAAGACTATGGAAGGGTGGCATTCATAATGATAACGGGTAACAAGGATTTGTAAACATAAGAGGTACGAGTTTGAACCTTTTAATAATCAGTGCCGTCGTGATTGTGCACGGGACAACGACCGGGATGCTTCTCAAACCAAGCGCGGATGCAAGCGCGGTGAAAGCGGCAGAGACATTCGAGCCGGGCCATGGGTACCCCGACTTCGAATTCTTCGAGGCAAATAGTACACTCGGCAGCATCGACGCAATCCTTTTCAGTGGCTAAGTAGGGAAACATGCCGGTGCGCCAGTGTAGTGATGGCATGGGAGGTAGGAAGTCGTCGTCGTTTGTCAAGTTACTGTTTTCTTCGTCTGTAATATTTCCATGGTCGGAAAAGCCAGCAGGGGCAGTCTGGCCGCTTAGACCATGGCCACTGTTGGTGTTACTATGGCTGCGGCTTCGACTACTGCTGCTACCACCACCAACGCTATGGCTCTCGAGGCAGCGCATAATGTGTTGCTCCCTTTTCTGTTCAAAGTTGGAGAGCAGCCGTGATGGTAGCTCTCGATGACATACAGGGCACTCGTCTTCTTCGGCGAGAAAAGGTCCTGGTGGCGGTGGAGGTGGCAGCGGTTGGTGGTGATGATGGCGGTGACTGCGATGGGGGTACGATGGCCGACCACTATATTCGTGTGGGTAATCCCACCGGGCAGCTTCGCTTCCCTCGTTGCGGAACAGCTGTGCGGCGAGCTGTATCTGAGCAGCACCTGCACCTTCAGAGGAGCCAAAAGCAGAGCTAGAGGCGACGCCAGCACCTATAGCAGACGGCTGTGGTGGGAGACTCAGACGGTGAGGACGCGGGGGCTGATAACCGTAGTTCTGGCGATGTTGACTTTGGTGGGAAGCTGTACTGGCAGAAGAGGCCGAAACGACCGAGGACGGCATTCCTGCCGCTGCATCTGGTAGCCGACCTACCAAGGCGGATCTAGGAGATAAAAGACCGCTAGCATGTATTGTGGCAGCACGAGGAGGTGTCGTATTAGGATCAGGCACGCAAGGATTGCAGAGACGGACACGCTCGCCGCCACCAAGCGTGCTGACATCCATAAACTGGCCTTGCTCGGCGGCGGTACTACCGCTGCTCCGAGTACTACTATTGTAACCGCCGCCCGTCCCATCCACGGTGTCGCCGAGTGGGTTGGCAGCTACTGACGCTGTACGAAAGGCGTACTGTCCAGGCGGTTGGACGATGTATTGGTAGGGGATGATGATGCGGTGGGGTGAGCAACTATTGCAAACAACACGGCCACATTTCCTGCTGCTGTCAGAAAAGGTATAAGAAGCACATATGAGCGAGCCAGCAAGGAAAATATATACCTGCAGTGATGCTTCCGAACAAAAATGCTAAATTGGGTGCGGCAAATGGGACAATACGTGACCTCTGGATCAGGCTGCCATCGAGGAAGCACAGAGTCTTGTCTCCTGTTTCGAAGTGGCGGCAGTGGTGGTGGTGGTGGTGGAGGTGGAGCTGAAGCTCCCATCTGGAGTTGTTGGGTGGTTGCAGGCATCCACTCCGAGACAGCTCGCGGTCGACGGACAGCGTCAGGGCTAGCGAGTGGCGGGCTGGTCAGTCGAGGCAGAACCGTCGTCATCGGTGGGGTGGCAGCCGGTGGTAGAGGAGGAAGAGGGGGTGACGAACGCCGCAGAGGTGGCCGTGCCTCTACTGGTGGGATTTGGGACGCACTATCCGGAGGGGGGGGTGCGGGCATAGGAAGAGGAGCATCGCCGCTAAACGGGGATGTCGCAGATATGACAGACGAAGAGCCAGATGGGGTAGAAGGGTCTTCAGGTCCGGAATGGCCAGAATGGCCAGAAATGGTAGGATGAGCAGTAAAAGATGTAAGGGAATCTGTAGGCGCAGACTGCCTCGAGCCGTCTTCAGCTTCCCTCCTGAAGGGCCCTCTCGCGTCGAGATCCTCCGCCTGTATAGAACTGGACAGCGGCACAGACTTTCCCTTGTTATCTTTCGGATCGTGTGTTTGTTCGCCTATGGGATGAGCCACCGCCGCTGCACCTACAGCTGTTTCCGCCTCCTGTCCTGGCTCCTGGCTCATCCGCTCCCAAACATGTTCTTCCCTGTCAGCTCCAAGAGCAAGCACTGTCAGGACGCTCTGGTCAGCGACCCCGTCCGGGTCTAGAGATGCCATTTTTGTGGTTCATATGCAAGAGTCGTTATCGAGAAGTATCCCTTTTGGGGAGGTAGTCAGGGAGGCGGTGAACGTAGTGAACAGACGACAGATGGTCGGCAGTAGTCAACAGCCGTCAACAGTCGATGGTCGAGCGATAGTGGCTGGGTACAGCAAAACAGAACGTACAGACTTTGTAGGAGTCACATTTATTTCAAGTAAAGGGGGTGCCGCCCATAAAGAGGAGAGGGACAGATAGCGTGGCTCAGTAGCAAATAATTAGAGAAAAAGGAATAACTCGGGTACATAAATAAGTGTATATATCCGTGTATATTAGGATGTACCGGTGTGCACGAATGTAATTATTCTAGGGGGCAGAGCGCGAGAAAATGTAATCAGACGAGTCTTGAATCTCCATATGATAAACAGATGTGCCATCGCACGAGACATCCATCCTGCCAATATACCTACTCTAGCACCAGCCACACTCAGTCAGCCTTCCCCTCCACATACGCCACATCTACGAGTCAGCAGTACTCTGTACTCGTATTACATTTGCTACTAATACATGTACTCCGTAATGCCTCCTATAATTTCGTTTACAGAGCCCACGAAGACCCGCTAATGTTCTTCTCCTTGCTTGGATATCGCTATGTTGTCACCACTAATACGTCACTAAAAAATAAATTCGCCACTGCAGGCTCCGCAAAGGTGCAGTAGCAGTGTCAGAAGGGAACCCTTTGCAAGGCATGACTACATAATACTTGCAGTACCTGAAAATCGAAAACGTAGACCCAGAATAGCAGAAATATAGGGAGAGCAAAATTGCAAGCAAGGTATGAAATAGAACAACATAGAAATTAAAGGGAGATTATATAATAAAGTGAAGTGATTCAAGTACTCTAAACAACGTATACTGCATACAAGTAGAGGATGTGTGTTGGCCAAATCAGCATTCATCATGTTGGTTCTCCACTTTGGAGTCGAATACGAGTGGTGTGCACAAAGTACAAACTTTCATGTATGAGTAGAACAGTGAAGAGGTCGGAGAAAGATTAAGGAATATTTTCAAATATTTATGCTGAGGCTTTTCTTATATACTACTCGTATGTACCCATATCCCTGCAAGATCAAATCACGCACTTTGCACTTCTACGTAGTGTTCACTCTCGTGGACCAAGCTTTAAAATGTGAAGGCGTGGCCATCCTTAAAAATAGAAAAAGAACAACTAGAGTGACACAACAAACAGACGGTCATTGGTTGACACTCACGGTACTTTATATGCAGCTGTCGGTGATAGTACGAGTCTTGCAGATACAAGACATCTCGTTTATCCTGCCAAACTAGAAGAATCTAGCTGTATATGGTTCCGACCCGAGACTGTGGCTGTGTGGCGACCCCTATTCGACATCCTCGTACACATCTTGGGCAGTGAAGGATATAACCGAGAGCAAATGCTGGGGAAATTGATGGGAAATAAAAGAAAATAGGAAAATCAAATCAACCCAAATGCGTACGATGCTCAATGACTCTTGTAAAAGTACGTACTCGTACGAGTAGGTCGAAGGATTAAGACGCATGCAAAGTACAAGTACTCGTACGTGTTGGTGGTATGGATCTGCTCTCAAGACCGTGCTCTCATCTTCTTCTCCTACTACGCCGTACGTATATACTTTCGCACCCCCCCCCCCCCCTCTTGTTTACCACGTCCCACAGAATACCATGGCATGTGCTCTCCAGCACTTTTTTTGCTTTTTCAACCCTCTACCCATGGTGTTGCCCCCCGTTCCATACTTTTGTCCATGGTGCTCATTTTGACAATTATCAAAGTACCCGGCTCGTCATCCACTTCTAGAGTTTTTTTTAATATGGTCTGCTGACCACATAGGTATCTTTGCTCTGCGTTGGTTGGGGACCATGTCATGTTGGATGCAAACCCCCTCCTTCTTGGTAGGGACTTTGCAGACTACTGGGTTTTCATGACTACCTAGAAGTCCCAGAGGTTCCGGGTTCTCGCCGTTCTAGTTGAAGCAGTCGGTCCAGACTCATATTCGACCGTTTTCCTCCTCGGTAATCCTTTTCTCCTTTCATTTTACGTCTTTATTAATCTCTTCTGTGCATGCTAGTTTGCATCTCTCTCTCTCTCTCTCACACAGATATTTGCAACAGTCTCAGCACTTTTTTAATCCCTTAAATTTTCACCCTCTTATTCTTAATTTTTATCCACACAAGTCCCTCCTCGTGCCATGTCTCACAACCGTGTCTCCCACGCTTGCCGAAATTGTGCCAAAGCACGTGTTAAATGTGAGGAAACCAAGCCCTGTTCGCGATGTCAGGATCGCAATCTGGTTTGCCAGTCGTCAACTTCATCGGCAGCGTCGTTGTCTTCCCTCTCAATACATTCACCGACAGTGTCTCTTCAAAGCCCCCTTGGACAGACTCCCTGTGTCACTGCTCCTGTGAGATCAGAGTATTTATACCAACCCCCATCACAGCCACACCCAACACAACAAGGCATACAATACCAAACCCCAATGCTTGTCTCTTCAGTATACCATCTGCCAAATGAAAATGAAGGTGGACCATCAGATTCGGGTAAGCGTGATCAGCTTACTCTCCGATATCTTAATGACCTCGCCAAAACATTTAGCTAACACTTTTTGCTGCCAACTACATAGTACAAACCACCAGAATTTCCACCGCTTCATTTCCAATAAATTATGGGGTAGCCATTGGTGATCTAACAAGCAACCAGTCCCAACTATCATGTCTCCTGTCGCCCACCACAATCTTCCCTTTAGACCCCCTGGAGCATACGGTAGTTTCCAGAGCAAGCGGAGAAGACTTGTCAATAATGGATTACTATGCCCATCAGGTACCAACTAACCCTGCCGTGGATCAAAGGCTCACGGTAATTACAACAGACATTTCTGGATACGCTACCGAGTCAGCAGATCATCTGTCAACTTCTTGTACCGCTTCTGCGGTGAATTACCAGTCAGACGGGCTTACGACTGACTATGGACAGTTAGGATGGCAACATGCGGATATTGCACACAACAGTATCAGTGGTGTCAGTAGTCTTGGTGATCTGGGCAACCGAAATGTCCTTGGGGAAAGCAAGGCTTGGGCCTTGGATGAAGATTACGGCATGCACTAGCCGTACCAAGCCACGGTAGCTGGCAGGTAGTCCACGGATGAGAGGAGGAAATAAAATTTCAGAAATAATTTTAGAGATCCAATATTACAGTCATATGGCTCTTTGTGTTTACAGATATAGGCATTCTAAGATGGGAGAGATCCTTCAGAAGCGAGAATTGTCAGAAGCTTGAAACTCAAAGTTCAAATGTGTCAATCAATAGGTAAGGCGACATCACCAAATCTAAACTTGTCAGATCGGAATAGAAAAAGGAAAGTGCTCACGTGCTTATCTCATGTAACCGCAATCTATTATATAATAATGCACTCTTGCACTTCCACAGAGCTGTGTTTCGGTCGCCGTATCAGGTAAGAATCTAAAACCACGTGTCAAAACGCCTGAATCATTATCCGGTTCTGATAACAATAAGTATACATTTGTCTTGGCAGAAGATACAGCGAGTCTCTATTTCTCCCCATTTTATTGATTCCTTAATTTGATCTATCTCTCCTTTCCCTTTAACGATCCCTCCTGTTTTTCGCGGTCTAACCGAAATTCTCCGCTCATCCATTATCTACACTCTTCTCTTACCAGTCCTCCTGGTGGTAAAGCCTCTCGTAATCGTCGGAAATATCCCTATTATCTGTTCTACGAGTTCCATGGCCTTTTTTTCAACCGCTACGATCCCAGTCACTGCTGTGACCACGGCTGCTATTATTGTTCTTTTACACAGATTTCTCTATCCTCACAAAGCCAAGATAATTGCTAGTCCACGTCGGACCGTCCTGCCTAGCTTATCCACTGATGAGAAATCCCAGCTTGAGTATGGCCCCGATGCTTTCCCCGGCGCCCGGGATGTAGAGTCACCCGTAAGTTTAATTTTTTTCTAGGGTCCTTTCTAATCATTCTCATATCTTCTTACCCTTTCCCTCGTTTCTGTGGATTTTGTTACTTATAAATATCTTTTCCTCTCGTCCCGCTATGCCTCGTCCAACAGTATGGTTCCATCCGCGTCTATGAGTTCGGCCCCGTCACCGGCCGCAAAGTCTTACTCGTCCACGGAATATCCACCTCTTGTCAGACCCTAGGTCCAATTGCACACGGTCTTGTGGACCAAGCGGGCTGCCGCGTTATGCTATTTGACTTCTTCGGTCGCGGTTTCTCAGACGGTGTTGGCGACCTACCCCACGACGCCCGTCTCTACACTTCACAAATTCTCCTCGCTTTAGCCTCTTCGCCGCTACCCTGGTCTGGCCGTGCTGCTTTTGACTTGCTTGGTTACTCCATGGGCGGTGGAATAGCCGTTCACTTTTCTGTTGCCTTTCCCACTATGCTGCGCTCGCTTGTCTTGCTTGCCCCGGCTGGCCTCATACGCCCAGAACGCTTTGGTACTGCCGCTCGTATCATCTTCACTTCTGGCATTGTGCCCGAACGCCTCCTCGCAGCTGTCATGCGCCGCCGTCTGCGACAGCCCATTGCTAGCTCCGCCTCTACCACGAGCAAGAACACAAGCATACGGGAAAATAAAGATACGAAAACAGTCAGTACTAGAGTTCAGAAGGTCGAACATGTTGTTCAAAATGCTTTCCATCATGCCATGCATGAAGTTGTCTCTCCTATTGACGATGCCGTCGCCGAAGTTTCTGATAACCAAGTGGGATCAATTGGCAACCAAAATGAGACGACAAAAAATTGTCGAAATAGTATTAGTGATAATAATGAGGATAGGGACGAAAACGATGACAGTAATGAAGCCGCAAATATGGCACCTCTTCCCGAACGGGATGGCTATGCGCTCAGCATGCAGGTTATGCGCTATGTGCGTTGGATGCTATTGCACCACCAAGGTTTTGTGCCCGCCGTCATGAGTTGCGTGCGCGATGCACCTCTGATGGAGCAACACGCCGCATGGCAGATGCTTTCTGACGCCGTTCAGAAAAAAGGTGACAGTCTTTCCCTCTGTGTGATACTGGGACGGCAAGACACTGTTGTAAGCGCCTTGGAATACGAGGAGGATGTGCGTCCTATGCTAGGTGGCAGTCATGCTGTCTCGTGGACTGTCGTATCTGGCGGACACGAATTCCCCATGACGTATTCACGCCAAGTACTACGGGCTATTTACATGTTCTGGAATACAGCAGACGGCCTTATGGATGACCCTTTGGTCAAGCTGAAGAAAGCTGAAGAAGCAGAAAAATTCGATTCCTTTATGAGAGGATGATTACAACGGCAACGAATCCGTTTTCTTTGTCATCCAATTTACTTTAGTTTTCTTTAGCCATTCATATACGTCTTCTGCTATTATTTTATTTACATACCCATTATAGAGCGAGAATAAGCAAATTTATCTGATAATAATAGATAGAGAGGTGTAACTTTAAACCTAGCTCTGCATAACTGAGATGGAAATAAGTCGTCTACTAAAAAAAAACGGAGAAGAGAGTGTGCACTACAGAGACGAACACCAACCAAATAAAGGAGGAAACATAATAACCAATTTAGCTATCGAGGGCCTGGCTTTGACACTATAGCAGCTGTTAGTATTTATAACGGATACGTGTAAATAATCGACTGTAAGTAATCCTTACCATACTAAAGTAGATGCCACGCTTCCGTAAAAGTTCCGCATGGTTGCCACGCTCTAAAACATGGCCTTCGCCTAATACATAGATTACGTCGGCATGTTGAATGGTACTCAGTCGGTGGGCAACAGCAACAGTTGTACGGCCACGAGCTACGCGCTCAAATGTGGCCTGGATTAGACGCTCAGTTTCTGAGTCAAGCGAAGACGTGGCTTCATCCAGCAATAAAACGCGTGGATTGCGTACTAAAGCCCGGGCAATAGATATCCGCTGCTTTTGTCCGCCTGAAAGCGCTACGCCGCGACTGCCCAAGTCCGTATCGTAACCCTGTGGCAGTGACATGATGAAATCGTGTATCGACGCATCGCGGCAGGCCTGTACCATGCGTTCCTCAAGATCATTATCATGATCTTTAACACCCCTTACACCTTGCTCCGTCTCTTCAATTCCTAACAGCACATTCTCTCGCACTGTACCCTGAAAAAGTGCCGATTCTTGTGCTACTAGGGATAGTAGGCGCCGGTATGTCTGCACATTGACTTCTGTAATATCACGACCATTGAACAAAATCTGGCCAGACTGCGGTTCATAGAAGCGCTCTAAAAGTGAAATAATTGTTGTTTTGCCGGAACCCGAAGCCCCAACAATGGCGGCAAACTGGCCGCTCTCAATCGTCAGGTTAAGGCCGCTGAAAATGGGCACATTACGTGTCGGATATTGAAAGCAGATGTCTCGCAACTTTATTTGGACACCTTTTATGCCTGCATTTTCATCCGTGTCTGGAATTTTCTCACTGAAGGGCACTGGATCTTGGTTTCTTGTCATACGAGTGCTGAGGATTCTGTTCGCTGCACCAGAAGTCTGAGCTGCGTTGGGCAGGAAGGCTAAACTTGTCCCAGCACTCTCAGAACCTTGGATGACAGCCATGTAGCAAACAAAGAATGCTGTGACAGAGTACTCCCTAGGTTGCCCGTCAGCTATTGGCAGAAATAAATAATAATAAGATAATGAAGCAAAAACAGAACAAAAGGGGAGGGATGGCAAATTACCCAGTGCTCATGAGACGCCCACCATACCAAAAGATGAGGGCTTGACAAGCCAGTGAGATGGCTATGCGAAGTGTTAATTCAAAGAGCCCTTTCTAAATTCTTTCATCTGTTTCTTCCACATACTTATACTTACAATTGCTCAATGCAAATAATATTGTCTTAAATCGTGCTTGTAAATAAGCGTCGTTAACATGACCTGCCAGGAGCTTCTCGTAACGCTGGCAAATGACGTCTTCGAGAGTCAATGCGGCCACTGTGCGCGATGCATCGAGGCTCTCGGCTGCCCAGCGTGAGCTCTCGGTAAAGACAGCTGCTGTCATTTTTTCAAACTCAATCTCGTAACGCACGCGGTAGAATCCAGAAGCCAACATGAGCGGCATAATAACAGCCAATGCCACAAGGGCTAATTTCCATCCATATGCAAAGGAGATGGCCATCGATCCAAAAACAGTGAAGATACCTGATAGACACAAAGACAGGTTGGGACCAAGAAGCTCCCGCAACTGTTTAGGATCGCCACCAATACGACTTGTAAGGGAGCCAGCCGAATTGGCCGCTTGGTCAAAAAAACTTGCTCGCTGTTGGAGAAGACTGTTAAAATACTGCTCTCGAAAAATTGCGTATACTCTGTGCTCGAGTAGAACGGAAGGGGTACCAAGCGCAAAGTAGGCAGTGCCGGTGCCGAGAGCAAGCACGAAGAACATCAGTGCATAGAAATTTCCGTCGTGTAAAATGTTGTCAAGAGAGAGGATGTTGGTATACTCAGGTTGCTCGGCTAGAGCCAGTCCGCCAAATATAGTGACCAATTTAGCGAAAAGGAAAGCCTGCAGTGGTGCAGCTGATGATACAGCCATACTAGAAGCGAGCATAAAAAAGTAGAGTGGAAATTGAGAGCGCTGTTCAAACAGGAGCCGTCCAAAACTTCCAAAAAGGCCTTTGTCCTTCCAGGCACCTGCTTCACTTGTAAGCGAAGCAGAAGCCCCAGTCACTACATCTTCTTCAGCTAGCTTTTCGTCTTTCTCTCCGTGACCGTTAGAAATATGATCATCGTTTATGCCAATTCTGTCTCTGTCATCGTAATCTTCTAATTCCAGCTGCTGCGCTTCGACTAATTGGCGGTACACACCACCCGTACGGGTTAGAAGGCTATCATGAGTGCCTTCCTCGATGCAACGCCCTCTTTTCAAGACAAATATCTTATCAGCTGCCTTGATTGTGGACAGTCGGTGTGCGACTGTGATTGTCGTTCGATTGTGAGATACTTGGTCCAGAGCTGCCTGCACAATTCGCTCGCTGCGTACATCAATTGCCGACGTAGCCTCGTCCAGAATCAGAATAGCAGGATCCTTGACAATACTACGTGCAATAGCCACTCGTTGCCTCTGTCCGCCGGACAGCTTGGCACCCGCATCGCCCACGAGTGTCTCGTAGCCGTCAGGTAGACGGTCGATAAATTCGTCTGCAAATGCTTCTTGGCAGGCTTTCTTGACCAGTGCTTGCTTCTCCGATGGACTAGCATTCTCATGCACAGAGCCTACCAGCCCAAAAGCAACGTTGTTAAATATTGTATCGTTAAACAAGAATGGCTCTTGCAGAACCACACCGATCTGTGACCGCCACCAGCGCACGTCAATATCCTCAAGATTACACTGCTCGTGTAGGACGCTATCACCACGACTGTATATCGAGACAGAGCCACGCAGTGGCACGCGTGAGTGATCAAGACCGTTGTTTTCATTCCCATGCAGCGATACTGGCTGGAGGCTGCTCTCACGAGCCTTGTCTTGGACTGGATCGCCATTTCCTAATTTGTCAGATACACCACGCCTCTTCAGTTCTCTCTGCTCCTTCTTTTGCTTCTTTCTCTTCCGTATCTCCATCTTTTTCGCCTCCTCTTCCTCCAGCTTCTGGATCTGGCCCGCCTCCTTATCCTTCTGCACTGTTCTAGCAATGACATGCTGTCCTTCTGGAAGAAGACTGTACCATCGCTCCACAAGCCCGATGATAGTACTCTTGCCTGACCCCGAAGGTCCAACAATAGCATTGACCTTTCCAGCTTCGATTCGCATATTTAGGCCATCTAGAACCTTGACGTTAGGTCGTCCTGGGTAGGCAAAGTCAACCCCAGAAAATACAATGTCCCCTCCGACAGCGGACACCTCGGGGGCCTTCAAATCCTTGCCGTGCGGTGGCCGTGGTGCATCTATGACGGCGAAGAACTCAGCAGCCGCCACCATGGCTTTTGATGCAGATATAAGCGGAGTAGTCAGGCGCTCTAGTGACATGATCATGGTGATCATAGACATGAGAACGATTATAATAGTTCCAACGCCGCCAGAGATCCGACGTTGGTGATACACTCGAAGGCCAAACCAAAATGCCAAGGCAAAAGCACCGTGTAGTGATAGAAAGAGTGTGCCAAACAAAGTGCCAAAAGCGGGAGCCATGCGCAAACCATGATATCGCGCTTCCTGCACCCAGCTACCATAGCGATGCCCAATCCTAGAAGCGGCGCCGCACGCTAGAAGCATACGTACATTGGCAAAAGACTCAGCAGCAATAGCGTTAGCATGTGTCTCAGCCCGCAACACACGGGTCTCTCGATATATGATGAAAGGTAGGATGATACAAAGAGCCAGCACTAAGAAAAGGAGTATTGATGTGATGACCAACGTCAATAACCAGCTAAATGTAAATGCAACAACGACAGAAGCGATAATGCAGGCTGCTGACTCGAGAAATGTGCCCAGATTTTCAGATATGCCTAGCTGTAGAGTATTGGCCGTAGCCGTGATCGTGCTCGCCGCTTGTCCCGGTGGCATCGAGTCAAGCACGTGGATGGACTGGCTAAAGACGCTCCGTAGGTAGTGAAGTCGCACAGCAGCTGACATCCGTACGCTAATCATGCGGAATGCAAACTTGCTGATATAATTCAAGGCAAAACGGGCGAGAAAAAGAATAAATATATACAGCACCTGCCTGTTGAGGTCATGCAGGAAGCTATCTACCGCTTGGAAGAAGGATAGTGTATTAGATGATGACAAAAAATAGAGGGAGAGATTATACGACACATACCTGACGAACCATTGGCATCATAACTGCCAAAACTACCAGCAAAATGACCAAACACAATGTTCATTAATGGCATGGTCTGCGATGTTTGTTAGTTCCAACGACTTTATATATACAACACACTATGTAAACAAAATACGAACAATTCCGGATCCAATAGACGACGCCACTCCTATAGATAGAAATATCCAGTCGGATTTCTGGGCGTACAAAAAGACACGTATGAAATCTTTCACCGACGCCTCACGCTCGGCTGCTGTTTCGCTTGTGGTAGGTGACTGACGAGTTATGCTTAGTCCATCATTGGCAGTCAGGACCTTGCGGCTGTTGTCGTTCAATACCGTCTGGCTATCCATGACTGCACATGAACTTGCCTTGGCCGACTCCGTTGATTGGAAACTATCATGAAGATTGCGAGATATGGTGCACTGAAGCTATATGCTCAAACCTCCAATGGGAACCATATGAAAGCTAGAGAAAATTGTGGTTATGAGTGAAAGTAAAACACATTTTGTAACATATAATTTTGATACTTTACGCAGTAACATATAGCCACTGTCTAGGCAGAAGCATTTTGAAAATAAGACAATGCTAGACTATTTCATTTGATATCCACCTAATAGGCGAAGACCTTACGGAGTAAGAGTGCTTACTTTGCTTACTATACTCCGTATTTCTCTAGCTATATTCCGGACTCTAAATATTTATTCGTAGAAGACGTATTTTGGCGCTATAGTTCGCCGCTAGCGGAACATAGAAACTTCCAGGGTGCCTGCCTCCTTTTGTACGGAGAGCCCTTAAGCGTACGGGCGGAATCCTTAGGTGTAAGCCGACTAAATATAAAGTTTTTTAAATCTCACGAGAATTTCAAAGAATCTCTCTTTTAAATCAGCTTATTCCACGCATCTCAACACACATATATAGAGGAAGTACCGCAGACTCAAACGTAAACGTAGGAGACACCTCACGCGTGGCAGCGGCAGTGGTGGCACGCGTAGTAGCAGAGGGCACGTCGCAGGCACTATAATACTTTTTGTCTGTGCTGTGTAATGTACTTTGATTTGCTATTAATTTCTATGTATTTTAAAGTACTTGCTAACTATTGTTTGAAGTAGGTATAGCCTGCCACCAAAGGATTCTGCCGTACGCTTAAGGGCTCTTCAAAAGAAGTCAGCCCAGCAATAAGGCTTTTTTCTCTACTCCGTACTTGTAAAACATCGATTTATTATATAATCGTGCTACGCCCCAATTTATAAGACGCGTTTTTTTCAGCGCTCCTAATAAATTAGGTGCTAACCAGACAAAACGCAACAAAACGCATGTATATCCTTTACAAATTTACTAGCAAAGTACAAAGGATTAATGAAAATCGCGAAAATTATCTTCATAACCACCAACACTAAAAATATTTAAAACATCTTACTAAAGTGCTTGAAGTTTTTTCACCATAGAATGTTACGCGTTAATGTTTATACTATTTAATTTTTTTAAGTCGTTGGTTTTTGCTATACAAAATATTAGGAAACTTCGTTTTGTCTGGTACTGCGTTTTGTCTGGTCAGCACCTAATTCATTAGGAGCGTTGAAAAAAACGCGAAAATAAATTGGGGCGTGGCACGATTACGTACTCCGTATATGTTGTATCCGACAATACATACGTCGCCAAATTTGTATTAATAACCGTATCTTCGATTAATAATATGAAAAGAACTTGATTTATCTTACTAGTAGTTAAGAGAAAAGCTACATTCACATTAAACAAAGTCCTATAGGGGCTAACACATATTACTATGTACCTTGTTTACTTATACTCGTAAGCGTACGAGTACTACGTGAAACTCAAGTACGAATATACTATACGTATCCTTACTTCGTATAGCACCCTTTGGGATAAACGGTATGATATTTTGTATGAATACAAAATATGCAGTAAAGTGACGAATACTCCGTATTCATAGTACACAGTACTCGTCGTTTTAATTTCCGACCCCTATAATTTACAAGTACGAATACGGAGTAGTCCGTACAGTTGAGGCTTACTGTTGGCGCGGAACCGGAGAGAGAATATTCCGGGGCTGATATCTCCGGAGAATTAGCTAGAATTAGAGAATGAACAACTTTTCCTTTCTTTCATAACTCTTACAGACTCCTTATCGTTCTCTTCCCTTGTATTTGTTTGTACTCGTACAAATACGGATGGTTTTCTAAAGTACGAAGTACGAATTACAAATTACTAGTACGAGTACTCGTGAGGATCAGACCTTAATAGATGGCCTGTGTACGAGTACGTACGCTACTCGTACCTGTACCCGTACTCGTACTGTGTACTATGTGTACTAGGTACTGTATACTATGTACTCGTAGTGTGTTGATCATTATCGGACTCTTATTCGTACGGAGTACAATTTTTAAAAATTACAGACGTGTGATTGCATACTCTTTAGTTACATTTTAAAATAAACATACTCGTAAATTCTACTACATAATATGTAAAGAAACATACTCCGTAGTGAAAATTACAGACTTGCGAGTATCCTCAACAAATGCTGTATAAATACTGTGCAGAATTGCCCGATGACACAATTTATTGCGTTCAGGATTATGATTTCCCTTCTTGCCGCACCCGAGCAGCATGCTCCTCAAGATGTAACAGAAGTGCTCGTGAGTAAACCTGAGAGCACGGGTCGCCATCCCAGAGGGACTACTAGTGACGCTCGAATCCGTGCGCTTGCTCCGTATGTAGTACTATGAATACGAGTATGCTACATAGTAGAGGAGGGATGCACAAGTACGGGTACCCTGTACGCAGTACTCATCGAGGCATTCCGCCAGAACTTACTCCGGTACGAGTACTCCGTAGTATGTTCTACTTTTTACGTAGTACATAGTTGTTAATGGCTGGGACCGTGCACATGTTTCGTTATTGCCCTTTCTGCCTCGATATTGCTGGTCGATTTTCTAGCCATTTGTTTTCCCCTTTTCTCCTTTTTTTTGTTTCTAGTATTTCTGTTTTGGAGTAGTTGCTAGGGCATTGGCTGAAGTTGTTCCCCATCATGTTTATTTCATACGTACGGAGTATGGCATACACATGTTATCGCGCAGAGTAAGCACGAGTATGCAGTAAGAAGGAAGGAAAACGAAAAGAAGGGAAAAACACAGGAAAAACACAAAAAAAACGTTCACCGAAAAGTACGGAGTAAGTGAGACATACAGTAGCGCGCAGATAGAAGTCTCCTTTCGAAGAGCCACGAGAGGCTGGACAAGGTGGTGGAATGCAAGGGCCAGTGGGTAAAGCACCCCTCCTCTTCTCTTTCCCTATTTTCTATCCCTATCAAGCCGTCCCAGCTCACACATAATTATTTTTGTTGTGACCGACAGCGTGTCGCAAGATGTCTGACTAGAAGGCGCCCTTACGCCTTTGTCACAATACATAGTAGATGGTAATGGCCAACAGGTTCGATTCGCAGTACTCAAGTGGTATTTCACATCCATACTCATATGCCATAACATCAATTGCAAAATGTACACGCTCTTCTAGGATGTCCCTGGCATATTCTTGGTTATTTTACGTGAGTACGAGAGTACTGTTGAGTACGTAGTACGGAGTACTTGAACGTAGATGAATCCCCACTCAACGGCACCGAAGGGTGGACCCTGCGGCACCCTGTTCTCCCAACCCTGTCAAACCTTGCGGTGCTCCACACTATGGAGTACTCCCCATCGTAACTTTATACTCAAGGCTCTTTCCTTTCTTTCAGACGTTCACCTTCTTTGACCATCCTACCCCTAATTTTACTTTTAGTTTCTGAGAGTACAATAAATCTTCTCCTCGTCTGCCTTTTCTGTTCTTACTGTTAATTTTTTTTATTTTCAGTTGTGTTGCTACACCACATTTCGTTTCTCTCCGCTTCGATATACCGGTTTTACAAGACTTTCATCTAACACCTCTAATTCTAATTGCCCCATCGATACCCGCATACAATTGTGTATGCCACCGCCCCTGATCTGTTCATTTGCCGAGCATCTGGTTCTGACTCTTTGTACTCTGGCTACCCGTTATCTCTGATACTCTTCTGTGTATGGTATTTTGCATAGTTGTGTCACACGGAAGCCCAGCCTAATAGCATAATTATTACATTCATCTTCGCCCCTTTTCTAGCACGCCTGGACTTGTTATACGCCACCGGCTCTGTCGATCACCACCATATACTGCCCCCTTTTATCACAATATTTGACCCAACTAAATACATGAGCTAGACGGTATCAAACAATACGAGTCGGCAGGTGTCCGTTTCTTTACTTCATTTAATATTTCTGTCGTCTATTAGGGTTCATTGTCAACCCGACTCGAACCAACGACAAAGGCAACTTTTTAGCAGGACTCCCCTTAATGACGACTAAAAATCCAGATATTTTGAAAGGAGAAAATTAAAACGGCCAAAATGCCAGGACTTATTCCCTTAATGCTTAATCCTGTCGCCGCAGGCAGTCGGTCCAGTATTGTTTTCGATACGCAACAAAAAGGTCATTCTCGCGGTTTCAGCACTGGCCAACTCTTATCCTTGACCTCCCGCCCTCCATCCACAACTTCATTCACGTCAGCTCCTCTACTTACCTCTCCTATGCCCCCCATGCTACCTGAAATACCACGGCGAGCCTCTATGCCGCCCACATCTATGTCCAAACCTCAACGACCAACATGGCAGGCCAATCGTTTCACTTCCATTGCTCCCCCTAATCTTTCAGTACTTCCCTACACAGCATATGAATGGAAACGATCTATTGCCGATCTCAAGAGACAACATATCAACCGCAGATACCAGGCATGCTTCACTCGCTGCCGTGAAATTTTGGATAATATTAAGGACATTGTAGGCACAACTATCTTCTACTCTCCTACATCGTGGGGCATTTGCTAATTGTATTTCCACAGCCAGATATTGAGCCTGCATACCTTATTTCCCTTCATTTTTATGCTGCAACCTCAATGGAGATGTGTATTCGGTCCCTGACGGGGTCCTGCAGTACCCACCGCGAGAGTCTGATCAGGCAGGCGCGTATTCACTACGACAAAGCCTCTGAGCTGATCTGCCAGGCTGAGGAATTCGCTATTTCAAGAAGTCGTCCTAGCTCTGCCATGTCGATGTCTTCAAGTTTACATTCACCTTCTGGTTCTGTCAGTTCACGGGCCTGGACATCCGAGACTGCATTTTCCTCCCCTACTGCTTCGATCTGCTCATCCGAGGACCTCAATGTCAGACTTCAGCGAGTCCAAATGCCGTCTGTATCATCACTCCCACGATCCTCCAAGAAAGTCTCTTTTGAACTCCCTTTAGAGCCTGCATTGGAGGGATCCTTCATTCGCCCCGATTCGCCTACTCTGGGATATGAGGAGAATTATTTTACACCCGTCGCTACTTGTACAGCTCTCCCAGCACTTCAAGATGAGACGGCCCAGGTTCCCCACGTCTGCCAAATCGTGGAGATCAAAGAAGACAAAGAAGATCAAGGGAGCCGTTACGACGAGCGTGACCAAATCGCTGAATCATTCATCACGCATGGCCATGAAATCCTCTATTGTTCTCATCTCTCGACGCTCAAGGCACAAATTGCTCAACACCGAGCAAGTCTGGATCTAATGGTTGTAACAGCTGATAGTGGCCAGCGTCTAGACAGAGCGCCATTGTGTATAACCGATGAGCTGCGTGAACTGGACAAAAAGGCTCGCATTGAACGATTGCGCAAAAACGGCTGGCAGCGCAAGCGCTTTGACGCCAGCCGTTACGAAGCTCTCTGCATGTCTGCACTGGCTGACCTGAGCAGCAGTTAGCTCGTCATTCTAGATTACCTAACATAAAATCATGATGTCCTATGTTGCTTTAATTCTACGTTTTCATGATCTACTATCATCGGCTACTATTTTGTAGATAATAATTCTCATTGCATTATTTCTTTTGCGAGTATCTTGGTTGTGGATAATTGTTACCATATATTTTAGCTTGCGTCGTATGAATTATATATGGATAGAGGATGTCTATTTAGTTTTATACATTAGGAGAGTAGAAGTCTTTTGGGACTTAATTTTCATATAATCTGATTGTCGCCTTGTTAGGAAGTGGACTTTAGTGGTGGATTTGAGGCTAGGTTTATGTTATAATACGACGGGAAAACATAGTACCAGATATATTCACATACATAGCAGCAAAAAGCCGAAAAAAAAATGAGAAGATAGCGATATCCAGTCATCTGAAGCACATCTTCCTTCACCTTGATTCCAAGCCATCCAAATCGAAATAAATACATACGACTAAAATAAACAATGTAACAACCGACTGCTAAAATCTACCTGCTAGAACGTTTTACGCAAAAAAAAAAAAAAACTTAAAACACGCAGGAGAAACAAGAGAACAAAGAGCAGAGTCTGCTCAGCAGAAGGAAGAACCCACCCCGGTCTTATTTCGTGGCATCTTTCTCAACTTCTTCAACTTCTTTGCGCACTTCTTCTTGCTGTTTCATCTCGCGAACTTTCGCTAGCACTATTTCGCGGAAGATAGCTCCTTTGACTGCTCGTGTCAACTTTTGCTTCCCGGTGCCACCAGCCATGTCCTTAGTATCACTGCTACTGGCTACAGCCGAAGTAGCAGTAGTAAATTTGAAGGGCTGCGTTGTGCTGCTAGCGTTAAATGTGTCGTCATTCATGTCGGAGTTTTCTGGATCTTCCTGTATCTTTAGGGCCTCAATGCGGTTGGACAGCTTAACGAGTTCAATGCCACGGCGCAGGCGGGCTTTGGCCATGTAAGCCTTAATCTCGGGTAGCAAGTTGTGGTCGGTGGCATTCTCGCCGCTCAGCCACTTGTGTTTCATGGCCTCGCTGCTAGACCAACGGTCCTCCGGTTTTGGCTGTAAGAGACCCAGAATGAATTCCTTTGCATCGTCGCTGACATCCTTCCAGTAGCGTTCGTGAAACACAATACGGGCGCTTGTGCATTCCTCAATCAGATCAGGCAAATTCTCGGACCTGAAAGGCGAGTAGCCGCACAAAAGAGTGTAAGTAATGACGCCCATGGACCACATGTCGACGGGCTTGCCATGTCCCTTCTTAAGCATAACTTCTGGGGCCGCATAGCCAAAGGAGCCGGCCATGGTGGTAAGGACTTCATCCTTGTTATCGAGCATCTTGGCAATGCCAAAGTCGGCCAATACAAGATCAGAGTCTGATTCCTTTGTGAGATAGAGTAGGTTTTCCGGCTTCAAGTCTGTAGAATAACCAAGTTAGTTAAAAGAAAACGGAAACACCATTTCCCACACACATTTACGGTTTCAGTCTTCCTTACCTCTGTGGACAACATTGTTGTTGTGCAAGTAGTCGACGGCACCCAGCACCTGCTTGATGGTCTGCGATGCATCCTTTTCTGTGAACTTCCCCTGCTCACAAATACGATCGAATAACTCGCCACCAGTGGCGAGCTCGGTGACAATGTAGTACTTGTCCTGTTATGGTGAGTTCCACTGTGTTAGCAACCCAAAAAATAATCTGGCGCAAAGAACAGTGATAATGCAAATGCACAAAGCAAAGTAAGACAAGCCAGAAAACGCCGAGAAGAGGATGCCGGTAAATATTGCGTACCCTCGACTCGAACCAGTCAACAAAGCGGACAATATGCTTATGATGCAGATTCTCTAGCAGCTTCAGCTCATCATAGACCATCTGCTCATTCCCCTTGACATTCTTCTTCAGGATTACTTTAATGGCAACTTTTCCCTTTGGACCGTCTGCCTCTCGAACAATGCCATAAGTACCCGCGCCGAGCATGCGGCCAAATCGGTAGGAGGCTCTATGGTGCCGAGTCACGTGTCAGTTTCGCGAGTGGAAATGGGGACAATATGATCGGCAAGACGAGAACTAGAGGAAGGACAAGAATGGAAAATATATGCGTACTTCTTGTCGTAGCTATCAGGCTGTCCATGAAAGCGATTAAGCATACCCGAGACTGAACGAGGGGGAGGGGAAGTATTAGAGAGGGGTCGCTTGAAGATGTGAAAAAGAGGAGAGAGAAGGCTCGGCTTACGGCTCATCTTGGTTAATGTCTCTCTTGTGATTCAGGGAAGACGAGTAGCGAAAGGAGGCGGGAAGATGCAGAGCAGCGAGACGCGAGGAGCAAGAAGAGGCTAGATGAGACAGGCGGGCAAGACTCGCCGTCTTTTATGCCAGTGGAGGGCGAGAGATGAGTCAGAGAGAAAGGCTGAAGATGGTTGTCAGATTGGGATATTGGGCAGCAAACAATGTCTGCTGTCTGCTTGGAGAAGAGTCAGGTTGATGGGAGACAAGTTCTGCCTTGTTGCTAGGGAGGTGATTAGGGGAAAGCGGGGGGTGGGGCGGTTCCTTTCCGCGTATTCGTTCGAGTCAAACCCGTAATATTCGTGGTAATAATTGGGGGATTTTGCAGCAGTATACGGCAACTTGGAAAAGGAGTAATAGTTGGAAAGGGGAATCAAGAGGCAGCCTTGAGAGAAAAACAAGCTTGACTTCCGCTAATAATATACATACGGAGTAAAGCTACGAGTACTCGTACGCAGGCAACCCACACCCCTCCTTTCGTTGAGAGGGAGGGGTGGCTAGGCGAAATATTTCCACTTTATGACCAACGGGGCTGAAATGCACAGCCTCTTGACCAAAATTAGCGGATAATGTACTTTGTATATTACTCTTTACACAGTAGAGGCGATTACTATTATGTATTACATAATATTCCTACATCTTACGCATAGATTATTATGGGTATCAGTTCTCGCAGTACGGAGTACTCGTACAAATGCCAGCGCATGACGTTTCTCTTTCCTTTCAAGATAACCCGATAAGCCTTCAGTCAGCCTGAGACCCGCTGTATCGTGCTATCATAACGCATCTGTCTTCCTCTCGTTATATGCATCACGCCTTCAGACCCAACCTGGTTGCTTGCAGGCTGCTTCGGCTACACTCTCCACCCTGCTTTTTCTCTTCTGTCCCCCTCCCTTTTTATTCATCCTTCCTCGTGGGTCCCATAATACCATAGCTGGGAGAAACCGCCGCTGTCGCTATCTACCGGAATTAACAATCCATTTTATAGCCACGGTTCTTTCGCACATTCGTGCAACAAGAGCCATCCCGGCTATCGCTTTCAGCTGCTTTTAGGGGAAGCTTTGCACATAACATTGCTTACCAGTGTCGTGGGATACGAGCTGCATTGCACCTCCTTCTTTCTATCTCCGAGAGCGTTGTGTTCGACATAGTAGACAAGCATGAGTTTTGCACAAAAACGGCTTCAGAAGGAGTTGTGTAAGGTGAGAAAGCCCTGAAATAACAGCAGCAAATTGCTGCTATCCATCTGTTGCCAATTCATATTCTGACACTTGCCTTTTCCCGGGCATGTTTTTTTTTTCAGATCCAAAGCAGCGGACTGCCTCCTGGTATCTCTCTGGTAGCTGCCGACAATTTAAAGGAGTGGGCTCTTGATATCCAAGTTCTCGACCAGAATCCTCTCTACAGAAACCAAACATACCGACTTCACTTTATCTTTGCCTCCACATACCCAATTGGTCTGTGTACCCTAATCTATACCATCCCCCCCTCCCCTCCCGGTACCGTTCCTCTATTATTTCTTTACACAATTTTTGTCTCTCGCAACCCTCAAACCATCTATGTCTATACGCATACTGCTTGATCTCTGCTAACCGTTCAGAACCCCCCGAAGTTGTCTTTATTTGTTTACCCGACCGGCCGATACCCATCCACCCGCACATATACTCGAATGGCATTATTTGCTTAGATCTACTCGGCACTGCTGGCTGGAGCCCTGTACAAAATGTGGAAAGTGTGTGTATGAGCTTGCAAAGCATGCTGACCGGTAATTCTAAAAACGAGCGGCCTCCCGGCGACGACGACTTTGTTCGAACCAACCGGCTGCGGCCTAAAGATATCAAGTTTTGCTACCATGATAACCAAGTATGACTTTGATGCGTTCTTGAATCAACTCTTTCCGAATCCAGACCATGTTTACCTCTATGCAACTTTTTATTGTGCTGCCTCGCTCGCTCCCAACTTAGCCGCATAATGGAATACAAGTAAGGGATTTGGAGGTTACCAAATCCCGACAAATTATGTTGGGCAAGTTGGATGCAAAACATAGGGAGAGCTGTGATGCCAATCAATTTAACAGTCTAGAGAAACAGACGCTGAAATTCGAACAACTTAATAAAAACTAAAGCAGATACCTAGACTTGCGTGTTCGACTCTGGAAGTTCCCGTGTGTCCTGCTTGTTCAAAAAAATGCCAAGCAAACTGGTTATTATAGTATTTATGCACGAGGCACCAATTCCTACAAAGCTATATTATGTCTCTGACAATTTCCCACCTGGTATACCGATATACAAAGTTAATAAATATCGCTCGCTCTGTAGAGTAGATTTCCCCAAGAAACGCCATGCTTTGCATGAGTCGTTCTACATTGTTCGACGATTTCCCCCTTTTCACTCTACAGTTGAAGCCGGGTCATTGCTCCGCCCAAAAGAACCAGTTTCTATGACTGTAGACATCATTTTGTTTCCGTTTGTCATTGATGTAGTACAGACGACAATATCCCGACGATCTGCTTATGTTAGCATGAAGTATGGTAGCAAGATATTCTGCCCAAATAATGTAACATACTCGCTTCACCCTTTGCTATAAATTGCAATGCAGCAATCTCTGCAAAAGTTATGCCGCCAACAAAGACGACAAATACCGTCTTCTTGGTGCCACTTCCTGAGAGCAATGCTCTAGCCTTTACAGCCTTATCCTCCCCTTTCTGCAACTCATCAAACGTTTGCCCTCGGACATGTTTAATAGCTTCATCAAATCCACGCCAACCATGTGACCCGCCTGTCAACCCATTTCCCTTTGTGAAGTTTAAAAGGTATTGCTTTTGAAGAATACACTGCACTAGCCGCACAGAAAGTGGAGCATAGCCACTATATACATACGCAATATCGTTTGGATCTTGTTCGTTTACTTCGTCGACAATTAGTCGTAGCTGTTTCCGTAAGTATGTATAGTTCGTCTTCGTACCGACCACATTGGTCGTCCCAGTCAACGGAATCATGCCTGCTAATGGTGATGAACGTGGAAGAAACATCTGCAGTCTCTCTAGATTCTGGAGTGTGAGGAGATGCTGGTAACCATACCCCTGGAGAATAAGACGCCGGAATTGATCATATTCCTTTGGCTTAATACCGCCTGCTATGCTTGAGTAGAGGCACAGCAAACGCAAAACATGTGGCAGTGATGTGCCACGAGCAATAAGCTCCTCTATAGCATCAAACTGGGCAGACGGATCAGCACCGGCAGCTAAATTCTGCTGGATCTCGAGAAGGCTGTTAAACTCGTCGCTTCGAGTATACTTGTACAGCTCCTCAACTATGCCCGCATGGATCTTTAGACTGGACTGTTCTGCTTGGTAGTTTGGCAGCTTTTGAACAAAATCCCGCAGTTCCGCCGTCGTCCGCGTGTTATGCCGGCCATCATAGTCGCTCTGCAGTCGGCGTGCGATCTTATTCAGAAGGTTACCAACAATAGCAAAATTCGCGTCCCATAGTTGCTCATATAGTTTATCGGATGAATCAAATTGAACTTTGCGTTTCCGACTCGCTGTCGTTGACGCGACAGAACTACTTGCTGATGATAACGAGCCCGATGTGGCTCCAGCAGGAGCAGCAGCCCCAACAACCGTGGGATCAACCTCGATCTGGTTGATTTGAATGTTGAAGAGCTCATCAACTAGACCCTCATAAGTCAACTGTGTGAGTAGAGGTGTGACAAAATCCACTTCGCGGTCGATGATAATGACACTCTCCATTGTTAAACTAGGCGATAATCCTAGTTTGGGGGCATCGCCCATAGTCTCACCGGCCAGCAGTTCCTGTCGCATGCGCTCCAGAAGCTCGGCCACCCGCTTGGCGCTGTCACCCTTTCCGATGATGCGTGGGAACAATCCGTGCTGCTGTTGGATACCCATGAGCGCTTTGGCAAGGAGAAAGGTTGGTGTTGGGTCTTTGGCGAGGTAGAGATCCTGAAATGCATCTTCCAGCTCCATTGACAAGACGTTGTGTTCTAGGGGGAAAAAAAATATCGGCAGCTCGGAAATGTTAGTATCGCCAATAACGCCTGCCTCCTCTAATATCTGGTCGCTCGTAAGTGTTCGGCGAGGAACCCAAAATATGTGAAAGTCGTGGCCGGTCTGGCTCTCACGTTGAAGACGATGGATCTGATCTGCCGTAAAACGAGATACATGTTAGCACACCCAGACAGTTTCTGCTGCATTTATTTGCTAGGGCAAATCCACAGAGATAATGACTGCCCATATTCTCTCGTAAACAAGTTGATCAGCGGCACTTTGCTGAGAGCAAAGAGAGGTGAAGCGATTCCGTAAGTTTATCTTCAGCCGAAACTGTGGGAATGCGGGAGATAAATGCTTAAAAGGAGAAGGGGTTGGTAACTAGTCACCTGCTATAGCTTGCGCGTGGCGGCCACATTCACCGCGAGCCAAGAAGACAACATTTCGCTGATTGGTGTCGGTATTGCCGTTCTCGAGAAAGAAGAACTTGTCAACGCCGTAGTCTTGTAGAGTAGACACCTTGACGATTGTGCCTATGGGACCGGCAAGGTTCTTTTCGATTACCAAGTTTTTCTTTCCACGGACCTGTACTCGTCAGCTGGTTGCTCACAAACCTTGACATTGGTGTAGACGAAGTACGCGGGGGCCTCCCAGACATACGCTTTCGAGAAGAAGCAGCAGATCACGGCGGGCCTTTTCTTTGATCTGTATGATATCGAATGCGAGGGGGGGAGCCATTTCAAGCCTCCTATCGTATGTGCAGGTCTACACATATCCTAGAAGCTCTAATATTTCCTGGTAGTATCGCGAGAATACAGAGAACACTCCTAATTGTCTCTAAAAAGGAGCCCCACAGTCTAAGCACATAACAGGTCACGTGATAATGGTCACAAGGCAAAATCGCTAACATTTTAGGGGCTACGGGGCGGTAATGGCGTCCGACTGCCAGGAATATTCAGAAGATAAATAATAGTCCGATGTCATTTCAGTCTTCCGGAAGCCAACCTGCCTGTCTGCAGAAGAATAGCTATGGACAACAATAAAGACGGCAAGAGAGTGGTTATTTTTTGCAAGTGGTAGAGAACAAAAGGCAGAAGAAAAGTCTAGTCCAAGATCGACGATCGTCAGAATAATAATCGATAAACATAGGTGCGGAATATATTTCACGACAGAACCAGTAGAAGGATATAACCCAAATATCTAAGGATTGGCACACAGCTTTGACACGACTAGCAAAAGGCAACCTCTCCTTTTTCTTCACTCGCTATTTTTTTTTTCAATTGCGAGGAGTGGCGTGTTTTCTGTTTGAAGGCATATTATCCTTCGCCACATTACAGTTCTTCCCTCCCATGCAAAAAAACGAACATGCTCGCCATGGTTCTTTACTATGACTAAATTGGTTTGCTGTCAACGTTTTCATTTCTTCTGTTCAGTTTAATGTCCGAACGTTCCTTTCCTATTTGATAGCCCTCACACTTTACTATCATCTTCCTCGCTTTTCTGTCTCATGCAATGGGTGATGACGGATTCCAGGACACAAGGGACCATTATGTCGACTATCGAAGCAATGCTTCTAACGACAATATTACACCCGCTAGGAGGCAGAGCCCCCAGGCAGTTATGAATCAATCAGTTACCCTGCCAACGTTTTCACATCGTGGGGAACGGATAGGACCGACTCCAAGGGATAAGAAGACTCCGGGTATGGATATTGAAGTATCCACCAAGGTGGCAAGAGAAAGATTGCCAGGCTCGGAGAACGAAGCAGCAGTGGCGAAGCAAGTTGACTCTGATACTGGGCTTGCTGGGCTCAAGGATACCAGCAAACTGAATTATCCGGAACTTGTCAAGGAACGTGATTTTTCCTTCGCAAATAATAGCTTGAGGGTTCCAGGAACAGAAAGTGAGCCTGTGTATATCCCAGACGATATGCAACGGTCTGCACCTTCTGTGAGGCACCACGATATGGATTTAAATGGTTCGGTTACCCTACCATTGTAAGCTGTTTCCCATCCCACATTAACCCCTTTTCTTTTTTTGCAAAAGAAAGGGACAGTAAAGGGCTTGCTAACATATTGTTTCGTCAGGTTAAGAAACCCACAAACATCTGTTCAGGCGGGAGATGTCCGGCATGGATCGCCCATATCATCCCTTTCAGCTCTGACTGGCCCGTCTAAACCATTAGCGGAATTGTCGATGGCATTAGGATCTCGCAATGCTACCGCCCCTACCGACTCAAGTCTATCTGATGTGAAGACGGACACAATAATAGACGCAGGCACTGGGCTACATGCCGATCCTTATCATACATCCTCAGGAGAACCGAATACTACAGCCGTAACCCAGTCTCTTCACAGCACGCCATATACCGTCTATGTGACGGAGTCTCCAAACACATCTCCCATGCCCTCTACACAGCAGATACGGATAGTGCACAAGATCAGGCCAAAATCGTCTATTCCTACCAGTCTCTCTGCACGAGAGTACGCTCGGCAATGTGTTGCTGCAGCCGAGTCTTCACGATTACACCCATACGCGCTTGACAAGGAAGAGCGTATCATGCTGCGGCATCATCTTAATCTTGCTCAGGTTACTGGATATCTCAATATCCGGAACGGTATCCTTCGCCTGTGGCTGCGACGGCCACAAGTCGCTGTCACCCGACATGAAGCCCTCGGGTGTGTTAAAGACAGGCGATGGTTCGATGCAGCTAACGTGTGCTTTCATTGGCTGCTTCGCCGTGGCTACATCAACTACGGTTGCACTAAAATTCGGGCGGCAATTCCCAGCATTTCTCCCACTGGGCTGCATCCAATGTCACACAGAAGCCAAAAAAGTATTGTTATCATTGGCGCAGGCATGGCCGGCTTAGGATGTGCACGTCAGCTTGACAATCTGTTTCAGCAGTATGCTTCACAATTTTACCAACTCGGCGAAGAGAAACTACCACAGGTCGTCGTACTTGAGGGTCGGAATCGCATTGGCGGACGGATCTATTCGCGGCATTTTAAGCGGCAACGGAATGAGCAGAGGGGTACAGATTGGCATTCCGGCTTGCGCAGCACGGCTGATATGGGGGCTATGATCATTACAGGTTTCGACCGCGGAAATCCGCTTAACGTACTCGTTCGTGGTCAGTTGGGTATTCCATACCATGCTTTATGGCCAGAGACGACTATTTATGATATGGATGGAAGACCTGTGAACAGTCAGCGTGACCGCATGGTTGAAGACCTTTTCAACGATTGTCTAGACCGTGTCAGCGAGTATAAATTTAAAGTTAGAATCCCTACTCTCGTCGAAGGCAATCGTGGCCTCATGGATGAAGGCCGCGACAGTGGCCCCAGAAGCTCCAATTCGCTGGATGGACAGCGGACGCTAGCACAGGCGGAGGATGCGGCACTGGGCCAGGATGTCAGCCAGACAGGTCTTCATTCACGGAATCTAGAAAGATCGACGCCGACGCTGACGGCGACAACAACTCAGGCGACCATACCATCAAAGCCGTTACTCTCGCCCCGCCACTTTTCATCGACGGATAATAGCGCACCGTCGCCACCGTGTAGACCGACGGCAGCAGCAAAGCTTAAGCTAATAGGATGGGAACTGAAGTCTGGGATAGACAACTCGAAAGATATTGACCTGGATGAGGCTACTAAGGCTACTAATGCTACACTGGGATCCGTCATTGACGAAGCCATTCGTCAGTACCAGAACATGGTAGACCTTAGCGCGCAAGATCTTCGCATGCTCAATTGGCACATTGCCAATCTGGAGTATAGCAACGCGACCAACCAGGCTTGCCTTAGCCTAAAGGGCTGGGACATTGATGCCGGCAACGAATGGGAGGGCAAACATAGCATGGTTATTGGCGGATACCAAAGCGTTGTGCGTGGCCTCATGCTCTGCCCAACACCATTAAATGTGCAGCGAAATCGTATTGTCACAAAGGTCAGATATACCATGCATGAGGTGACGACCAGAGAATTGTGTGGCGAGAGGATGGAACAAGGTGCACCTGTGATTATTGAGTGCGAAGGTGGACACACAATTGAGGCTGACTATGTAGTCAGCACAATTCCTTTGGGCGTATTGAAACACGGGGATGTTGTTTTTGAGCCACCGCTGCCATCGTGGAAGATGGATGCTATCCAGCGGCTGGGTTTCGGCGTGCTGAATAAGATTGTGTTGGCATTTCCTAGAATATTTTGGGATCCCGAGCGCGACATTTTTGGAGTGTTATGCAAGGCGGGTTCAGCTGATAGCCTCGCGCAGGGAGATTATGCGCGGCAGCGTGGGCACATGTTTCAGTGGTTCAACGTGACAGCAACAACGGGTCTCCCGTGTCTGCTTGCGCTAATGGCTGGCGACGCCGCATATGATACCGAGACAGCTGCAACAGACGATGAGCTTGTGGCACAGGCGATGGAGGTTCTGCGTAGTGTCTTCGGAGTCGACCATGTACCAGATCCCGACGAGGCTCTAGTGACCCGGTGGGCCAGTGATCGCTTCTCGCGTGGTAGCTACTCGTCAGCAGGGCCAAAGATGTGTGTTGATGATTATGACGTTATGGCGCGGCCAGTTGGCCGCAGGCTACTATTCGCAGGCGAGCATACGACGGGCACGCATCCTGCCACAGTACATGGTGCTTATCTCTCGGGCCTGCGTGTAGCTTCTAACATAGTGGACGAATTGCTCGGACCCATCAACTTGCCGACACCGTTCATTATTCAGGATAAGGTGACGGCTCCGAAGCGCAAGGCAACAGCAGCGACTTTGGTAGACGAGGAGAGCGGTGGTAGCGGAAGCAGCGGCAGCACAGTCAGCATCGGCTCTGACACGAGACGGCGAGATTCAAGGGCCAGTCTGTGGCGGCAACAAGAAGTGCGCAGGCAGAATATTGAAGCGTACGTCGAGTCACAAATTGGCAAGCGACCGTTGCCGCCGACACGCGTTGTCGACACCTCATACCTGTTGTTTAGCAAGGCGAACTACGAGAAAGCTCGCCATAAATGCTCCGAAGTACAGACGAGCCGACGTAGGCTAGGCAGTGGGCGTGCAAAATCCAACGACGTGCGTGTGATGACATCCAAGATGTGGCATAATACTAGTGCTGAGGAACGACGGCCGTATATTGAGAAAGCGGCGGCCCAGAAGAAGCAGTACCTCTCGGCTATGGAACAGTTTACCCGAGAAGCCAGCGCCTGGGACCAGAAGGCGGTTGCACTGCGAGCGACATATGAGTCACGGTCATTGGAACAACTTGAACAGACATGAGACCTTTTGCAACTGACTCCTGAGCAAATGGCAGAAACAGAGCCTGCCGACCGAGTACTCTACGTAGTTGTCTTCGCTTGCAGTGATTAACTAGTCACATAACTGATACATGTCGAACTAATGAAGCAACGAGGTCGGGGGTGGAATCAGATAATTATTCTTTTTGTGATTCAATCGATGATGCTGCTCCTAATCGAAACATTATTTGGTCAAGTAACTATACGATGTGTATGATTTTTATTCGTTGACAAGATTATATGTGTATTTTATGGTCATAAGTACAGGGCAGAGTTATTGAAGATGCCATATACCATACTGTATTGAATACGCAGTGGATGTGTTCATATTCGGATAAAAGGGAAACATTGCATTGATATTTCCCTTTCTTTCCTATTAATCTTACTGTGGAAAATAAATATGGCAGACAAGATACATATCAGGAGGTATCTATACGAGTACTTGCTCAGAAGGGTGACGGAGAAAAGTACCCCCCTTTTTCTCTTTCTCGTCAAAACCAACTGCTCTGTCGTCCTGTGCCGTTGCCATCCTCATCTAACATGGCCGTCTCATTTCTTTTTACTATCTTAATTTACATGTCTTCAGATGCTGTCGCACCCGTAATGATCTCCACAAGCTCGCCAGTGATGACAGCTTGACGGGTACGGTTAAAGAGGATCTGGTACTTGTTGATCATCTCGCCGGCATTCTTAGATGCATTCTAGACAGAGAGGCAGTTAGCAAGGAAGGGAGGAGACATGAGTAAAAACATTAACGAAGGCCAGAACCCGAGGGCGGCTCTATGGGCACACTCACATCCATCGCGTTGCGGCGGGCAGACTGCTCGCAGGCGTGGCCCTCAGCCAGAGCCCAGAAAAGAGAGTTAGCCAGGGAGTATTCACGAAGATTTGGCAGCAAAGCATCGTCGACCTCAAAAGCAGAGAAGTTGGCTGGTTGTGTTAGATAGGGGGTAGTCATGAAAGAGAGAGCGAAAACATACGCGACGCAGCAAGAGCTTCTTCCGAGTGAGCTTCAAGGACCGAGGGCTCGAAGCTCTGAGCATTGACAAATTTGTTGTACAGAATCTGGATAGAGCCGTACTCGCCCGGTAACTGGACGACCTGATCGGCAATAGCCTGGGCCTCTGCAAACGTGGGAATATCACGGCCAACACCAGAAAACGAGAGCACGATGTCCTTGGCATTGGTGCGCTGCAGCTGTGCCTTGCTCTTCTCGCCTAGAAGCACAAGATCGTACGACGTCTGGGGGGCTGCACCAGCCGCCGCCTTCTCGGCAAACAGCCGACGTACAGTACGCGACAGGCCCGAGTGGATACCGCCACACAGGCCCTTGTCGGAGCTGCATACAATAAGCAGCGTCTTCTTAGGCTGTACACCTTCGGCTAACTCCAGAGGCTTCGTCTCGGCCGACTCGTAGACCTGGTTAGACGTCTGGCCATACGTGCGGCTATCGAACATGGCACGCTGCGCACGCGTGAGTTTCGTAGACGCCACAATCTTCATTGTATTGGTGATCTTCTCGATGTTGCGGATCGACTTGAGACGGCCCTCGATCTCACGCAGAGTCGCATACGTGGCCGTGGCCACAGGAGTCGTAGCAGCGGCTGAACTGTAAATGGACTTGTCAGTGATATTTTCAATTCATGCAATGCATGGCATCATATTGTAGCCTCTTTCAGAAGCAAAACATGCATCTGCCAATCTTTCCCAGCTCTCCATAATCGC
The DNA here is from genome assembly GCA_002778215.1 of Esteya vermicola. Taxonomy (NCBI): domain Eukaryota; kingdom Fungi; phylum Ascomycota; class Sordariomycetes; order Ophiostomatales; family Ophiostomataceae; genus Esteya; species Esteya vermicola. The sequence continues at coordinate 3,268,011 of PCDM01000023.1, read as the reverse complement.
CGCCCGCGTATTCACCTACCGAGAAGCTGAAGCTCCAGCTCTCAAAGCTGGCCGTGCTGCTCTCGAAAGCATTTTGCTAACAGAAAGAAATGATTATAAAAAAAGAAGAGGCGAAGTGTGAGCGGAAATACTGCAATGTTCCTATGTCAATTGGTCGCTTGACGGTAGCGACGGGTGCACAGAGGTAGAGAGGATGCGCTCTTTTTGGGATGAGACTGCTTTTTTTCCCTTTTCTCGCGCTTTTTCGGGAACTCTTCTGCCCGTCTGCCCGTTTTTGCCGGCTCCAACTCGTACAAGCCACAATGCACTGCCACTAGTGCCAAAAATTCACGTGACTCCACCGAAATTTTATTAGGAGGCTGGCTCGCTATCTACTCCGTACGATTAGTGTGCTTCCACAGCAGTCCCAACACCAACGACGCCTAATCGCGACTTCTTAGTAGAGAAGAGGTGCGGTGCGAACGCGCCGCCGCGACGACCTCAGGCGTGCCCAGACCAACCGCCCACCTACTAAAACGCTAGCAGAAATACCCTCAAAATTTCTGTCTCCCTTCGACCCTCCCCTACTTGTCAGCAAACTATTATTCTTTTTTTTTTAACTTCCCTTTTTTCCCCTTTCCTTTTTTCTTTTCCCTTCCTCACATTCCTTTTTTCCTACCTCGTTTCCCCCCAGCGCAGCCACATCGCCTAGACAACATTGCTCAGACAGCTGAAAGTCTGTTTCCCTCTACAGCTTTGCCAACCTCAAATCTTGAGATTACATCGTTCCAATTATATTTTAGTATTTTCATTAATTTTTTTTGCCCGCCTCTGGTCGTGCATTTGCTCTCGTCAGCATACTGTCAGGCATCATCTGAGACTGACCCGACGCCCCATTTTCTGACGCCTCTGACGCCTTCTCTTTCTTATTTTCTTGGCTGGCTATTTTTTTTTTTTTTTACCTCTCTTTGATCTCTTTGCCGTCCTTCTACGTACATCATCGAACCTTCAGGAGAACTGGACCCAGCATTTCGCTTCGCCCGTCCCAAGAAATACCAGTTTCTATCCTTATCCATACGCGAATCACTTCAATATGTCAGACAGCTCCGATGACGACCAGCCTCTTGCTAGAACGAATGGCCACGGTAAGCTTTTTTCTCATGTGGCGCTTCATCTTTGCTTTTGTCCTCATCGGGTCTGGCACTCTCTGTCTTAGCCTTCGCCTCTTCCCTTTCCCCTCACATATCCTTCACTTTGTCTCCCACTTGGGTATTACCTTGACCACTCCTTCCCTTTCTCTTTCAGTCACGCCAGTCACATACCCATGTCCATATCTGTAGCTCATGAGTAGACAGTTCATGTATTAAAAATGTTGCATGTCTACTTGTCTTCATGAATATACTGGCTGATTCCTCTCGGTTTTCTTACTCCTAGGCTCCAAATCGGCTCCTAACAATACGTCAACCACTACTAGTCTTGTGTCCCGAAAAGCGGCTACAAATGGCAACCTTGCGAATGGCAGTGCTAAGAGGAAATCGCGCGCCTCTATCGGCAAGCAGATCAGTTATAAAGACGAGTCAGACAGCGATGATGGTGCTCCGCTGGTAGGTTGCTCTGTCATATTGCTAGCTTCGAAATAATTCGTGTTTTTTCAAGACTGGTAGCTGACGTACTTTGTGCATCCATAGGCCAAACGAAAAAAAGCAAATCACGCCGAGTCCGACAGCGAAGACGAGCCCATCTCTGCACGAAAACACGGGAAGTCTAAAGATACACCCATGCTGGACTCTGATGACGACGAGCCTCTAGGTGCTAGGCTGAATTCGAAGACTACAGCTACGAAGCCTCCCAAGAAGCGCTTATCGAACGGTGTAGCGGCGTCGTCCTCAAAGAAGTCGAATGGGATAAAAAAAGAAGAATCCGACTCGGATGTTCCCATTGCGAAGAAGAAGGCGGCTAATACATCCAAGCCGACACCCAAACCTGCAGCTAAACCCATGCGTCCCGCTGCAAAATCCTCCTCAGCATCTGCTTCGGCTCCTAAGAAGTCTGCCAACAAAAAGGTAGCCACCAAGAAAGAAACGAGCGCAGACCCAGGCGAGGAAGAGGAAGGGGAAGAAGAATATCGATGGTGGGATCAACCTAAGAAGGAGGATGACAGTATTAAATGGACCACACTCGAGCACAATGGTGTAGTCTTTCCGCCTCCTTACCAGCCACTGCCGAGTCATGTTCGTCTATATTATGACGGGGCGCCTGTTCATCTTCACCCCGAAGCCGAGGAAGTGGCTACATTCTTTGGCTCTATGCTCCATCTGACGGTTAACACAGAAAACCCGACTTTCCAGAAGAATTTCTTTGAGGATTTTCAAGAAGTTATTCAGCAGACTGGTGGCGCCAAACGTCCGGATGGGACTAAAGTAGTCATCCGCGAGTTCGTCAAGCTGGACTTCATGCCGATGTTTGAGTACTATAAGGGTCTCACCGAAGCGAAGAAATCCCGCTCAAAGGAAGAAAAGAAGGCGGAGAAGGATGAAAGGACGAAGCTTGAAGCCCCGTATCTCCACTGCAAGTGGGATGGCCGGAAGGAAAAGGTAGGCAACTTTCGTGTCGAACCTCCTGGTCTTTTCCGTGGCCGTGGCGAACACCCTAAAACCGGCCGTGTCAAGAAGCGCGTGGCGCCCGAGCAGGTCACAATCAACATTGGCAAGGATGCCCCCGTGCCTCAACCACCACCTGGCCACAAGTGGAAGGCTGTGCAGCATGACAACAAGGCTACGTGGTTGGCTATGTGGCAAGAAAACATCAACAGTTGCTACAAGTATGTCATGCTTGCTGCGAATAGTACTGTCAAGGGTCAGGCCGATCACAAAAAGTTCGAAAAAGCACGGGAGCTGAAGAAACACATTGTTCGCATCCGGGCTGACTACACACGCGAGCTTAAGAGTGAAGTGATGGCCGATCGGCAGCGCGCTACGGCGATGTACTTGATTGACCGATTCGCCCTAAGAGCCGGCAATGAAAAGGACACAGACAACGAAGCCGATACGGTTGGTTGTTGCTCCCTCAAGTATGAGCACATTACTCTACGCGAGCCCAACACGGTGATTTTCGACTTCTTGGGAAAGGATAGTATACCGTACTATGACGAAGTAACGGTCGACCGGCAGGTGTTCAAAAATCTCAAAATGTTCAAGAAGCCGCCAAAAGAGGATGGTGACGATATTTTCGACCGGCTCAACACGTCGCAGCTGAACAAACATTTGTCAAGCTACATGCAGGGTTTAACGGCAAAGGTGTTCCGTACATACAATGCATCCTACACAATGTCAAAGTTGTTGCAGGACCTCCCGGTCACAAGTTTGTCGATTGCAGAAAAGGTCAAGCTGTACAATGACTGCAACCGCAAGGTGGCTATTCTGTGTAATCACAAGCGGACAGTGGGTGCGAGCCATGAGGCCCAGATGGAGAAGATTGGTGACCGGATCAAGGGCCTGAAGTACCAGAAGTGGCGGACTAAGATGATGATGCTCGATATCGATCCGAAGCTGAAGAAGAAAAAGGGTGTCGACTTCTTCGAGCGGGATCCAGAGCTTACAGAGGAGTGGGTTCTAGCACACCAGGCCTTCTTGGTCGAGGAGCAGCGTGTCAAGATTACCAAGAAGTTTGAAAAAGACAACGAGAAGCGGGTGGCGGAAGGTGAGAAACCGCTACCTGAAAAAGAATTGAAAGAGCGGTTGAAGGCGTTGGGTGAACTAGAGGCGAAGTTCAAGAAGGAGAACAAGACGAAGAAGGTAGAGGCAGAGGGCAAGGCACCGGCAGTGGAGAAACTGGAAAGCGCGGCGCAAAAGATTGATGAGCGCATCCATAACATGGAGCTGCAAGCAGCTGACAAAGATGGCAACAAGGAGGTTGCTCTGAGCACGTCAAAGATTGTGAGTCACTACTTTTTTTTCTTTTTTGAAAAAAAAATCTGATGCCATGATTGTTAACATCACAGAACTACATTGACCCACGATTGACGGTTGTTTTCTCCAAGAAATTCGACGTGCCAATCGAGAAGTTCTTCTCAAAGACGTTGCGAGATAAGTTCAAGTGGGCTATCCAGTCTGTGGGTGATGACTCAACTTGGGAGTTCTGAACATCTTCAGCTTCGCCATGACGAAAGTGGGACAGTGAACCAGTCAATAAAATGTGTTTATGATTGCTGCTTTTATTATTGGATTTCTCATCCTGCTGATGTCTTTTTAAAGTCTACCGGCTAAATTGCCGAGAGATAGCCACCCATGAGACATTCTAATAGTGAACTCTTTGTTGGTTTGTTCGTTTTCCTGATTCGTTTCCGAGTTTCTTCATTTCACAGTTCTGTTTTTTCACAGTCAATTGTTCGTGCATGGGTTAGCGAAAGATGGAATCAAGACTCGGAGGAGTCAAATGATTGAGGAGAAAGAGGAGGGGCGCTTTTGTTTGGGGTCGGGCAGTTATGGACGCGGCGGAGAAGAGGCTACGAGGTAGCTACTCAAGGGGAAGGAAGCGGAAGGACAAATGTGGAAAAAAAATAAAAAAACATAAAAAAAATAATAACATATTACACCCATTTTCTTGTAAGTGTCATAACTAATTCGACCGTCTTCCCCAAATTGGTTGCAAGCTTTCCATTGATGTTCTAAAGTCGTTCAAAAAATAAAGCATTTCCCGTAAACACCTCCTTAATGCTGCCCCATTGAGAATCTACCGACCAGACAACGTAGGCAGGCGGCTTGCCCAAGTCTAAAAATCCAACGCTATGCTAAGAATCCATGCCCGAATATCTATATGCTATATAAGAAAACAACATGCCCGAAACATCAGGTTTAGTTGGGTAGAGGAGAACTACCGTATTATTAGGGTCCCAAAGAGAAGACAGCAGCAGAGCTGGAGGGCAATGGCAATGAAATGAGGCGGTCCTAAGAAATGTTAGAAAAGGGACGCATGCGGCAAAAATATATTGAAGAGGGCTGTAATGAACATACTGGTGAGAGTAGAGCTTGCAGGGACGATCTTGCCGCTGGAGGTCATAACCCAGCCGCTAGGAATAGCATACGCAGTAGATGATGAAGTTGAAGTAGCGGTGCTGATACCACCAGCAGGAATGGTCGGGTTTCCGCTTCCCGTAGTAGCAGCAGCAGTCGCGGTGGCAGTAGGAACATTGCTGTTGCCAACATTGACGCCAACCTGGCCGCCTACAGCCTCGATGGACTGCCAGCTGCCGGACTGGTCGGTGTACCTATACTGGGAGCCAGTAGAATAGTCGGTAATAGCGATACTCCGGACGACCATCGAGAAGGGGCCTTGGGAGAAGTCAGTGGGACCGCGAGCCCACTGCACGGTGCCTGCAGCGTTGGTAGCGGTGTCACCACCAGCCCAGGCGCCAAACTTGACCTGCATAGGAGTCTGGGGGTACTGGTCGGTGTCGGCTTCGTCGTAGGTCAGGGTGCGGACAACGGTGCCGTCAACAGACCATTCGATGCGGTTGGCAGTCCAGTCGATGCTGTAGGTGTGAAATTCCTGATTGTTTGCTGCCGGGTTGAACTGGCCGCGGTTGTAGGTGGTCACATTGCCCTTGCCAAAGTAGTTGGTCTGCACCTCGCTGTCGTCGGAGCCGAGCCACTCCATGTCGATCTCGTCGCTGTCGTCCGACATGAGCACGAGAGAGCTGACAATCCCGGCACCCGGTGCTGCTTTCATGGTGAAGTCGACATGGCCAAACATAATGTAGAATACGCTTTCTAGCTGCGGCGCGTCGCCCGACTTGGAAATGGTAAAGGACACGCCTGCCGAGTCGTACGTCGGCGAGCCGCTGGCTGTGAAGGAGTTGACACCACCCTGGGTGAAGTCTACGTCAATGGCCATGCCCAAGGCCGCGTCGGCGGAGCAGCCGGCTACAGACGGATATGTTAGCTCCATATCCAGGAGACGTATTCACAACCGGCGCCATTCTGTCTCACTTACTGCTTTGCAAAGGGTTGCATGCTGCCGCAGACGCTTGGCCTGCCGCTATGGCTAGAGCTGAAAGCCTGACCAAGAAACGCGACGGATGCATGATGGCTGAAGCGGCGAAGGTGAAAGGAAGATTCTCAAAGCTAGTGGAGGCAAGGAATGAGAAAAGGGCAAAAAAAAAAAGGTCGTTTGAAGGATTATACGCGCAGGATAAATGAAAGAGTAGCACAAAGTACATATAAATAAATGGCAGGATGAACCCACCATGCAAAGGTCAGATCCGCACACCAAATGATCTGAATACCTGTTGTAGGAGCGCTGTAAAGTTTCTTGCTTTAAACGAGGCTGGGAAGCTCTTAGCGCCCATATTGGCAGGCTTAGTGCGCAACAACCCCTGACAGGTGCCATTACTGGTGGCTGGGCTGGCGTCCTTTTCAAAGTTTTAAGCGTTGTCTACGAGTGTACTCGTTTACTGGCAACACTGTAAAGTGGACTGTGGCTGGGAAGTTGCTGTGATGAGATTTAATCTAATAAATGGGTTCATTCAAATTGCCAGATGTTGTCACTAATTCTGTTTCTCCTCTTGCCATTCACAAACCCGTGTAAAGAAGCCAAAAACGGACCCAGCTCGTAAGCATGGCCAAACATACTGTCCACGGCAGATACCCCAAAAAAAACTCTGATGCATTGGCCCTGGCGGCAATACCAGCAACAACAGTCAGACAAAACAGGCCAACGAATATGAGACCCTGGACCCGGTCGTGCGCGTGTCGCCGGTGAAGAAATGACGAAGCAGAGCATCCAAGCACGAGACAGGCTGGAAATACAAGCGTCCCACAGGCCATGGTAGCCGTCGGCCCTGCGATGCAGAATATACTGAGAACCAGTTCACAGCCATGGTGCGTCTACCAGCGGAAGCTGTTAGTTCATCGGCGTATACTGTGCATCTCTTCTTTGGACTCGGTCAGAGGGTACCTGAGGCCAAGAACAGAAATGCGCAAGAATGGAAAGAAATGGGCAACAAGAAATACTCGAATAAATTTAAAAAAAAAAAAAAAAACAGAAACGGGAGGATTGTAGAAATGAGCCTTGCCTCGAGTCGATCATAAGACTGGGACAGCACAAATGTTGCTAATGATGCCGGTAACAGCTCCGTGAGATCGAAAAGAACACTATATCTGCCTGTTCCTTGGGCGATACTCTTTGGCATTGCAGGAGAAGGAGAATCGAAAATTTGTGTTTTATCACGCATAGCTTTGCACTGTTGATAGTCTGGGCTTCATGTCAAATACGACATCCAAGGCTTTTGGTTTCTTAAGCTTTCTGCCTTAAGGACAATGGTGCCTTGCGGCCGCCTAGAAACTCCCTAGGTACGTATAGACAAATCATATTTGAAATCGCCTCTACAAGTAAGCCGCAGTCTCCTCTATTCACTTGTATGCCATGTTCTGGGGCTCTACAGAAAATCCGAGGTGCGAACCCTGCGGCTCAACGTTGGTGATTGAGCCGCAGGGTTCGCAATTAAGCGGATCTACTCTGTAGAATCTACGGAGTACTTAAGTACGCGTAAATCCCCCACCAAACGATGAACTCCATATCCTATCTCAACAAGTCCTGCCAACTCTAGCTTAGGTACACCATGCCCCAGAAACTCCGAGTCCTATCCAGCGGCCTTGTTGCTGGATGCCTTATTTATGTAGCTTCCCTGCAGACCCAGCCACTGCCGCTGTTGTATGGATTCTTCTTTCCCTCTCATGTTTTTTTTTTCATGTGAAGCGCAACCAGTTGACATTCATCTTTTTAGATACGTAACGCTTGGCCTATCTTTTATAGCCCTCCATGCGTCCTATGGCGATTATTTTCTTCCGTTAGTGGTTTATTTATTTCAAAGCAAAATAGACCAACCCCCCCTGAGAAGAAAGAGAAAATCGGTTTTAAAAGAGTATGGATAAGGAGAACGCTGACATTTTTGACTAGCACTGATATTTGTTTTCCTTTTGTCTATCTCCTAGTCGTCCTTATTTTCGCAAAAAATCCATGGGAGATTTTTGGATTGCACAGCACATCATATGCTATTGTTATTCTCACCATCATACTTGCATGCAACGGGGTCATACATTGGTGCACGTGGTACACACATGAGTCTCAAAACAACACATTATCTTCTTCGTCGTTCTATCATACTGTCGAAGAAAACACACGCTATGCAAATGGTACCGATGCTGAAGCTAGGACAAGGAGCCCTAATCTTTCCATCAGCCAGTCTTCCAATCGATCGATTGGCAGATACATTGATGAGGTTAGCCTCGAAGGAGAGAATACTCCTTTCTAATAAAGGTTGTTTATACTCTATGCAGAGAATCGGGGCACACGACTACTTTCCGGAGCCGGGTCTCATGGAAGAACGAACGTTAGCGTCGTTCTCATCATTCTCTTACATTTTTAATCTGCTGAAGTACGACAAGTGGCACATATCCTCCTTTTGAGAAAAAAAAAAACGTAATCTCAACGGTATGGTATCCTACTTACACCTATTCATCTACTCTCTCTCTCTTTCTCTCCAATTATTGAGCATTCACTACGCTAAGCGACTAGAGGATACGCACGTGTAGGTGGAATCTTCTTCGCCATCTGAACAACTCTGCACAGCACTCATGCCTTCCTCTTTCTTTGTCCCGGTATTGGGTACCGTACTGATATCTGCCCCTATAGTGGTGCCCAAACTGGCTCCGGTACTGCTGTCGGGCTTGTCTTCAAGGCGGGTTCCAGACCCGGACCCTGATCCTGATCTTGATCCATTCACAGATCTCAGCATGCTAAATGCCCCATTCTTTTGGGACGCATTGCGCTCATCACGCGACAGCCCAATATTTACGTTATATCGGCTTCTCCGTCGCCGTGGCAGTTCATAAGCCCCAGCGGGGCCCGAGGAGAAATTGAAAGATTCGCCAAGCATTCTCTTGAAGAGCGGCCGGAGAAGAGGGGTAGAAGCAGCAATCTGTACGAGAATCGTCTCAACACTTTTTACAAGTCAGCAGAATGAATCGTGGGGGAGGTAAAAAGGCAGCATAGGTCTTTGATTCTCTTACACAACCCAGGCAAACATCGGAACCGTATTATATGAAGCATCGCCTCTGTGTGACAGAGCATTCAGATAGACGATTTTCATTATCACCCCCACAAAGGCGCTGTTTAAAATTTTTGTAAGTGACAGTTGCAACGATACAGACGCAGGATAGAACGCACAGGATGCTCATGCCGAGAAGAATTGCAACGGTAATTTTTACTCGAAGCTTGAGCTGAAGATTCCAGATGAAAGCGATAGGTACAATGGCGAGGATTAGGTCGGTTAGGCCGTTGAAGGCGCTATGAGCATAGCCAATGTATGTCTGGTTGGCCTGAGGCCAGCATTTAGTCTCGGCAGCAACGGCGAAGTTGTAAAGACCACGCGGGTCATCACAGGAGACATATATGCAGATCAGAGCTACACCGTTGGTCAATAGTTGGAGGATAAAGAGCAGCCAGAAGCTATAACGGAGGCGTCTATTGGCAGGGGCGCTGCCAAAGAGGCGGATCATAAAGATGATAAAAGACAAGCGACCAAAGGTGGAACCAAATATGCCAAATCCTTGGCTGATGACATTGTATTTCAGTAGCATTTCCAAGTTTTCCGAGTCCAACGTCGACTGATGTCGGCCCCAACCATATGTATACTGCACAGAAATGAGAGAGGCAAATGTTATGAGGACAGACTAAAATGAGAGTGTGAGGTGACGTTGATAGGCGATATACAAATTTTCAGCGAAAGGGGGGGGGGGGGTTCGTTTTCGTTGCTTTTTTTTTTTTTTTCAAACGGGACAAAAAATACGTACTATAGACGCAAGCATTAGACAGTCACTGGCGCCAAATTGTCCAGTGATGACGAGTTGCGTGTATATGCGCATACAAATGACACATAGTGACAGAAACACCAGCATCCAGATGATACCGAGGCCGACCGGTCCTGTTCATAGTACACCAAGATGTCAGACAATGATCATGGAGGATGAGAGAAGCAGGGGGGAGGATAAAGGTATCTCTATCTTTCTCTCTCTCTGTATACGCGTGCGTGTGTGTGTGTCTCACCGGCATTGGCATTCTGGTAGGCAGCATCTTGTGTTCCCGAGTCGGTAGACGTGGTTACTGCCAACGCCAAAGTAATCACAGCCATGATAAATACAAACTCCTGGAAGGAACAATAACGAGAACGAGAACGTGGGTAAGACACGGATACGCCGCCGTCGAGTTTTGAAAAAGGTTCTGTCTAAAGAAAGGAAGAGAGGGAGGGCTCCAAGAACAGAAAGGACGGCCATGGCTTGCATCTTAAGCGCAGACGGACGTTTCTGTTGGGTAAGACAGAGACTATCAGCCATGCTCGTACGTGGTCCGATGCAAGGACAGGGTATGGTAGTAGGCTCCGAAAAGCCTGTACATTGTACGTGTGCGTGCCTGAGTAAGTGCATAAGAGGCATCCAGGAACACCAGGTATCCCTCCTGGCTTTGAATTATTACCGCACTTACCTCTGGTCCATCAACTAGTCCTGCTACACAGTACAAAGTTAAAAGAGGAGCACGATCAAATGAGAAATGGTCTCCTGGAAGAAGTAGCAAAACTGAGACAGCCTTCCAGTACACCTTTTGCACGCTATAATATACGCGATAGAAGAAAGTCCCTTTGCTGCAAGGGATCTAAGCACTCATGCGGTAGGACATAGAGGCTAATTCTACTTCGACCCTGCTAGTGTTCCTCACAAAGAAGTAGGCAGATTTGTATCTCGGGTCGAGACCGGAACAGAAACCGAATCTCCTTGTTGGACATGAGTCTACCAGTAAAAATATGCATGAGAGAAAAGCAGAGAGGTGTGTGGAGAGGCATGACTGTCCATACACGGCATATAATATCAGATGAATGTGGAAGGAGAGGATGAGCGATGGTAGACACTTGTCCCTTCTTGACGACCACCCCCTTGCTGTAGACATGATTTGGTCTTGGCTAGATTCTACCCGTCTTCTCTAGGAGATGCTCGAGTACTGTGTACATAGTATGTATTGAACCCCAGTTCCCTGCGGTTAAGGGCTGCACGCTAACTTTGTCGAGCTACGGCTGAAATTCAAGACCGAGGCTCGGGTCCCCCCTGACAGACAACTGCCACCAAGGGTAACCCTGATCGGATCTCCTAGTTTCGGACGACTTACACGCAATCAAAGAAGAGATCAGTCTAGAATCAGAAACAAACAACGCCAGCAAGAGTGCGGTACCTACGCAGTACGAGCATTGGAAATGGAAATCAGATTTGTTTACTTCTCTAGTCACTTGTCTCCTCTTTTATCACATCCCCCCCACCCATGTCCTAAGCCTTTTCATGTTGATCCCTGAGCAGGTACTGTGAAGGAAGAAAATAATAGAGCATTCCTTGCACCTTTCCGTCTTGCTCTCGCGCCTGCTCTTTTGCTGTTGTGTCCTTTTTTTTTAAAATTGTTTCACCCCATCTGCAGTCCGCATACTCGTACAGGGTTCATTTCTGTTACTGTCACTTCCCTACGAACTGGCGTTTGGTAATTTTTATTCTTCCTCGCCATGCGTCCATTAACGTACTGCGCTCTAAGCCTGGTCCTGTCTGGTCCGGTGACTTCTTTGCCGTCGAGCCAACCAGACGCGGAAGTACAGTCTACAGCAGCATCAGAAGTCGTGAGCAACGTGTATTCATTTGCTGATTCAGAACACAGCTGGGTAGAGAATCTGGAGGTGCAGGCATCGGGGAGGATCCTGGCGACGCGTCTCGATAGCCCGCCCGCCGTTTACCAAATCAATCCCGAACGGAACACTTCTGTCCTCGTGCACACATGGAACGCTACTGTATATAAGGGCTGTCTGGGCATCACTGAGACGACATCGGACATATTTTATGTCATTGTAGCCGCCATCATCAATGAGACTACCTACACCAAGACGAGCGGTGTCAGCTCCGTCTTCCGCATCGATATGACCACCTTTGCCACAGACTGCAACACCGATGAAGTCACATCGCCCGCCACTGTATCCAAGGTTGTCGACATCCCCGAGGCTGATCTACTTAACGGCATGACAACTCTTGACGACCGCCACATTCTCGTCTCCGACAGCACCAATGGAGTCGTTTACCGCGTTGACACGGTTGCAGGGGCCTACTCTGTAGTTGTCGACGATCCCTTGATGAAGTACAATTACGGCAGTGAGGATGAGTCTGATCTGCCACACCTAGGCTCCAACGGCATCCACATTTTCTCCTACCATCTTTATTGGACGAACACTGCTGCTGGCTTCCTGGCTCGGGTCCCCATCAGTTCTGACGGATGTGCCATTGGCCCCTCCTCCATTGCCGTCAGTAACGTGCCCAGAGCCGACGACTTTTTCATTCGCAACGACGGCGCCGTATTCATTTGCCAAAACCAGCAGGATACCCTGAGCCTCGCCTACCTCAACAGCACCATGTCGGTGGAGGCCACACCCATTGCCGGCAGTAATACCTCAACCCTTCTTGCCGGAGTTACGTCAGCCAAATTTGGTCGCAGGAAGAATGACATGGTCACTCTCTACCTGTCCACCAGTGGAGGTATGTATATCCTTTCTGTATTTTTTCTCGTCACGTCTTTTCGATTCGGTGGTCTGATTCGTACAAAAGCCGAACTGACCAAATACGCAGGCAATGCATCTCCGATCAACGGCTCGATCACCGTACCAGGAGGCATTTCGTCCATTGACACGTCGAACTACTAGAAGGCAAATGCCAGGCGCGTCAGTGGACAGAACAATTATATTTCAAAATGTTGCATGGATTGAGCCACGACAGACGCTCCTGTGGGCTAGATACGGTTAGAAGCGGACAACTTCAGCACAGCTCCCCGCCCAGTCCTTCCGTTAGCGGACCGTTACTTAATACTCCTATTTTCTTATCAGCATACTCCGTAGATCGTGCCTTTTCTTTCGGCCCCCCCCATGACTGTACATTCTGCTACGCCATATTAATAGACTTTTCCGCTTTGATTAGAATGCAATTCCTGTATTTATATTCTAGACCAAAAAGTAGACCTCGCTGTATCTCACCTCCCTTTGGGATCCTTTTCGGCATCCTTTCCCCCTTGACCAATGTTGCCGCCAACAACAGTTCAGGTGCTCTCACGGCTCGCCGTCATCACAGCTGCCACCAGCCATTATCCAGCAGGGTTGAAGACACTACCGGTGCTTTCAGCAGCACAGCACAGATGGGCCGCAGCTCGCCATACCTCTGCTGGAGGACATGTTCACCCACAGCGCAAATTCTGTAGCACACGCAGATCAGAAGCCACACCAGCGAAGACGTCACCGGATGTCAACATTCCGACATCGGCCCCGGCCCCGGCCCCGGATCCGGTTCCGGTTCCAACACGCCTCCACCACATCACCATCAAAGATATCTATACACGGAGGAAGAGAGATGGCCGCCTTGTGGCTGGTACGGCAGCTGCAGCCGACGTCGACCTCTTCAAGACGACACCGAACTGGCGACAGCTGCCCAAGGCAAGGCGCTGGGATCACTTGCTGAGCAAGGAGAGTGCCGCACGAGGGGCTTGCGTGTTGAAACAGGCAGCCAAGCACCTCGAGAATCCGGCCATGATCTCACTCGGTGGCGGTCTTCCCACGCCCGAGCATTTTCCCATCCATTCGATGAGCCTGCGCATTCCCAGGGGCCCGCTCGATTTCTCTGAGCCGGCAGCGGTATCCAGCGATGCTGGCACGACCGTGACAATGGGAAAGCACGATTCGACAGAAGCCGATGCAGCTGCAGAATACGACCTGTCCATTGCTCTGAATTACGGCCAGGCAGCTGGGTCTCCCCAATTGCTTCGTTGGGTGACCGAACACACAGAGCTCGTCAACAGTCCGCCTTACGCAGATTGGCGCACGAGTTTAAGCATCGGCAGCACTGGCGCCCTCGAGCAGGCCCTGCGCATCTTCTGCGACCGCGATCGTGGTGACTCGATGCTGACCGAAGAATACAGCTTTTCGACCGCCCTTGAGACTGCTGAACCCCTTGGCATCCACGTGGTAGGTGTGGCCATTGACAGCGAGGGTCTGCGTCCTGATAGCCTAGATGAGCTGCTGTCGGGCTGGGATGTGCAGGCCCGCGTTGGACGTCCCAAACCGCACTTGCTGTACACAGTTCCCAGTGGCCAGAACCCGACGGGGGCTACACAGGGTGCGGCCAGGCGCCAGGCCCTCTACGACGTATGCCGTCGCCACGACGTATACATCCTCGAAGACGAACCATACTACTTTTTGCAGATGCCACCGTACACGCGCAACCGGCCAGCAGGAGAGGCACCAGCCGTTGAGGATCCTGCTGTTGCTTCTGACAAGCCTCCCTTTTCGCCTCAAGAATTTCTGCAGTCGCTCATACCGACCATGCTCAGTATAGACATTGACGGCCGCGTCATGCGAATGGATTCATTCTCCAAGGTGCTCGTGCCAGGCTCGCGCACCGGCTGGATTACGGCCTCGGAGCAGATTGTCGAGCGCTTTGTGCGCCACAATGAAGTATGCAGCCAGGGTCCTGCAGGTATTTCGCAAGCCGTCCTCTACCAACTGGTCGAGACTACATGGGGCCATGATGGTTACCTTCAATGGCTCGCCCACCTGCAAAAGTCTTACACCAGCCGCCGCAATATCATGCTCGATGCTTGTGAAGATCATTTGCCAGCGGGGATTGTCACCTGGGACGTGCCCGCTGCTGGAATGTTTGTATGTAGTCCATCTTCTCTTCTTTGTAGTACGACTTGTCTTTTCTTTAGCATCTTGGATGATACTCCACATTCTATCTGGATTGCTTACGATACTGATTCTCTCTATTAGCACTGGCTTCACATTGACCACACGCGCCATCCAGATCATGATCGCCGTGACATCCTAGAGCTCGAAGAGGACATTTTCAAGCGTTGCATAGCCAAGGGAGTTCTTGTGGCAAGAGGATCCTGGTTTGCTGCCGAACCCAGCAAGCCACAAAATGGGCTCTTTTTCCGTACGACATTTGCAGCTGCGCCGCCAGAGGCAATTGTGGAGGCCATCCGCCGATTAGGCGAGGCCGTCAAGGAGAGTTTTGGTTTGTAGGAGTGGGTAGAACCATTTGATCATACTACATGCTATTGAGAATCTTCAAAACCACTTCCATGTTCAGAATAAATACAAATGGCAAAGCTGTTGATTTCGAGGGTCCTCTTCTCCCCAGAACATCGACGGTTTCCCAATATTGCAGACTGTACCTGTACATACAAGTATGTTCATTTTTTGAAGACATCTTTTTTAAGCAGTCAAGCCTACAACTATGCCACAGATTCGTAAAATGCTACATGAACACCGTCATGGGGCTGGAGCACAATATCTGAGCGCATGGTGGGCATTTCGGTGTCCATGTGAGGGACGACGCGCTCAAACTTTTGAAAGAGGCGCACAAGCACATATCCCATCTCTGTCAAGGCAAATTGCTGGCCAATGCAAATGCGCGGACCGCCATTGAAGGGTATATAGTGCCAGGGCTTGGGCTGCCAGTGGTCCCATCGTTCAGGGCTAAATGTCCCCGGACCAGGCAAGTCGCTCGGGTAGAGATCAGTGCGACGCTGCATGGCTAGGGTGGAGTAAGCGATGGGGGTGCCGCTGAGAACGGCAAGAGGGCGCGAGAAGTCGTTGGGACCAGTGCCACGACCACCGCGAGGCAGAGTCGTGTCTTTGAGGGCGCGGCGGACATTGAACGGAACAGCCGGATACATGCGCAGGGTCTCGTTTATGACGTGCTGCAGATAGCGCATAGCCTTCAGGTCGGCGTATGTAGGTGGACGACAACTAGAAGCTGTAGTCTCGTCGTTATCGCCACTCTTTCCCCTAGTGTTTGAATTCTCGACGCCAACCACAGACGCAATCTCCGCGCGCAGCCGCCGCACGCACTCCGGATGACGGCTCAGCTCATAGATGGCCCAAGACAGGGTGGCAGCCGTAGTGTCGCGGCCAGCAATCAGCACGGCTACCAGCTGATCGCGCAGGATCTTGCGGTCCTTGGTGAAGCGGGCCAGTTCGTGGAGGAATGTGTAACGTCCACCGGCAGCTGACGAGATCTTTTCCAGCTCCTCAGGCGGCAGATGCAGGGCGCGCTCAATAAAAAGGTTCACGAACTCGTCGATGACGCGGATGCCACGGTTGTAGGAGCCACGCGGCACCAAAAAGTCTAGGGGAGCCACGCGGGAGATGAGGCTCTGCACACGCTGGACCTCATTGAACGCTTCTGCAAATTCTTGTCGGGGAATGCTGAAGCGGTCAGACAAGAGTGCTTCAAGGTCCAAAGCAAAACAAATAAAATCAAAACAGAAGGCGGGCAGAAAAAGGTGGGTGGAAAAGATAAATGGGAGGAAAGGAGGGGAACTGAGGGGAACTCACGTCAACGACTGAATGTCCGTACCGAGTAAGAAGTCTGTGGCTACATCAAGAGTATATCGGAAGAAGAGGTCGCTTATATCAATCACACGGCCATGGGCAGATGTGGATACAGGGTTGTTGGTGCTGGTGTCACTGCCACTGCAACCAGCCATGACTGCGAATAGAGTCTGAAGATGTTCGTCAAAGGTGTGCAGATCGGAGACCCGATCTTTGATGAACTGGGGGCGGATGAGCTGGCGGCTGGCATGCCAGAGTTGGCCGTCGGTGGCGAAGATGCTGTCGCCGAGAAAGGGGCGCCACTCTCTATGAAAATCCTCGCCCTTGCCAAAGTCAGAAAACTGCGTGGCCAATACGGCCTTGATATTCTCTGGGTCGTCCGTGATGATGATCCGCCGACCCATTACAGACACTTCTCCCGTATGAGACTTTGCGACATACAGCCCGTCCTGCCAATTCTCCAAGTTCTGATTCCGCATCGCCGTGCGGGCCGTCCGGACGGCAAAATCTAGTCCCCACGGTACATAGCTAGGCAGCCGAGCCCCGCGGACGCCACCTGTGCGGCTCATCCGGCGGGCTGTAGCGATGTAGCATACAAGGCGGTAGATAAAAAAGACAGCTAACGCTAGCAAGCCTGACGTAGGCCAGGATAGATCATGAAGAAGGACCATGGTGGTGTCGATGATGAGTTTGGTGGGACGGGGGTGTCTGATTATGGTAAGAAAGAGGATAGTGATACTGAGGTTATGAGGGAAGGGGGGACAGAAACGTGAGCTGGAAAAAGAAAGAAAATGGTGGAGGGGGGAATGGAGAAGGATGAGAGGGATAGCTTATATAAAGTGGCCCGGGAGCAGGCGGCAAGATACTGCGTAGTTGTCTGTCTACAGGACGAAGTACCGGTTTTCTTTGTGCATCTTGCTTTTGTACTCGAACAAGTTTATGTCTTTGTCATCGTCATACCATTTGTTCCAGGCCATGCTCGTCAGCAGGACAGACCAAACTGGTAAACGAAGTCATTCGACGGCCCCTGTGACCTTCCCTAGTCCCCCAATTTCTCTGTTATCACCTCCATCGAGACCTCTAACCTCCTTCATTCTTCACAGATATCCTGCCTCCGTTGCGTACCGTGAGTTGGCAGTAGTGCGGGCTGGACTCTAGGCTAGCATTTTTTACCATGAGAACGTACGAATTTGCAGAACAAGGGACCTCGGCAAGGGTTCGTGAGGTGGCCGTTTCATACTTAATGATGCGGGGGAGGTGGCGCTAAAGTGTCCGGCGATATGTGAAGGTGCGGAGTGAAGGGATAGAATTGGACGATACGCGCTTAGATATGACATTCTTCTGGTTGGACTGAAGATCTTAACCTGTTTCTATCCCCTTTTTTTGTACTCCGAATGTCTTTTCTGAAAATAAACCATACACATAAAAAATACATTTCCGATCGTGCAATTTTGAAGTCTCCTCACATTTCCGCTCATTCGTAGACAATTCAATGAATGCTCAACCCCCCCTTTCTCTTCTTTTCCATGACATATTAATTTTGGTATTATATGGAGACCTGCATACGAAAAGCTCCTTCCTGAACTGGAAAGTAAAACCCGTCACACGTGCCCAATCACGTGCATTATGTTTCCTTCTCTTCTTCCTTCTTTTCATTCCTCTTCCTAGTTTTCCCATCTAGTATCCCGGACCCGTTGGCTGCGAGCATTCGGTCGAGTTGTCTGCCTGGGTACACCAGATCATTTGGATGGGAGCCGCATTCACGCCACGACCCACCAAACGCTCGCGCCACTCGTTTAGACGGGGTGTGACCGTGAGCTGGCTGCGGTTCTGTCCAGAGGCATCTGTGTTGCCGGACCAGAGGACCTCCGCGGCAGCGCTGCCACGGGGCCAGAGGAGATTGTCCAGGTTGGTACCATCGATGGTCTCACTCCATACGGCGACCTCGCCGCCCAGTATTTTGCTGGCTGCGTCACCCGTAAGGTTGGAGGAGCGGATGGGGTCGTACGAGTAAACGAGCTGCCAGCTCTTGGCCGGGCCGCACCAATCGTTGAATGGGAAGCCGGCCGAGAAGGCGGCACCATTATCCCAGCTGACCCACTGGCCGCGGCCACAGTCTAGGTACCAGTAATTGTAGTTGCTATCGATGACACGCTGACCCGCTGTGGCGAGTTTTTGGACGGAAGCGGTGCCGAGCCAGGACTGGACGATGACATCGCTGCCGAGAGTGACATTCCAGTCCAACGGAATTTCTTCCCAGACGAGGGGTGTGATGTTGTAGGCGCGTACGCGGTCGTGGTTCGCGGATATGAAGCGTTGTAGAAGCGGTTGTAGCACTTCGGGAGCGTTGGTGCCGAGATCTGGGTCGAGTAGCGAGTCGTTGGCTTTGAGCTCGTCGCCGCCAGTATGGAAGTAGCTGGTATAAGGGGCTATACGCGGCATCAAGTCGTCGAAGAGCTTCTGAAGGAAGTCATCGACGGCCGTATTATTGAGCTTGAAGGCGCCGCATGGCGGCTCTGCACACCACCAGAAGTATGGGAATGCGTCGTAGGCCATAATAAGCTCTGGGTGCGACAGTGCCAGCGACCCAATGTGGCCAGGCATGTCAATCTCCACGATGAGGTCCACGCCGCGTGCTACGGCATAGCGCTGCAGGGCGTCTAGGTCTTCTGCGGTGTAGACTAGATCTGTGCGATAGGCACCCTCGCGCGCGATTTCTGGCATGGACGGGATGTCCAGCGGCCAGGACTGCGAATCTGTAATGTGGAGGTGCAGCCGGTTCATTTTGTTCCAAGCTACGGCGTCAATGGTCCGATACAGATGTTTCACGTCAAACCACATCCGCGATACATCCAGAAGCACGCCCCGGTGCTCGTACTTGGGGCGGTCGTCAATGGCAACGGGTGCATATGGTGTGTACCAGGCGTTGCCACTCGTGTGCGCATAGAACAACTGGGAGAAGGACTCTAGTCCTCGCAACACGCCAATGGAAGATACGGCAGTTAGTTCTGCCTCACCGGCGACGCTGACGGTTAACTTGTACGACTCATCGAGGCCGGTCCGGTTAGCGGTATCCTCAGCTGTCTGCGTGATGACTAGTTTCCGCACCATGGACGAGTTCTGTGTGCCGTATCCGTACTCCACTGCGTAGAGGTTGGGCTCGAGCTTGCTGAGGCTATTTTTGGGACGCAGCTTCCAGGGAACAAGACCAGAATAGAAGATGTTGGACAGGGCCCGCGAGACACCACCGCTGACAATCTGCTGGCTGCATTGTACATCATTGGGCTCGTAGCCGTAGGTGTATACTAGCTGTTTGAGCGAGAAGACGAGATTAGGATTGAGACACTGGCACATGGGCGAAAAAGCAGTTGCGTTGTCACCAGTCACCACTAGGCAGATCTGGGACGACAGCTATGAGAAAAGAAGCGAAACAGTGGACAGGGAAGGAGCATACAGATGCATCATTGTATGTGACAACAATGTCGGGGCTGATCAAGAGCGTTGTGTTGCCAGTAGTGATGTTTTGCGGAATGGGCCAAATGGTGGCAGTAGCAGGGCGAGCTACTGCTAGCACGGCGGCAACCAAGAGCTCTTTAGAGAGCAACATGCTGATGATGGTAAGGACAGGAGACAAAATGAGCCCTCGATTGGGACATATGTACACGCGCCCAAAGCAAACGGTTAAACAAGACCAAATAAGGGAAAATAAGGGGGTCGAGGAAAAGAGTGACTGGAAGAAGGAGGTATTTTAAACAGCAGCAAAAAAAAGAATGAACTGTGATTCTTGCAGAGCTGAACCAGCTATCCAAGTTCCGCTGAAGGGTAATTAATTATTATATATCGACCCTGCAGTGCGAAGCTGAGCGGGGGGCTAAGAACAGAAAAAAAAAATTCCCCAAAAGGATGGGGGAGAGGGGGGGGGGCCACTTTATAACTCGGGATGAGAGCGCAGAGACTGGAGATGACGAGGATCGAGGCAGGGTGTGGCACCAATCCTGGGCATAATCAAAGATGTCAGCAAAGCAGCTGACGGACTGCGCGAAGTGCTGCCTGATCTGGTGTGCACTATGTATCGATACTCGCCTCATACGCGCTCGTGCTTTGTAAAATGAGAGGATTATGTGCTGCAATACGAGGTGCTGCTGGGCGAACGCAGCCAAGAGTTCCTCGCAAGTAGCGATTATCGCTGTGCTGAAGAGCTCGCAACGTTACGTCAGAATATCTGCTGTCGATTTGCCAACGGTCTACTATGTATTACTGCTCGTACTCCGTAAAAGTCTGACAGGTTACAGACAGAAGGAAGCAACGGCAGGGATATTGATTGGCTATCAGGAGGCAAGGATTCAGCGCTCCCTCTGCGCTTCCTGAGTCCTTTAAATGAAGCAGACTTCGCCCTGTCGGACCTGAGGTTACTACTCGTACATAGTACGCAAACTTGAGTTACAAAGATGCGCAGTACGAGTACGGAGTAATACTCTGTTCTCTGAATTGAGTAGTTGAGATTGCGATCGGCCGCCAATCCTCCAGGCTTTACGAGTACGGAGTACGAGTATAATAAATACAAACAAGTACTCCGTATACGAGTACGTGAAATACGAGTGCGCAATTGGAGGTGCGGCAAACCGCTCCGTAGTATTATGTATGCACCGTAATTGAACGTAATGCGGTTGTTCTGCTTTCTGGTCTCCGTAGCCCTATTACTGGTATTTCGGATTCTCCTCATTCTCTTCCACCTTCATTCACCCAGCTCATAAACAGTAATAAGGTGCAGGCTAGAGTCATGGCGGATGTTGCCGTTATTTGTACCTGTGCCTTTCTTTGTCACCAGACTGATATTAAGCTATTCTTTTCAGAAACCTCCCCTCCCTCCCCAAAAAATAGATCGGAAAAGAAAACAAATTACAGAGGAACATGCTCTACGGTAGACGAATATTACTCCGTACTCCGTATATGCGTACCAAGCCGTACGGAGGGAGTACTGTGTACGAATATTATTAATACTATTATACCGGATAAGACAGAATTGTGGATACTCGAGCATCACCTAATGCATACTCGTGATGCCGAATGTGTCCCACTATTTATTACTCCGTAAACTTCTGCCTCAGGCAGTGCACTCATTTTTTATCCATTACAGCCACATTACGAATACTAGTGTAGCCACAAAAGATATACTCTGTACTGTGTAGAGCCTCTACATATCACGTGGTTCTTTAAATAACCAATCAAAGCGCGTTCAGCGTCGCGCTAATCCCTAGATCTCAAGTCATCGCTTTGAAAGCGTATTTTCATTTTGTCGCAGTTGTCTACGCAGTAAGCAGGCCAGAGAGAACTTTTTTGCCCCTGCACTCTTTCCACTCGAATCTACGCTCACTTGACATTCTACGTGTATCATCTTCAATTACTATCGTCTACTCTTTCTGAACTATCGCAGTGCATGTGTCATCTTTTCATTCTTCATTCGGTCTCTGTCGATTGAGTATCGAATCCTTATTTTTTTTTGTCCATCGGCGAGCACGTCGCGTGGCGTCGAGGCTTACCTGCCAATCTCCTTTTTTTTTCTTCTTTTCCGTCCACATACGGAGTACTGCATCTACCAGTCTGTTGACGAGCGACTGATCTCTTCTTCCTACTGCCCGTTTTTTTCAAGTTGATAATTGTGTGCTGGCCGTTGAATTCTTCATCCAACCAGCTTTTCCCTCTCCCCTTCAACAGTTATGGCGGTCGAGGTCGCTATGAATACGCCTCTGGCCGAGGCATTGCATCGCCAAATCCAACCGAAACTGGTAGAGTGTGGATGGGCGCCGAGCGATGCTAGCGATACGACAATGACCGAGTACCTCATTTTGATGATTGTCAACGGCAAAACCGAACCAGAAATTGCAGCAGAGCTTTCGAGTGACCTTCTGAACCTCCCCCCCGAAGACGATAGTGCTAAACAGTTTGCTCGTTGGCTTTTCGAGCTGATCGAGTCCGAGAATGCGATCATCAACGGCCCTCCCCAAGAGGACCAATCTGAGCAGGCTTCCCCTCTGGCGGATCAGGAGATGGAGATGGATCTGTCCAACATTGACTTCACTGGCAATGTGAATGCGTACGTGTCGCCTTTACTTTCCCCAAGTCGATCCAATTTTTTCCTTTATATCCATACCCATCTCGTTCCTACATTTCCATGCTAACGGCCGCAGACCAACAGGACCGAAAGCCATGCGGAACGGGGCTGGGTTTCGGGGCGGGCGCGACAAGCGCATGCTAGGCCAGATTAACCGGTCCATGGACCGATCAAATGACTCTGTATTACACCGTGTGCGTGGCACTGACCGCATCAATTCACATGGACGTGGAGGTCCCATGGGTATGCGAGGGGGCAATGTTGGCGGGTTTGGGGCCGGAGGACGTCAGCAGCAGCCGCGCAATATGAATGGCAGAGGGGCATCAGGTTTCAACCAGCAGGCTGTTGCAGCTGCCATGGCCGCTGGTGGAGCAGCAGGAATGCCTTGGCTAGGACCGCCAGGTCAGCCACCTATGCAACCCGGACCGATGGATGTGTATGCCATGCTAGAGCAGCAGTCCCGCATGATGCAACAGATGCAGGAGCAGATGCAACAGCAACAGCATCTGATGCAGCAAAATTCGCGGCGCGGTGGCTTCAACAATCAAAACCATGGGAGGCCCCTAGCTGATCGGATACACCATCCGAGCCAAAACCACCGTAGCAACTTCCGCAACGGAGTGAACTATCATGCTCAGCAATCTGAGAATGATGGGGAGGCAAGCAGGGCCAAGGACACAACACAAGATGGCAATAGTGGTGATACGGCAAATGGCAACGGTGGCGCTGGCGAGGATGTGGACATGGGAAGTGAAGCTGGCATTGCACGGGAACCACCGAATCCTGCTGAGTCTGTGTGCAAGTTCAATCTGCATTGCACAAATAAAGACTGCAAATACGCACACCAGTCCCCAGCGGCACCCCCTGGCGTGACTGTGGATGTGCACGATCAGTGTCCATTTGGTGCCGCGTGCAAGAACAAGAAATGTGTGGCACGACACCCGTCCCCAGCTGCGAGGATGGCACACCAAAGCGAGCAGGATTGCAAGTTTTACCCGAACTGCGCGAACCCCCATTGTCCCTTCCGACACCCGTCTATGCCTCTGTGCCGCAATGGCGGTGACTGTTCAGTGCCAGGATGCAAATTTACCCACGTCAAGACTCTGTGTAAATATCACCCATGCACGAACCGGTACTGCACGTTCAAGCATGAGGAGGGCCAGCGTGGCGTTTTTCCCGACAAGGTGTGGACAGCAGACGGGGGCAAGGGCACCGGCAAAGACCAGACACATATTAGTGAGCGACGGTTCGTGGATGAAACAGCAGAGGAGGAGACTATTCTGCCTGGAATTGACAGGGACATGACCAGTGAAGAGGCCACGATCGCCTAGGAGACGAGCAGTGGTTACAAGGACAGTGTCAGTTCAGAAGCATTCGACGATTATGCTGACGTGTTTGTCTGAAAGAGGGCAGGCAAGCATAAGTAGGTTGGCAGGTGGATGGAGGATCGAAGGGGGGGGGGGGGGGGGGGGGGGGGCTCAGAGGGTTTTCTGTATATTTGTATATGTTCTAAGGGACCTAGGTGGGGTTTCCGACGAGGAGCTAAAATGGGAGTACGAGAAAGAGGATGAGCCGCGCATGATTTGATGGCATAGTGTGTTGTGATGTACTTCTAATAACTGCGGATAGAACGGTGGACTAAAGCCCTAGAAATGCATGGGAGCATCTCTGGGTTCTTTTCTTTTGGGAGTTCTTACGTACTAGGTCCATTATTTAAGGCGTTCTTGATTTGCTCGGCCTCTTCTACTTGCTGCTAGTCGCAGGACGCTTGCCTTGCTATTTCAGGCCAGGGCGCTATTGGTTGTGTTGACTAAGCGTCGGCTTATGACGGCAGTATGTCCATCATTCGTCTCCGCACAAGTCTGTCTTTTCTCCTAGAAACACCCAATCTTGCCAATCATGACTATACGGAGTAGCATTGCCGGAAGCAGTATCAATAGAACCAGTAGAAACAGCCCCGAAGCAAGTTACGCACATGCGAATTCAATTACCACTGACCAAACAACATCGACCCTCAATGCTGAGGAGACGGAGAATTTGGCAAGCAGCGTTCAGTCTCTTCCCAGCTTCTGTGATATTAACGAGGATACCAAAACGGATGACAAAAATTACCCGCCACACGTTCAGCTCGGCGATTGGTCTAGTTACTGGGATCCTGCCTCCATGGCACCTCTAAGCACGCGGTCGGTGGTGTGTACTCCCCTTTCCTTTAACGTTCCCATTTATTCTCCCTTTCCCTAGCCTGACAGTAGAGCAGGCTGCTATTGCCCGCCTTCGAGCCTTTCGACCCCCTGCTTTCCCTGCCTGGGACCGCCTTCCACTAAGCCGCCGTGCTGCTGTTCTCATCCTGTTGTATGCTGACCACCGTGGAGAGCTGCGCGTCGTGCTGACCATGCGCGCAGCCAGCTTGCGTAACTATTCGGGCCATGCTGCCTTCCCAGGTGGGAAGGCAGATACCTTGGACGAGACACCTGAGCAGATCGCCCGCCGTGAAGCCTGGGAGGAGATTGGACTTCCCATGGAGAATAGCCTGAGTAGCAAGACATCGCGTCCTTTTCGTATTGAGCACCTCTGCATGCTGCCCCACAGCCTGGCGAAGACGGAGTTGGCCGTGCGCCCTTGTGTGGCACTTCTGCAGATGGAAGAGGGGAAAGAGGAGACGGAAGATGGAAAGCAAGAGACGGACGGCTTGCAAAACCTCGGCAACGGACAGGATATAGAGTCCCTGATACCCCGGTTAGATGCTAAAGAAGTGGCCGCTGTGTTCAGCGCCCCCTTTCATAATTTTCTACTGGATGTGGACGAGTTGGACGGCACGGTGGATGACACGGCGGCGGGCGACACGGCGGGCGACACGGCGGGCGACACGGTGGACGACACGGTGGACGCAACGGTGGACGCAACGGTGAATGTGAGACGCCACCAAGCCGATGGCAGTATAAGACGACCATATCTCCCCGCCGGATCGTGGTATGAAGGGACATGGATACAATGGCACGCAAGACCATGGCGGATGCACTACTTTTATGTTCCCATAGTCGGTCAGCGCGTGGCCAAGCCCATGAAACGATCAAGAAGCTTGAGCACAGGAGACGACCCCGAAAAGAAAAAGAAGCCGACACAGAATGAAGTGGTAGACGACATTGTTGAGACACCCGGGAGATATAAGGTATGGGGTATGACTGCTCGTATTCTCGTGGACGCAGCCCAGCTGGCTTACGGCGAGAAGCCTACGTTTGAGCATAACGCACACTTTGGCGATGAGCAAATTATTGAGGAGTTTGCACGAATAGGACGGCTAGATGAGAAGAAACCAGGCGGCAAGCCGGCACACGAAGATACGAAGGAAGGAAGTAAGATATGAATTTGCGAAAGGAGGTGGAGATATTTGTTATTTGCTATGGAGCTTTCGAACTAGCATAGTCAATAATATTAAGAAACGCACTTCTTAGATAGAGTGGTATATGGGTATGCAATAGATGGCATTTTTGTCTCTTGGACTTGTACTGTTGCTATCACCAATCTCTCGACGATCCTGTAGATCAACAGCAGTGGCATATAAATTAATGACACGCCGTCTCCTTAGTTGCTGTTGTCGAGGCACCAAACAAGAGGTATCCAACGAAAGCGCCTACGGACACTGCAATCATCACCCACCCGTTGTATGTCATAAAAATAAGCCTGCATGTACACTTTTAGTTCTCAACCTCCTCAGATTCATGCAACCTAGCGATTGCCCCAAAAGATCCGGTAGTGGCACTTACATGATCATAAACGCATAAAAATTCTGTAGTCCATAGAGCAAGGCCTTGACAACATGTGCCCTCTTGGCCAACACTGTCTGGGCCTGCCCTGTACGTAAGAAAGGCGTAGTCTCAGTATCTTGGTCATATCGCTCGCCGTCCTCGTCTTAAAAAGACTTAGTGTATGGAAAGGGGAGTTGTAGGGAGGACGAAAGAGAAGACGGAAAACAGTAAAAGAAGAAAAAGGTGGGCTTACGTGGCACTGCTTCAGTCTGCTGTGTCGCTCGCGCCTCATATCGCCGTATTCCGTCTCGTAAAGCTTCGTAGCCGGCGCCAAGAGCAACAATGGCTAAAAGTGTCACCAGTAACCCAAAAGTTGATCGAACATGCCACCAGCGGAATACAACACAGAGATTTTTGGTGTCCCAAGTAAAGAGCATCTGTAAAGGAGAGAAGTAGGTCCTGTTAGTTATCTCATAGAAAGCCATTGGAACCCCCCAGAAAATACCGATTCAAAATGCAGAGCTTACATTCATGCTGCACCGGTCGCCCATGTCCATGTCCATGGAGCCAGAGTGGTGGTGAGAATGATCCATGGTGTTGACAAAGAAAAAGAATATCCCGAATCAGCGCGAGGTATGCGAATTGAAGGTAAGACCGAAATAGAAATTGTGACGCCGGGGAGCGAAGAAAGAGAAAGAAAGACGAAAGAAACAAGAGACAAAAGAACAGAGGGCGGTTCGGAGCGTACTCGTAGACAGAAACAGGGGGAGAAGAAGAGTATGAGGTAGTTTCGATTGGCTAGCAATGATGTGGAGATCTGCGTAAGCTTACAGAGTACGCAGGTAGAGGGTAAGCCAAGAATAATACAGAACAAGACCCGAGTTGCTTCTAGGACTGTGCCAAATACTAAGAACGTATAATGGTAGAGAACAGAATTCGGAAGAACAGGAACAACAAAAATGGTTCGCGAGAAAGATGCGAGACAATGCTGTGTTTCACAACAGATTCGATGTGAGAAGCACTGTCATGTGACATTGCTATCTAATCAATGTGGGGCATCATGTTGATTATTAAGGCATTTACGGTATCGGAGTTTAGTAGGAAATACTCGTAATATTACAATACAAAATCTGGTGAGGAGGAGGGGAATAAGACGATAAATATATCAAAATGTGAAAAACAGCGCAAACAAAAAACAAAGCGATAAGAAGAGGACAAGACAACTGAGGTATAGCCAGTCTACATTGCCACCAAAGTCGCCATGCTCGCATCTCCGATAAACTTGCCCAAGTGGTACGTACATGCCGTACATGCTGAATTTGATGGCCTTGTCGCGAGAGTATGAGGGAAAGAGCAGCAAGATTCACCATCCTACCCCTCTCCCCTGCACCATCGACTTTGTATCCAGCTGACAAAGTTCTAGGTTAGAGGAAAATTCCCATCTACTACAGCCTCCTATCAACAACTACTGCGTCTACAACGAAGATTTCACAGTGATGGTTTGTGCCGACTGACAAAAGACATGCACTCGTGAGGAAGGGCGGAGAACGTGATACGAGCGAGACTGCTGATTCGCTTTTTCTTCATGAGGGTAGATTGTTGGTGGTCCTAATGCTCGCACGGATTATCACATTAACGAGACACCCGAGTGGTTTTATCAGTACAAGGGCGCCATGATGCTCAAGGTCGTCGACACCGACGGTAGCTTTCGCGACATTATTATCCGCCAGGGTGATATGTTTTTGCTTCCTGCTAATACACCCCATAACCCAGTGCGCTTTGCAAACACTGTCGGTGTTGTCCTAGAACAGCGCCGGCCCCCGACGTCCCTGGACCGCATGCGCTGGTATTGTGGAGAACCGACCTGTCGAGCCATTGTGCACGAGGCTGCCTTCCATTGCACCGATCTAGGCACACAGATCAAGACTGCTGTCGAACAGTTTCGAAGTAACACTGAGGACCGGACGTGCAAGAGATGCGGCGCTCTGGCCGACTGGGCGCCAGCGCCAGGATCCATTCCCGATCCCAACATTGTCTAGAGGAACATGTGATTAAGAAAAATACATATCTATTTATTTAGACAAATATATATATATATATATACTCTGTAGTTTCTGCGACTAGCTCGAACCATATCTATAGTCATCATTGTCTCCTGGACTCACGTCTCGGAGAACTCGTAGGCACCTGTTGCCTCAACAACAGGTACCTCAAGCTTGGACTCTTCAAGCTCCTTTCCATTAACACGGATGCCGGCACGCATAACATCACCCGGCACAACCGGGCCAACACCCTTGGGTGTGCCCGTCAACACCAGGTCACCCGGCTCCAAGGCCATCACCTTGGAAATATCACTAAGCAGTCGTGGGATGCTGAAGAGCAGCAGCTGTGTAGAGTCTTGCTGGCGTACCTCGCCGTTGACTGTTAGGTACAGCTCGATATTGTGTGGATCCGGGATAGCAGACTTGGGGATGACATTGCTGATAGGCAAAAAGGTATCAAAGCCCTTGGCAATGTCCCACGGCAGGCCCTTTTTCTTGGCCTCGTTCTGAATATTACGCGCCGTCATGTCCAGAGCTAGGGCATAGCCTAACAGAGCAGCAGCCTGGTGTCAGCATTATGAGTGACCTAAATAATGGCACGAATTATTCCTTGGCCAGGCGTACTTTCAATGGCATCCAGTGCACCCTTCTCATCATCCGGTTGAAGGTCTCGGATGGTTTTGCCGATAATGAGCGCCAACTCAACCTCATAATGAAGATCAATACCCTTGGGGCGCACGCAAGGACCAGCACCAGGCAAGACAATTGAAGAGGGCGGTTTCAAGAAGAAGAAAGGCTGCTTTGGCCTCGTGTTGTTGAGCTCAGTCACATGGTCACTATGAGGTCAGGAAATTGATGGTTTTACAAGGACAGAAAGCAAGAGAATAAAAAAAATTAGACCTACGCATAGTTTCGTCCAATGCATACGACTTTGTTTGATCTCTTAATTGCAGCTAGTGAAGAAGCCATTGTTGAATATCCGCGTCTGAAACTGTTCATGGTGATACTGTACAGGTCGTGCACTGAGTTTCTTGTCCTCTTATGACAATGTTCCGTCGTCGGCTTGTTATTGCCAACATCCAACCGGCAAATGAAAGACAAAGCTAAAGTACCGCCGTTTTTCGCTCATGCGGGGCACCTACAAAGGTACCATTCTATTACTAATCCTTAATTACGAGTTAGTGCCGGCTTCCGACCTATGTATTAGTAAAAAATGCTTCCAGGAGGCTTCAAGCTTTTTAGTTTGAATCTACATTTACATGTAATCAGTATCAAATTCCATGCATTGGTATGCTTTCAAGTATGTGCTCAATTGGACGCTCACAGACTGGTCGAAATATGGCAATGGTAAGAGTATACGCGCCCAGGGGCTGAGGCGAAAGCAATATGTACGAGCTTTATTAGTGGACCTCCCAAAATGGAAGCACTATATGATTAATACAGCATAGGCCAGAGAAGCATGCTGAATGCGTTGAATTCGGGTCCCGGAATTATGCCAACGACCCCTTTAGAACTGTCCATGTGAGTTGGGCTTGTAAGGTAACGATGCAGCGAGATAATTAGCTGATCCGGGTAAGACAAGGCCTTCAAAGTAGTTCCGCGTCAGACCAAGTCTCATGATCTCACACATTTGAACATTAG
Organism: Esteya vermicola; assembly: GCA_002778215.1. Taxonomy (NCBI): domain Eukaryota; kingdom Fungi; phylum Ascomycota; class Sordariomycetes; order Ophiostomatales; family Ophiostomataceae; genus Esteya; species Esteya vermicola. Next base: position 3,238,035 of record PCDM01000023.1, on the reverse strand, counting down.
ACTTAGTCTACCAAGTAACCTGACGAAAATATTTATGTAGAAGCACCTAATGATTGATGGTTATTTGGTATCAGATATGCTTTGAAATCGTCATTGCAAGGCATGGTTCCTGGCTTAATTAAACAGTTCATGAACACAGTGGACTCTTGATGCAAAGATAAATTATCATCTCCCCTTAACATGCAGTCTATATATAAACAATGCAATATCTAAATGAATCATAGTGTATGAGGTGTATCCTATCCTTTCTGGGTGTATGTGTGCCTCAGAAGCCATGCCGGGCCGTCTATCAATTTGCTCTAATTGTATGTATTCCTTAGACACAGGCACAGCCCTGCATGTCCTTCTAATTGAAAGAAAAAAGTAAATGGTAACGAATGGACAGATAGGAAAGTAACCAATAAAAAAAGGGAGCAAGAGAAACCACTGCAACGAGAAATGAATGACAGGAGAGGAGGGGGGGTGAGTGAGCGAATCTGTAGTGAAAGTAATGAAGGGAACTTTGGTATAAATGTTAGGGTTGTAGGAGCCCTTTCTCAAACCATGGATGTTGCATTGTCTGGCATCTGTTTCTGATGCAGCTGCGACTTCTGCGCCCGCTCTGCCCTCCACTGCATTCCCCATACCGAGCTCACGACTGCCAGAGGTACAGATACCACTATAATTATCGCCAGCACAAAGAACGTTATGCCAGGTCCAATCAATGAGATCATCTCTTCGATAAAAGCAACACCCACAGCTCCGAGACTGCATCGAACCAAATTGTTGATAGCGGTGCTGCTTGCTCCTTTTCCAGGACACAAGTCTGAGACTAACGTCTGGTTCATGGCAAATATGGCGTTACTCGTGCTTGAGATTAGGAACTGAAGGAAGAGCGGCACAGTTATCCAGCCTACTTTCGTAACGCTCGACGTATCGAGTGAGAAGCCATAGATTCCCGTCGAAATGATGAAAAGGCTTGTCACCCACCAGATATTCTTCTGGCGCGCCTTTTCAATGGGGAAATCTACAGGAATATCCTTGGTAGGAAGTTTATAGTCGTCGGGCAGGCCTTTATCCCGTTTATATTGCACCTCAGCTTTCTTAAAGTCCTCATTCATGAGGTGGCCAACAAGTGTAGACCCAACGATAGTGCCGAGTCCTAATCATCCTAGTTAGCAGTTAGGTTCCTGTGATACCATGACGACAACGTACCATTTGGCAAATAGGCAACGCCGAGCAGTGTTCCATCAATATGAAACTTTTCCGTGAAAAGACTAGTGGTGCTCGATGTAACCATACTCCAGATGGTATAAACCACACCACCAAATAGGAGGTTGAGGAGGACCTCTTTCCGTATGAGAAGCTTCAGTGGCTCAATAAATGTGAAGACGGTAATCTTTTTTTTGGCGATGAAACTTCCTGGCTCTTGCATATAGAGGGGCTCCCCTCTAACGCGGTAGATGAGAGGCTGGTAGATACCCCCCAGTCTCAGGGAGCCGTCTCCCGCCAGTTTTCTCATAGTTTCCGGAAGGAAAACTATGATTATCATGAGTACTACTGAAGAAATAATGAGGAGGAATACAAAGATAGACCGGAACCCGAACGAGCTGGCCAGAGCACCACCCAAAACTGGACCAACAGCGATACTGAAATTACGCACTAGAGACTTGTCAGAGGCATTGCAAAGAAATAAAACCTTTCGATATGTAGAAATCTAGACGTACAGGCTTGGTAAAAACTGATAAAAGCTCCCCGTGTGGCTGGCGGACAGATGTCCTGAATAACACCGTTGCCTATGTGCCATGTTAGTTTAGATCGGTCACAATGAACAGTGTGTGTAGTAATGCAGCTATATATACTTACCAATGCTTACTGTGGATGCACTCCCTGCTGCTTGCAGACCTCGGAAGATCATCAACACAGCGAAGTTTGGAGAAAATGAAAGAGCAATATTGGCGATGATGTAGATGGAAAATGAAGCGATGTAGATAGGACGACGTCCAAGAGCATCCGAAAATGCACCCCATATGACTGGAGAGAATCCTTGCACAATCAAATAAGATGTGATGGTTAGATTAACGGCGCTGAGACTGATGCTGAGATCCTATAGTGTGTTAGACACGATAGCCTAAGAAAGAGAGTAAAGTGGTCGTTCATACAGATGCAATTTGTCCTAGTGATGGGAAGTAGATATTTGATGAGAGCCCCGAGAATAGACCAGCAACGCCAATTATGATAACAACCGACCACTTCTGCTTGCTTGTAAAGACATGGTAGGGCTTTTCGAATTCGGCTTTATCGATCACGAGTTCCGGAACCGGACTCAAAGGGCCGAAGTCCACCTTTGGGGCTTTCTTTTCATCGGGGTAAGAAGTGTTGATGAACTTATTAGCAGATTTGTTTTCCGTGTATGATTGAAGGCCATTTCCAAGTTCAGGTCGATGAGGAGGATTCGATGGACTTTTGGCTGTTCGTGTCTCCTCAGTCTCGTAGTCATATCTCTCAAGATCAAAGCGAGGGTCGACGGCAATCATATCAACGCTCATTCTTTTCAGTGCCTTGAAGTTGTTTCCAATAGCATACACAGCAGTACCAGTGCCATCGCTCACAACACTCCAGGCTTCAACCATAGAGAACCTGTTGCGAGAAGGCACTTGGGACCTTGAGACACCAGACTCTTCCATAGTGGTTGGCTGAGGTGCTTCGTTCTTTGTTTCTTTTTAGATGTTCGGTTTCTGTTGGCGATAGTGGTAGAAATTCGTTTAGTTATGTATGTAAAAAGGAGAAAGGAATACATTAAAGACAGAATAGAAGAAGAATAGTTAGCAACTGGGAGGCTGGCTCATCCGGTTCTACAGATGTCGATCACATTCCAATTCTTTGGAAAGGACGAGGAGGCCTTATAACCTGTATGCTATATACTGTAACCGAGACCACATATTAATTGGCCGTCCACGAATATGAAAAGAGACGCAGGCTGTGCAATACACGAAACAACAGATATGAGAACATATACCCCACTCTACTGTGCGTTTGGTTACAAGTATGATACAGGTGTTTGCAGAGGTCCATTTAATCAAGACGGCTGCCGAATGTATGATTTGTCCTTCGCGTGAAAAAAACAAGACAACCGGTTTCAGACGCACAGCCAAACAATACCTACTCGAAGATCCTTCCGTTTTTATACTATGAAGATAAACGATCATCGTAAAAGGATTGGTTCTTTGATGTTGATCTATGTTAACCTTCCGAAAGGGAAGATTCACGCTGGTCAAAATTTGGAAGGAGCCAGCAACTTTCCTATTATGTCTATGATTCCGAAAAGAAACTATTTAGATTTATAATCCCTTCTATCATTATATGTGACATGATCAGGCATAATTTTCCTGAGAAAACGTTTTCTCTTTTTAAATCTCTACTCGGTTCTAAATATATACAATATAAACTTATACGAGTATATGCACAGATTAGTCATCTGGGTTTTACGGGCTACAATTAAGTTTGAATTTGACGGCAAGGTGGTAGTCCTAGCAAACGCGAGGAGTAGGTACCGGTTGTAGACTAAAGTTTGATCATCACAAGGAGGTAGACGTGGTTTGTTTGTATCGTATTTACGAGCACCCTCGTCATCTTCGAGTGGCTCGGCGCTTAGCCAAAGCGCTGAAACAAGTCCGGGACCCCGCTTGTTTTTTTCTTATTGGGACTTCGGAGTCTCGTCCTAGGCCAATCAAAGCCGAAGTAAATATAAAAAGGACGGTAAGCAAAACATACACGTACTTGCACTCGTCCGAGCCCACTTTTACTCGTAAATACGAATTCTGTGTTAATCGAACAGGTATTCACGAGGCAAGTTCTAGATGTAGCCCCTTCCGTTGTAATACGAAAGGGGAAACTAAGATAATGAAAGAATGAAGAAAACTGATACTCCGTAGACAATATAGCATAGCTTTCTTCATAGTATTAATTTTTATCTTGGGGTGACATGTGTTAATACTCTGGGTTCTCAGCATTCATGCTTCATATATGACTCTTAGCCTATATAGCATCGGAAAGTGCACTTTCACTGTTGAGCAACTCCAAATTCCTCCTACGCAGTACGGCATGCGGAATACGAATTAGCTGACCATGATGGGGCTGTGCTCTGTACTAGTGATAACTGTTACAGTTTATGGGTAAATTACAATGTTAGCATTGGAAATCCTAGACCAGGAAAGGGGGACATAATTTTGTTTTACGAAAAGAAAGAAAGAATATTTAATCATCCAACATCAAGACAGGCCAAATGAATAGGGGTTTCCAGTATTAATACAAGTCACTTGAAGGCCGAAAAATCAAACGATAGATACACAAAATATTCGCAGAGAATCACAAAACTACCTACAGGATGGGGAGGATTTTACTTACTGCATCATATGTTATAGACTGGGTTGTTCTCATAGCCGCGGCCGGCGTCGGCTACGTATTAGGCAACATCTCACCTAATCATCGTGCCTTCCACCTCGAAGATCCAGACATCAGCTTTCCGTTCAGCTCATACGAGACCATAACAACATCGACACTCATCATTGCCAGTCTTCTTGCTCCTGCTGCTGTCTTGCTACTACTATGTCTTGTCATCGTACCTGGAAATAAGGTTCCCAAGGGCGTACCTAGAACACTCGTGTGGAAGCGAAAACTATGGGAACTCCACGCCGCATGGCTTGGCCTTGCTTTTGCTGTGGCGACTTCATGGTTCATTGTCAGCGGGATGAAAAATTTGTTTGGCAAGCCACGACCTGACATGCTTGGTCGATGCAATCCCGATATAGCAAACATAGCACAGTATGTCGTGGGCGGAGTGCAGACTGCAGCAAGTGATGGACGCCTGGTATCATCTGCTATCTGCCAAGTTACCGACTCTAAACTCCTTGACGAGGGCTTCCGGAGCTTTCCATCAGGCCACTCATCAACTGCAGCAAGCGGACTTTTATATCTGTCCCTGGTTCTAGCGAGCAAATTTGCAACTGCTTTCCCGTTCCTAACAATGGCAAGTCGGGCCAATTCCTCTGCGTTCTCAGTGTCCTCTCTGCCCGCGTCAGGCGTCTCGGCCCATGCTGGGCAGTTGTCTTCATACCAGGAGATCCCTATGATCAATCGCAACGGCGGTGCGAATAATGACAATATAAATGATAGTAACGAAAGACCTTCTATACGAAAACAAGGTGCGGCACCGCCACTCTACTTATTTGCCTTGGTGGTTGCGCCCTTCTTTGCGGCCATCTTCATTGCGTCGACAAGATGGTACAACTACAAGCATCATGGGTTCGATATTTTATTTGGGTTTCTCATTGGCACTGTGACAGCTATTTTTGCTTTCAGATATTATCATATGCCTCTCCGCGGTGGTGCAGGCTGGGCATGGGCACCACGCGACGAAGCAAGTGCATTCTGGCTGGGACTTGGGAATACGAGCTACACAGCACGCAGGGCTGGTTATGTCCAGAACCGTGGCGATGAAGAGGCTGGTTTCTGAGTCCTACCCCTACGAAAAATGAGATAATTGATGGGTCATCTGTTTTGGATATACGCCATACTTCACCATATCAGTCTCTTTGTAATGTATTTCAGCCACGGCACCGTTCAAATACAATATAATAGCACACAAATCAGCTACAACAAACTTAAATATGGAGAGGAAGGGAATCGTAATGAATATGCGTAATGTGCTTAGAAAAAACAAATAGTGCTAATCATCTATGAATAATCAAGAGTAGAGATAGTAGAAACTTTGATACATAGTATTTGAATCAACTTCCAGAGGCAGTTTTCGGTTATGGTTGTTTCTCCTCCATTTGTTTTCTCTTCTGCCTTCTTATCCCCTTTCTTCATGTTTTCTTGTCCCTTTTCTCTTTGGAGGATAGGGGTGCGTGCACTCTGTAACATAAAATTGGAACACGTTTCGCATTATGTTTGGAGGCATCGTACTCTTGGCATCTCTTGAATGACTACAAGTAAAATATTAAGGATGTAGAATGCGTCTCATCAAGAATTACTGACTCATTATTATTTTTTTTACTGGGCCTGATGGATAAGGAAACGCACTGTTCCATGATTTTTAAGATCAGTAGTTATGCACCCCCCCCCCCTCCTAATTCGCGGACATCTCGGTAGAGTTTTAATTATATGGCAAATTTATGAGCAAATGCGCAGTTCGTACGAATGAAGCTAGGTAACAGGAAGAGGGAGAGGTGGAAGTTTTTTTAAGACAAAGAAGGAAGGGAGTCTAGAAAACCCGACCGCCACAGCCATTAAAATGCTTCACATCATCGTATGATACGTGCCTCGTCTAGGAGAGCACACGCACTTCATATAGAAGTTACGGCAGTCTCTAAGAAAAATTCATCACGCTTCTGGACTTAATGACACTTTTTTAATTTTAAATTGCTCCATGTGTATTTGATCACTTTCCTTTTTAAATTTTTGCTTTGAAAAGAAATTTGTTTGGTACATCCATAAGCTTGCATCTTAGATACTCGGCTACATTCTTCCCTAGAACATCGTATGATGAACTAGCAGACACTCCGCGATCGAGATGATCCTTAAGGAGGAAATGTACAGCTGAAAGTCAAAAGTCAGTCACACATAGAGTTTGTAACCGAAAAACTGAACGTGGGTAAATAAGAAAAGGGAGTAAAACTTGCCCCAGATGTTTGGAAGTTCAAATCGGAAAATAGGCTTCCCCTTATCCTCTTCATCGAGGAGTTCCCGCACCCTTTCCGTTGTCATTACACTACGCAGCCAATCCCACTCTTTGGAACTGCGTACAAAGAATCCAACGTTGGAATCTGAACCCTTGTCGCCTGATCGGGCGTGGACGACGTAGCCAAGAGGAACCCGAGTTGTTTCTCCGAATGAGGATAAGTCGACGGGATTCTTTGTTTCGTAGGATTCCTGCTCGTACAGAAATTTCCTCGTGTCCGTTGGCGCTGGTATAGGGACGTGCAATCCGTCCGATGGAAGATGACATACGTGCTGGATGGCGCTCTGTGGTAGGAGAGCCACCCAGTATTCATAATAGGGTTTAGGAATGGCCTGGCGCCTATCCATGGCATATGTAGCGCCTGGGTAGCTTTGCATAATCATGTCAGAGAGCACCCGATAGAAGCGAGGGACGTCGAGGTCATCCAGATTCTTAGCCTGGGCAAAAATGCGGAGATCAACTGTAGCCGCCGCTTGGTTCCGTGGATTCTCAGGACAACGACCATGGACGAGAAATTTCAAGCAGTGGTACTTGGATTCATCTAATACATGCCGCACCTGACGCTCCAGGAGCTTAGCTTTCTCCTCAATATCTAGACCACACAGAAAATAGTGTGCTTCTGCCTGGTATCCACCCAGGGCAGTGAGGCCGACTTTAGTTGTTGGTGGTGGGGGAAGACCAGTAATGCCAGAAACCTTCCTGTAGGATGAATAAATAGTTAGGTTTACCGTCGGCCTCGTCAAAATAAAACCGAGCACCAAAAAAGAAGAACAAAAGATCTGGTAAAAACTTACACCTTATTTTTGCCAACCAGCTCGAGACTGATGTTGTCAAGACGAGCCACCACATCTGAATTGTAATACAACGGGCCCTGAATTTCATACAGCAGCTGGGACTTGCATGTCTCGAGCGTCACCGCACCATCCCGATCTTTCTGCATTGTGACAATAAAGTGGCCATCGGGATCGATCTCCACAATAGGAAACCCCAAGTCTACAAGGCTTTCAAGACTCTTGAAGCCAGAAAAATTCCCCCCCGTGACATAGGTAGAGCACTCGATAAAATGACCTGCGATAAATGCACACGCCAACTTCTGGTAGTCCTGTCGGGACCAGCCGTAATGGTAGGCAGCGCAGGCGATCGTAGGTGACGCATCAGCCACGCGGCCGCACAAAACAATGTCAGCGCCATGCTTGAAGGCCTCAACAATGCCCCAGCATCCCAGGTAACACTGAGCATATATGGGCATAAAGTCCCACTGGGATAATTTCTTGCCTGAAGAGCATTAGCAGCAGTCACAGCGGCAGATGGTTGTAGTCATAGAGGACGTACCAGTCGTCAGGCTCTTAAATTCTTCCCCAGATTGGATGGCAGACTGTACGGCATCCATGGCTTCATCCCCTCCAATCCAAGCAACCTTGAGATTCAACCCAGATGCCTTGACTTTCTCTACGACAAGGTGATACAACTTTTCCGTGTCGCTCGCACCGGCATTGACTGCGACCTTGATCTTTTTCTCGGCAAGGAAAGGTAATGAAGGCTCCAGAGAGTCAAGGAAAGAGGGCTCAAAATGGCCAGCATCGTCGCCGCTGCTGTTCATCTTTGCCCCACCTCTAGCAGTCATGTTTGCTTCAGACATCCAGTCGCCCACAATGTATTGAATGTCTTCATTTTTAGCCAGATCATGAAATCCATGTCGCCGGTCTGCAGCTGATCCGGAGGCTGAAGCAATACGAAGCTTCGATGTGCTTATAGCAAGCGAGTCCATTTTATTATTTATTATCAAATGAATGAAAGAAGAAATTGTATAAGCATATCAGAAAAAGTGATTTTGCAGAGGGTGAGGAGGTTATTGTTGGCATTTATATTAGATAATAGGCTATTCGCAAAGTACAATATAATATAATGCAGGTTGCCAACAGTGATTCAAGATAGCTTCGCTTCTGGGCTAATAAGGGAAAGATAGCCAAATCGCATTACAAGTAACAGTTCTGTCTACAAACGCAGATTGGCTGCATGTGCATCTATGCTATCTCTTGTCTATCATGGGCTGATATAGCGCACGAAACATAACAGAGCTCTTGATCGACTAATGACCACTACCTTAATATTTAAAAGGTAGATGGTGCATAGAAAAGCAATAGAGATAAGAGTAGACAAGACATATTCATTCACTGAGAGGATTTGTCTTCTATATTGGGCTGTTATAAAAGACGAATCCTGTCACTTTAAGCCCTGCCAACCTGTACTCGCATTTTGCGGCCAGCTCTAGTTTAGGGAGAGTGCTTCCCTTTCGGCGCCCTGGAAGCTTCCCAGAATCCCTACTACAGCAACGCTTCACTTCTTTACCAAGTGTATATTGTCGAATTGCTTGCCAGATTCTTATAAGTATGCATAGTCATTGTCACCGTCATTTATAAGCAACATGAGACTTAGGTTATTTTTCCAAGGTTAGATGTCTTCAAAAGCCCTTGATATACTTGCTCAATTATATCTAGAAAGCTTTCTAGGATACAATGTGACTCATGTCCTAGAGATTTGATACCTCCCATCACAATAATCTCCGGTACATTCAGTGGCAGCTCCCTAACTTTCTGGCTCCGTGTCTCTCCGCCCTCGACTGTGTTTTTACTTCTCCGCACATCCTACTCAAACCCCCACCCGTCCCCTTGTGGGCCTTTTCGTCGCTGATAAACTCCTCCCTCAGCTGCCTCATCAGCCTCGGCACCTCTACCACCATGAGCGCAATACTGATGCTAGCTAGTAAAATCCTACCTAAATCTGTCCCGGAACTTAACTTTTTGAAACCTAAAGTAGGATAACAGCCATCTACAGCGCTTGTAGAGAGCTACACATATTACTCCGCACACAACGCGACAGCATACCATACAAAATTTTATGCATTTCTGTCCTAATTATAACGGAGAAGACGTCAATGAACTATCGTCAGTATGGAAGAGAAAAGGCGAAAGAAAGCCATGCCAGTTGGCAATAGCAAAAGCCCTTCGAAAAGACCTTGCTCTGCCTCCTCTGCTCCTGCACTTCCCTCGTCGACGTTAAAGCCGCCGAATCTATCAATGAACTTGGCGTACTCTTGCAAAGGCGTCTGCTTTTCCCAAAGAACCTTCAGATAACTGTCCTGTCCACGGTTGCAAAGTGGCAACAACTCTTGGAAATATTATCAGTCACATAAGAGTGGAGACCACTTGACAGATTATATATTTATCAACTATAAAACTCATAGGAATTGCATGGTGATGTTGATTAGACGATGTTTAAACGTCGTGCACTACGAAGAGGGGTTGGTTATTTGCTATTATAGAGCCCCGCATTTCCTTTTATTCACCTCGTGATAACCAACCGGGTAACTGTTTGTGAGAGCGTCTTATACCCGGACTTCTCCAGATCTCCCACATTTGTCTTTATCCTGTCTCTTGTCCAGCACTTTGGCCTCCGCTATGAGTGCATCACATGTGGACAGCTGCACTTTCTCTGAAAGGCTAATGCTTTCATTTAATATATTTTCAGTTATACTATCTGCTCATTATTGTACCTAAATCGGCAATTGGTTAATAGACAAAGCATTTAAGCTGCTCTGAAAATCTACTAAGTAGTGAAGTCTTCAGTGTTCCTCGAAGTGGCACACGTGTAATAGAACTAATACAGAGATAAAGTAAGCAGCATAACAAGAAAAAAAGATGATAAAGCACTTCTATAACAAATAAATCAGAATGTGAAGTGAAAAAGAAAATTCAGAGAATCAAGTCAAGTAGGTCAAGTAGGAACCGAAGAAGAAGAGGCAAGAGTAAATGGCGGGCTGACTCGTAGATGCTGACTAACAGCCGCGTTGAAAAGAAATCCACTTATTACGCAGAATGGTATGAATACTCCGTATTATCGGCAACACTTGTCCGAAGAGGCTTGTTTTTGTGGGCCATTGTGGCAATCTGGTAGCTTGTCCCCGCAATGAGCTGGACATAGTAGTGAACATCCCTTCTAATCAACTGAAAAGTATGAGAACAACTGCAGACTCACGACATTCTCATATCTATTCACTCCCTGCACAGATTATCAGCGTGCTTCTGCTTTTTGAGGTCTTGCATCGGTCAACACCTTCAGTTTTGTTCGCACCGTCACAGTGTTTTTTCTTACCGTATTCGGCATGGAGATGCTTCAGTTGGCACAGATGCTCGCAGATTTAAGCAATCTTGAAGAGGAGGTAAGTCATACTCGGAGGTTTATTCTCTGTGCATTACCTTGAGTAGAAGTTAATATCACTAACTTTACTACACATCACAGAACCCTCAGTCTGCAAAAAAGATTACCACAGCCAACAAAACTATTGCAAGTTGCACTTTATACGCCTCCAACTCTTCCCAGCACACTCAACCGTCGCAGCAAGTAGCTGCTACAGTAACTACGGATGAAGTTACACCTTCGTTCGTTCCCCGTAGTGCACGGACAACCGGCGCATCCACGCCCTTTGATTCCTATTTCGGTCGACGCCTGCTGCCGCATCCCATCTCTGCTAGCAATTCGCTTCCTGGAACGCCGCGTGGTGAGGTAAGGAATAGTCGGAAGAAATTAAAGTTCCCTCATTTTGAAGGAGTTTTGTTACGCTAATGTCTGATTCTCCAGGCCGATTCCGATGTTGAGCGTGCATCGTCGCTCATAGCTCTCTACGAATTGCGCTCCAAGCTTAAAGAGTACTACGACGGTAACAATCTGCAGGTGGCTCGCGAAAAAATTGTTGCTTTGAACGTCCGCCAGAATGTTCAGCAACGGCATGCACAAGATCCGACGACAAGGACAGCATCTAAGTTATCCGCTACGGTCCCCACAACCCCAATACCTACGAGTACACAATCGCTGTCTCCTGGGCACCCGTCACAGCAACAGTTCACTTATCCTCGCTCGTAGTAGGGCATCATAACACAGAACAAAGGCTAGAAAAGTAACAAGGAGGCGACTTTCCACTTGCTCTTGGAAAAGATTTAGAGTGTTCATGGCTCCCAAGAAACTAGCATAGCGCACCTTACAAATTGCATTTTATACATGCAAATTTTACCTCTGCTTCATTAAACCGTGGTATTCTCTTACATTTTTGGGCGTATGGACTATGGCAATCTAATAACATGGCACTCTCTTTCAGAAAAAAAATACTCCTATATTTAGTCACGCATACACTATTAGCAGTAATAATATAAACGTTTATTTACTTATAGTATAGAAATACCCATTTTCATTTTCATGGTTTACTCGTACATCAAATTCTGTATACCATCTGCCTTTTTTGAAGGCAACAATCGCATCACGTGACTCTTCTCCACACTCCACGCTTAGCGTTATCTGACTGGGGAAGTCAACTTGTTTTTCCTTGATCTATCTTTTTTTAGTCTTCATTTTGCACATTACATTGAATTCCTCATCTGTCGGAAATTTGTTATATTCTCATATTGTTATAGCACAGTTACCAAGCTTTTAATTCATCGCCTATTATGACTACAGGTGTCGATGCTAAGCTCCTAAGGAGTACTAGATTTCCACCCATCTTCAACCAAAAGGTTGACATGCAGAAAGTCAACCTCCAGGTGATGAAAAAGTAATGATTTACCTGTCGCTCCTTTTCCTTCCTCCTTCCCATTTGCATATATATCGCATGTTTGAGTTTAAAACTGACGCCTTTTCCACATTAGATGGATTCAAGGCAAGATCGCCAATATTTTAGGGAACGACGACGACGTTGTAATCGAACTTTGTTGTAATTTGCTTGAGAACGCAAGAAATGTGCGCGAACCGCTTCACTATCCTTTTATGCGCCTTGCTTGTTTCCGTCTATTCGTCACAGTTCACAGCTGACCATGATCTGCGCCAACTCTAGCCCGATATAAAAGGCCTACAAATACAGTTAACGGGCTTTCTTGAGAAAGAGACTCCTACATTTTGCAAAGAGTTATGGGAACTACTCCTCAGCGCCCAAACCAGTCCTCAAGGCATCCCCCGCGAATTATTAGAGGCTAAGAAGTTGGAGCTCATTCAAGAAAAGGTGGATACAGCATCAGCGACCTTGATTTCATTTTATGGGAGACTAATAGTGCTTTCACTTTCCAGATCGAAGCAGAGAAAGCGGCCGAGAAGTCCCGTCGAAACCGCGATGATAGTCAACGGTTTAACCGCGATTTCCCCCCGCGAGGAGGCGAACGAGGCGACCGCAGTGATTCGTGGCGGGGTGGCCTGGGCAGCGGCCGCCGTGGTTCAGACATTCGAAGAGGAGGAAGTGGTAGCGGTGGGAGATGGCGTCGGGATCGTTCTCGTTCACCCCATCGTGGTCGCGATCTCCAAGATCGTAATGGATATCGCACGCGCCATGACCTCTACGTTCCTAGCGACCGACGTAGTCATGGTGAACGACCGCAGGGCCCCAGACGGAGAAATTCACTCGACGGTGACAATTCTCGCAGCCGCTCGCGATCTCGCTCCCGTTCGCATAGCCCCAATGCCGATTCATCTTCATCTCGAACGCGGTCGCGCTCGAGATCATCCCATCGTTCATACACGCGTTCCCGCTCACCTCCACGACCCGGCCAGCCGCACACGGAGCGCAATAATCATCCAAATAGAAGTGGGAAGCGGCAACGGTCACAGAATCCGCGTGCTGGAAGGGGCCGACGCCGCGACGCGTCCAGAGGCCGATCACATTCTCCAGCGCCAAAGCGACGTCGAGGTTCACAGACACCAAATAGCCGTCATAGCCGCCGCCAACGCTCGGTCAGCTCTATTTCTACTACTTCTTCTCTTTCGTCTTCTCGGGGGGGCTCTCGGCGTTCACCTAGCCCTAATCATGCAACAACTACCCATCGACACCAGAGAGACTACCGTCGTAGTCGTACACGCAGCCACAGTAGAATGCGGAGCGTTTCCTCTGAAACACAAGAGCGTGGTGGACGAGGACGGCGTCGTGAAAGGCAGCACCGTACACCAAGCAGCCATTCATCTCATTCCTCTCACCATAACACTCACAGCAGTCGTCAAAATGTCAAGGATGGCCGACGAAGAAACAGTCCAAAAATAGGAGACAACCATGGAAGACGCGGTCGGAGCCGGTCACCTGGTCGGAATAGAAGGATGGAATCTTCCTCTGTTTCTTCGCGTTCAAGATCACGAGTCAAACTTGCTGATGGATCCGGCAAAGACAGACCACGTTCCGAGGCTAAAGAAGCCTCCGCCGCCGGCACTATACCCCTTAACAACGCCAAATTGGATATATCTATGCCGACAGAGACGAAGGTTGGTGTGTTGTCCTTTACTCTTTTATTTCGTTTTGTCTCCAATACTACCATGAGTTCTAACAGACGAATTAATCAGCAGCTGGCAGAGGAAAGGCTGAATAATGAACAACGCGAACGGCAGTTGAAGGAAAAAATCATGCAGATGAGATCCTCGATAAACGGGCCTAGTAATGTTTCTGAGAAGACTAACATGTCTGAAGCACCATGAATCTTTCCCTTCTCTTCAAAATCCACTTCCGACGATTCTCTGATTACTCGCCTTGCATTCCTTACGTACCATTATTATTTATTACTTCACAAACCCAGCACCGGAGCCAACCTAGGCGCAAGTTCAGGCACGTTTACTAACCCCCTTCTTCGCTCATAATCCGAGGGTTTGTAATAGGATAGATCCCCCACGCAAACAACTTCTTTTATCAACTAGAATATATTTGAATGAGAGAAGCATTGTAGACGAAAATAATGAATGAAAATACTCAGTCCATCTGGAGAATTACAGGAGCTGCGACATTTTAAACGTACGTTACGAGAATTACGTAATACAGTACAGTATGTACAGTGTAAATAAATAAATCAGCTGACTAATAATTACTTTCTACATACTCGTAGTACTGGGGTGAGCTTCGCCCCAAAAATACTCTGCTCCTCAATTCATTCTACCTACTATTATTTGGTTTTCGGGAGAGAATGGCGGACAAGGGGCAGCCGGCAACCGGTGTGTCAACAGATGTCCCGGGACTTCCCTACTACGAGAAGTCACGACAAAATCTGAAAGACTTACTTCAAAAACGCCGGCAACTAGAAAGACAACTTGTATGCGGCATCTTCTTTTTTCTGTGTAGCCGCGTTGCCTTCCATTAGAGCAAATTAACTAACCAACTCTTGTCCTCCCATATCCTGGGGAGTAGCATTCGCGCGAAGAATCAATTCTACAAAAGGAAACGGAGTATCTAGAGAGCACGCCGAGTGGAAACATTATTACAGGATTCGACAACTATACCAAAGGCACGACAGGTGCCGCAGCGGCACGGCGCAAAACAGGAACGACGGAAACGAACCGCGTGTTTTCGCGCAGCAGCATCTCTTACAACCCAGTGGCCGGGGGTGCTGGTTCTTCGCTGTCGCACGCGCCCGCCCCTTTGCAGACGTCATTTAAGGACGGCGTGAGCAGTGGGCCAGGCTCGAGTCAGGGCACACCAACACCCTCATCAGCGATCGGTGCGACAGCCTCTGGCACTAAGGGGGCCCATGGCAACAAGAAAAAGAAGGGATTTACTGCTGCATCTGCCGCCGTAGTTGGCGAAGACAGCGAGACAGACACGCGTGAGACAGGTAAAAAGGCGCGAACGAGTTTTGGAGCCGTGCGACGGTAGAATTCCCTAGTATACGGGATGAGAAATGGTCGTCCAAAGGTAACATACAAGTAGAGTGTGTTTATTAGTAGACGGGATGAAAAAGGCGTCAGATGAGAGGATGAGAAGATGAGACGTATGATTGTCAAGTACTGGATTTCGGTGTTTTGGTATTATGGATTTCTTCTTTGGTTTTTGATGCATTACGTAGGCGACTGTTCGAATCATGATCACGTGCCAGAACCTTACATGTACAATTCCCCTCATTTTTCTATACCCGTGTCAGGAGTGGGACAATTGCGGGGCATCTTGTGTGATGACCTTCTTGTTTGGACACTGAGAACCCGGAGGATGTGAGAAGGAATACATCATACGGGCATAGCAATTTGCATCATCAAAGGCCAGAGCACCCCATTACTTACCCTCTTATAAAATAAAGAGAAAGAGAAGGAAAAGCAAGGTCGTCGGTGGTTATCCATCTGTCTCTTCCCCATCATATAAAAAGTCCCAAAAGCTATGGTTCTCAAGGCCACCAAGTTTACGCCTAGCGTCCTCCTCTCCGCCCCTCGCCGCTCTCCCGGTGTGCCCAATCCCACCGGAGAGAAGATAATCTATACTGTGAGCTCTCCCAAGTCAGATATGTTTTCCATCTCATCCTCGTCCATCTCAGGTATTGACTGTGGTGGTCTAAAAACGACAGGTGTCGGCGTATTCCTTCAAGGATCACCTCAAAACATCCCAGATTCGCGTGCTTACTGTCAGCACTGGCGAAACTTCTGTTGTCTACGATGATGCGGCCTATTCGGAACCCGTCTGGGTCGGGATCGACAAATTTATTTTCCTCAAGTCTGGGGAGAAGGGGACGACAACTCTCCTTCTAGGCGATGTTACCAAGCCCGGCACTCCACCTACAGAGATCAAGTCGTTTAGAGGTGGACTGTCCAACCTCAAAACTCTGCAGTTGGCTGATGGCGCTTTCGCTATCGCTCTCACAGGTCTCGCCACTCCGTCTGGTGAACTCTACGACCCCGGATCGGAAAGCAATAACAAGAAGTACAACACGGCTCGCGTGTACACAAAGCTGTTCGTTCGCCATTGGGATGCATACGTCACAGAGAACAAGCAGGCTATCTGGTATGGCCGCCTGGAAAGGAGCAAGGACTCTGGCTCCTTTGCTCTGACCTCGACTGGACCCGCTGGCGGACTCACTAATGCCTTGCTGGGAACACAACTGCAGTCTCCGGTGCCACCTTTTGGCGGCTCCAGTGATTATGCGCTCGGTCCGCACGGCATTGCCTTTGTGTCTCGCGACCCGGCGTACAACGAGGCCACCTACACCGTCACGGGCTTGTACTTTGCCTCTCTCCGTACCTATGCTGAGCCTCAACTGTTAGCGCCACTGTATGCTGTCCAAACAGGCGCCCTTTCTGGGTACAGCGCAAATCCTGTCTTTGCGCCCGACGGGAAACGTTTGCTATTCACACGCATGCGCAGCAAGCAGTACGAGAGCGATAAGCCTCGCCTCCTACTGGTCCCAGATGTTACAAAGCTGCACACTAATAATTCTTCTGGCGACGATGTCACCGAGTTCTACAAAACTGAGGACGGTGTCGGCGGCTGGGATGCGCGACCCGATGCCATTGTGTGGAGTGCGGATGGAAACGAGCTGTTTGTCTCTGCTGAGCACCACGGCCGCAACGCCCTTTTTCGGCTACCGTCACACCCCAGCAGCGCGGCGTCACATGGCGTCCCTCGACTTCTTGTTGGTGGCACGGAAATATTGGAAGGCGAGACAGTTGGCAAAGACAACGACCGTGACCCTGGATTTCGGCGCCTAGGTGGCCACGGAAGCGTGACTGACGTGCGTCTGCTCGCCACCGATTCCAAAGATGGACGATTGTTGTTGACACTGAGCTCTCTAGTGGACAGCTCACTCTTCAGCATACTAGACGTAGGCACGCATCAACCAGAGACCTCGGCACCTAGTGTACTTCAGGTCGTGTCTTCGCTGTCGCGCCATGGTTCAACGCTGGGACTATCGGCTAAGCAGATTGGCGAAATATGGTTTCGTGGCGCCGGTGACTACGACGTGCATGCATTGGTGGTGCGTCCATCCAACTTTGACGCAGGGGCGAGAGTTGGCCGCAAATGGCCATTGGCCTTTTTGATCCATGGCGGTCCTCAAGGTGCTTGGAACAATAGCTGGAGCACACGTTGGAACCCTGCCGTCTTTGCCGAGCAAGGTTATGTCGTTGTCGCACCCAACCCTACCGGCAGCACAGGCTACGGCATGGCCCTTCAGGACGGCATCCAGAACCAATGGGGTGGCCGTCCTTACGAAGACCTCGTACGCGCTATGAACTATATCGAGACCAATTTACCATACGTGGACATGTCTCGAGCCGTTGCTCTGGGTGCTTCGTATGGTGGTTATATGATCAGTATGCTCTTTCCTCTTCCCGCTCTTTAATCCTCTAGGCATTTCTCTTCTTCCTAACCTCTCGTAGATTGGATACAAGGCCAGCCGTTGGGCCGCCGCTTCAAGGCACTCGTCAATCATGACGGAGTTTTCAGCACACTGAATCAATATGCCTCGGAGGAGCTCTTTTTTCCTCTGCACGACTTTGGTGGTTCGCTCTGGGAAAACCACGAGGGCTACGAGCGTTGGGATCCTGCCAAGTTCACTGGGAACTGGAAAACACCTGCTCTGGTATGCTTCTAAGGATTTTTCCCGTCTCTTTATCTCACAGCTTACCTACTATTCAACGGATACTAACATCTTGCAGATCATCCATAACGAGCTCGATTATCGTCTCCCTGTTACCGAGGGCCTAGCTGCCTTTAACGTCCTACAAAGCCGCAATGTGCCTAGCCGGTTCCTCTCCTTCCCTGATGAGAACCATGTAAGTATATATATACAACACGAGATCCCATTCAACCCAATGGACCCAGAACATCGGGATATGCTGACAGAACGAAAACTATTAGTGGGTATTGAAGCCAGAAAATTCCCTTGCTTGGCACCGGGAGGTCCTCAACTGGATCAATGGCTACACCAGTATTGCCGGGGATGAGAGTGAAGCTGTGGCTGGCCTTGTAGAGAGGACGGAGGGTATCCATATCGCTGCGTAATCCAGGGCAGAAAGTGAAAAACAAAGAAACAAAAGAAAAACACATTGCTTTTCTATATTTTTCCAGATTTTATCCAAGGCGTGTAAACCCAAGGCGTGTAAAGAGAGAAACCCCGCGACTCGTGCTCTGATAGGAAAACAGTTTGATTTATTTTGTATTTGCGTTCTTTTCAACGGCCCAACAAATGCTTTGGAACCGTATTCTGCTGCATACTTCGTATCAACGCCAGCACATTTTGCCACTCTAGTCCTCTATCAAAATTTATCACGTACTTTGGTCGCACGCCCATGCTCTGCTGCACTAACTTTGGATAACTCTCCAGAAGCTTCTCTTGTACATATAGTTTCCAGGCTGCATCTTCAATGCCATCCAGAAAGTTCCAAATATATTGCCGCTCAGAACGAGGCCTAGATTTGTTGTATTCCATGGCAAATTTCTTGGTGTGCGCAACAAATACCCTTGTAGCCTGCTGTCTAGCGTTTGGAGAGGAGGCTTGCAAAGGCGCGGCCTCTTCTTCGGCTGCTTTGCTTGGTAGGGCTTGGGCTTGCACGTTTCTGGTGTGCAAATGTGTTTGCTCGCTTACTGATAGCTTAGGTGGGTGATTTGCTTGTGGGGCAGCAGACAGCTTCAACTGCGCAGTATTCTCATGTTGGCGGCCGTTTTGCATCTGTTGTCTCCGATCATCAATGCGCAGGTGTTTCCGGGACCCTACAGAATCTAGACCACTCTGCTCCTCAGGCACTGGGCTCACAGAGTCATCCGTTCCACTGTATTCAGGGTGTTTACGTTTCTGCAAGCTCGTCGATGGAACAGTGAGCTTCTGCATCCGAGAGCCTGAAGTGCCATAGGTTCGCACTGGTAGTGTCTTTGCTGTTGAACGAATGGAACGGTTGCTCGTCAGAAAATCTTCATGCTGAAAGTCAAAATGCATGTGGATATAAACAACTTGCCTTGAGCCCTTTTAGAGATGAATAGTTGTCTGGCGGGAGCCTCTTCAGGTAGCTTCTGCCGTGCCGTAATTTTGTCCTTTTCGGCATCGCCAGTCGTAGTCTCTCTGTGAGATTGCTGCGTATTTTGAAGGTGACCTGTCTTTAATTTATTCAGAAGCTGATAAGCCATTTTGTATTTCTCTTTTTGATTGTCCCTCCAGCATTCCATGTCGCATACTGCTTTCTCCAGCCTGTAGATTTGATTTTGCTGGGCTTTGATTTTGCAGGCTTGCTGTACGGTGACGAGTTCGAGCCGTTTAATGGAGCGTTGGAAAATTTCACGAAAATTTTGGAGCTCTTTCGTGCCTTCATTCTGCCTCAACTCCAGCTGTGCTTTAAGATTTATCAACTTGGACTCGAAATCACTTTCCAATTTTCGCGCATTATCAGTAATAGTACTGTGGTCGATCTTGATCCTGCGCTCTATGTCGCCCAAGGCTGCACTTGTAGTTGATTCATTTACCGCAACCCTAGATGAAACAATGAAGAGCTGCTTGTCTAGATTTTTTGTCTCGTCATCCAACCGCTTGCTGAAGCGGTCGAGCACGACTGTCGCATCACTGCGACCTGCATGAATCTTGCTGAGTTGACTTGATAATTTGCTGAGGACTACTCCCGATGGGTTGTCCCAGAAAGATCGCATCTGTTCTCGGATGGACTCAACATTTTGAGCTTGTTCGTTCAAAGATTTCTCAATATGCTCGAGTCTGAACTGGGTGTTATATTGGAGGCTGATTATATTGTTCTCGGCTTTGCTTTCTTGTACTTTAGAACAGAATGAAGCAGCTAAACGGTCGAGGGAGCCGCTAGTCGTTGATGCCATTGTTTGTGGAATAATGCGCTTACTTACAGGGGATTGAATACCTGTCAATGATGTTTTTCTTTCTTCCTGTATTTTCTTAAAACAAGACAGCATCTAGGCAATCGCTACTATGATGTGGTTAAATCCTAATTAGGAAGGGAATTATTTTATCATGTGCAGCTTCGAATGAGGAAGGAACCACCGGGGCAAATGAACCTATCTAGCACGTGAGCATCAAACGCGTGCAGGCAAAGTATTCTACCAGGAGAATGGTTCAATCTTGTAATATGTAGGCATAAAATGGCATAGGAAGAGCAGAATTTAAATAAAATAGGCTCGATCTCTAGGTAGGGCTTCCAAGATCACCGCTACAGAGGTATTCTTTTATGCGTAGAGTCATCAGATTGTTTATTTCAACCACGTTGTTGTTACCCCGTGGCGCTCAAGCTACTAGAAGCGGCGTTAGAAGAAAGATATTATGTTGCAAGATAACGAAATAACGCTCCTTTTGTCTAATACGCTGTCTAACTATGGAAAATGAACGACATCATGTCGGACACGAAGCTGGATCCTTAATGTGAGATTCGCGTACTTGCCTGAGTGTCAAATGTCTAGGCTTTTTGGCGCTTTCCGTCCAAGTATCTTTCACCAATTTAACGTGCCTGTATTCTGCAGCTGAGGCATGACGTGATACTTCAAGATTTCTTTGAGACGCGAGCTAATATTTTCCAATAGTATTCCGTCTTGTGGCTGTGAAATACGAGAACAAGTCGCCTGCAACTTGACCTGAATGCCTCGTGTAGGCGACCTCCTAACGGAGTACTCGCTCATACATGAGCAAATAGTCAGCCTTCAAGACGCCAGTCTTTCTTCTAATAATCTTGATATTTCCACCGTAGCTCAAGCACTTTCGTACGAGTACAAGTACTACGGAGGACGAGCATGCAACAGTTGCTTGTACTATGTGTATTCGTACGGAGATCTGGTACTGAGTACGAGTACGTACTGCGTACGGGTAAAGTAGAGCGTACGAGTACGAGTACTTGAACTTGATCGACTACTCAGGACAGGGTCACATGCAAATTCTAATTATAAAGCAGCATTGTCGATCAGTTCCTGTTTCCTATAATACGAGATGTTTAAGCTTCTTTACTCATCGGAGTAGGGAACCGACATCCCCATCTACTCCGTAAGGAGACTGCGTATTCAAGTCTCGCAACTTACGCCACTTTCCAGCGATCACTGGTTCCAGGATCTCATCCTTCTCGTACTCCGTACTCGAATTGATACTCATATACCGTACCTGTACGAGTACTTAGTCGTACACGTACCCGTACTGTCATGTATTGTACGGTGTATACGAGGAGGCGAACACACGACATTTAAAATTTGCAAATGAAAAATACTCGGCACACGAGTTTCTTCAGCCCTTCCAACTCTTTTTGCCTTTATTTTTTTTTCTTCCTTTGAGGCGGAGCAGCAATGTGCTAACCTTTAATGAAAAAGGTACGGAGTAACGAGTTTCAACTCTACTCGTAAGCATGACTGTCAGACTGTGCGCTCCACCAATTAGACCTCATGAACCTCACACATAAAGGAATAAAAGTGGGCCATGGATGGTGTTTAAATTGCTCGAAAACAGGGACCGCTGGGCTAGCCAGCCTCTAAACACCTCCTTCTCCTTTTCATCTCGTTCCTGCAGGTTCTTGCGGAGTATTTTCAGTGGGACCAAGGTGCCAAGAAGGGAAACCTCTGCGAATAGCAATGCATTACGCAAAGTTAGCCATAGTGTTCATGCCTGGTCAAGGCTTCTCTTTTCTCAAGCGCCGCGCGAAATAATGCACACGCCGCTCGTATTCTCGGTCTTCTGGCGCCGGCTCTTGACAGGTGCTCATGCTGTGGGTACCCATAATACGTGGTACCTGACCGAAGCGAATACCTGGCATTCCTGTGGGTGAGGCAGGTTTTCTCCCGCAATATGATGTAGCATTATGGAGTCTCTACTACCGCGAAGGTCGAGCGGTCTGGAATCAGCCGTTGAAAGAGGGCCTTGGCTTCAATATCTCTCCAGAGGCACCCGCCTAGTTTTTCTTCCCCTTTCCCTTCCTTTTCCCTCTCTCCTCTTCCTCTTCATTTTCTGAAACCTTCCAGTCACTCTTTTGATTTGCTATTTGCATCTTTTTTAATCGTGGTCATTCCACCGACACTCTTTTTTTATACTTCTTACTTTCATTTGATATTCACTTTCAAATCATTTCAAAATGTTCTTCCCTGCTGCTTCTCTTCTTGCACTGGCTGCCACAGCACTGGCCCAGACTGCCAACTTTGACGCCATCTCCAAGCCTACAAAGGACGAGGCCGTCCCGGCTGGCAAGTCCTTTGCCATTACCTGGGAGCCCAGCGCCGAGTACACCGGAACCGTTTCCATCTCGCTGCTTGGTGGTGCTTCGCCCTCCACTCTCCAGATCTTGTCAACGATCAAGAGTAAGTTGGCTTGAAGCCTAACCTGGCCAGTATCACGTCTCTCTACTAACGCTTGTCGCTAGGTGGCGTTGTGAACAGCGCTGGGACGTATGACTGGAGTGTTGCCTCGGACCTGGGAGACTTAGCTACCTACGGCATCAAGATCAGCCTTGACTCTGACCCTTCCGTGTTCCAGTACTCCTTTCCCTTCCAGATCTCGGCTTCCAAGAGCGAGTCCTCGACCACGTCTACATCTACGTCTTCGTCAACTGGCTCTTCTGGTTCTACTGCCTCGTCCACTGCGTCTTCTACTTCCGCCACCTCCACCAGCTCGATTAGCTCATTTGCTCCATCCGTCAACTCTACATCATGTGCCAGCTCCACTTTCACGACGGCCGTGAGCAAGTCTTCGGCCGTCTCTGCACTATCAAACAGCACACAGACGACCATTGCTGTTCAGACCACAGCTACTCAGGTGACATCTACCGTTTCCAGGACTTCTAGCAGCACTTCTAGCACTGCCACCCCCAGCTTGGTGACTGTTACCACAAGCGCCGCCAGCGCCGGCTCTGCTGTCTCCATCATTTCTCTGATCGGTGGCATTGTCATGTCTCTCTACCTTCTTTAAGGAGAATGCATGAATACTGATTATATGCATTGAAGGGAGATGGGGATGTTGGAATTCAGTTTCCCAATTTTTGCTATTTATCATTACATGTCTGTAGTTGATATTCGGATCTTTATACTTTTTTTTTCTTCTAGGGCAACATTTGTTTGAGTGTATATAGAATTGCTCGTCTATTTTATTGCACTTGGTATATTTGTCTATTAAGCATGGCAGCATGGGATGGAAACAGAGTTGCATTATCATCGGTATATGGTATCGTGGGGATGTGATAGATCAGGTCACGGCACACAAAGATTGAATGCACTAACCCTTGCTTGCATATGAATTCGCACAAGACTAGCTTTTAGAGAATTAAAATTTTGCGGGGAAATGAAATGGAAACTATTTATCAACATACATACTCTATTCAGTTCTGTTCATCTTTTGGTCTCGCTTGTTATTACGATGTACTAAAAAGTTACCGTTGTCCGTAAAATATCCACCAGCATGCAACCATTGACAAAAATTGAAGACATTTAAGGTAGATAAATCCGTTAACCTCTTAAATACAGAATACAGCAATGACGGTATTCAATCTGCACCGTTGGGCTCTGCACTGCAGCCCGTGATCTGTACATGGCGTCCCCCTCGGAATGGACCTAACTTGGGGTCAACTATGGCAAGCGAATTTGTGGTCCCCTTACAGCCGCTCGTCGGCAAAGAACCTTCCGACATGCTCGACACATTCTGCACAGGGTAGTCATACTCTACTTTTGTTGCCGTCTGGACAAGAATATGACCAGATGATGACAACGGTACCGCCAACGATGAAGGTAGCGGCAGGACACTCGTAGTTAAGGTATGACATGCCAACGGGCTTCCTTTTGTTGTTTCTACATCGAAATATTGTCGCTGTGCACATTGGAGTCTCTTTGTGGGACCTTGATATGACACATCTGGGGGTTGTAGTATGAGCAATGCGGGAGAAGGTGATTTTGGCAAAGGCTCTTTATCTGAGGCGTCGGGTGCCATTTTGGATTTGCGGGTGATTGTTAAGCTGTCATCTTTATCGTAAGCAGCAGTACCATTAGTGTCATGGTGGCGAGTGTCCGTGTCATTATGGTTATGGATGTTCTGCAAAGTCATAGTGTCAACTTTTTTCAAATTTGCTGTTAATTTCTGCAAGTTTTGTTTTCCGTCGTGTGTAGCAAGCTGTGCTAGAGATCTTATGAATGCATTAGACTCGCCGAAGCTGGCCTGTTTACCGCTCGAGACTCCATTGCAACGACTCTGGCCGCTCACGTTGCGTAGGTTGAGCGAACGGCTGGACGGGACTGCGCGTCCAGAAATCCCATTATGACTGAATAGGGGCCGAAGTGTTGCAATGCAGCCAGCAACAATGCAAATCCCTGGCTCCAAGATGGACCAATTTGCCACGTTTCTGCAATTTTTTTGTAAACGTCAGCGTTAAATTCTACGATTGAGTATCTAAAAATTAAAGAATACATACATTGACTGGGCGAGGAAGTCGGAATTGTCGAAATAGCGGACGTATGAGATGCGAACAATCAGGGCGATGCCAGCACTATCAGAACACGGTGAGCACATACAATCATATTCTTGCCGGGCTTGATAAATTCTTCGCAGGCACTGTAACTTACAAAAACCCCATGCCTAGAAGCAAGGATAATGCGAATTTTGTTCGCTTGTTCAGCTGCACTTTCCAGAGCATGACCATTGGCATAGCACCAAGAACCCAGTCACAGCAGGCACTGATGGCCGAGTGCAAGACAGATACTAAGAAAATGGCTTGGGTGTTTAGGCAAATTCCTCGCGGTTCGGTCGGATAAGCCCTCATCCAGAAGTAAGATACGGGACGGCACTGAAAAACCATGATAATAAACAGTGGAATTGTGACAAGACAGAAGGTGGCCATGGTGCCGATGATGATGCGCCGATGAGAACTTTGAACGGCAATTCGGAGCATAAATACGGCAACAGATGAGCGGCCAAGCAGTGTCAACGGAGAGTAGAGAACTTCACACAACCACCAAGAGCGAAGGCCAGTGGCTTCCTCTGAGAGCGTCATGCCCTGGTCGATCCTTCCGAGGCCGTCGACAACCCCAACAAGGCCGGAAATAGCATATCCAGTGTAGAAAAGCTGGAGAATAATGGCATTAGAAACGAAAAAGAGAGAGAATGGGAATAAAGAAAACGGGACAAGATACGTACGACAGCACCAAGCATCAGATAATCGTCAATTGCGATCTTCTTCAGGATAACAGTCTTGACCCACGCACGAAGAAGACAAGAAATCCACCCCAAGATGAGAAATACGATGAGGATGGTAAAGAGAGGCTCCGCGGTACCGTATCTGTCGCTGGACATGTTCAGAAACTTCCTGTTTCTTTCTGTTTTCTGGCTGTATAATCTCCTTCGTTGTGCCGTGCGAAAGGCGAAATATTTTTGACTGTAGCGCGTCGATAAAAAAGACCAGTTTGATAATTGGGTATTAGCTTTCTTCATGTCGAAAAAGAGATTAATAAAGTGAAATGGAAATGGTCTTCTCGTCCATATAAGATTACTGGCGAACAAAATATTTTTTGTTCATCGTGCCTTCCTTGTTTGATAATTCTCGTGTTCTTTCCTATTTGGGTAATTTTCATGATGTATGTCTTTGCTTCTGGTGAGATGTTGAACAGATGAATCAAGCATTTCTATTAATAGATAAATGTATGTTAGATACATACTAAAAAGAAATAGACCACGACGACTTCTTTAGTTCATGAGCCTTGATACTTACCCTATATCTTAACATTAAAATCGGCGTCGTCTAAATTAATACTATGTAGAAAGAAACTATTAGTAAGTGTGAAAAATTAATTTTATCACGTTGACGCGCTGTGGGGGCGATTCTTGCTACGGTTGCTTCTGATGCTGATTAATAGAGTGAAATACTAATAGAGACATGATTTTATTCAAGGATGACGCAATAGGCGTCCATCTACAACCAGTTCGTCTTCCTCAAATAGTGAGGCGTACATGGATAAAAGTACTGTGCCTCTTAGGAGATAGTATTGCACATATGTTTTCTCTCTTCTTGTATGAAGACAAATGTTTGGATAGATGCACAATTGTCGGTTGTTGATATATGGACGGTGTCGGACTGGAATGAGATTCGCTAAACCTAAAGCCGCTCGGCTTAGGCTTAGTGGGGTGTGGCGACATGCGCTGACAGTACACCAAAGTATAAGCATTGTCCTTTACAAACTCGTGTTCTTTTTTTTTCGTCTTTTTTTTTTGCGCCGAAATTTTCACCATCAACATTGTTAAAACTTACAGTCCTCTTTGGTACTGGGTATCGCAAGCCATTCTATTAAACCAGCTCTCCTTTTACTTGTATATTTTGCTTTTTGAATACATGCTGTTTTCGCTGCAGTTATAAGCATGGCGTCCCCCTCTGAAGAAAGTATTGGCAGCCAGTCAGCCCTCGAGCTGATCGGCCGTACGCCCCTCGTTCGGCTCAGCAAGATCCCTCAATCCTTGGGTATTAAAGCCAAGGTATACGCCAAGGTAGAGCTCTTTAACGCAGGTGGCAGCGTTAAGGACCGGATAGCCTTGCGGATGATTGAAGAGGCCGAAAAAAGTGGCAGGATCAAGCCAGGCGACACGCTGATCGAGCCTACAAGCGGTAACACGTGCGTTCTAACTGATCACAGGACATAATTGTTTTGTTTTGTTCGTCTTCTTTTTCTAATAGGATTAAAACAGTGGAATCGGCCTTGCTTTAGTGGCTGCCGTCAAGGGTTACAAGACGATCATCACACTTCCGGAGAAGATGTCAGCTGAAAAGGTGTCTGTCTTGCGTGCCCTGGGCGCGACTATTATCCGGACGCCGACCCAGGCGGCTTGGGACAGCCCCGAATCCCACATTGGCGTGGCAATCCGGCTTCAAAAGGAAATTCCTAATAGCCATATCCTGGACCAGTATACAAATGTGGACAATCCGCGGGCCCACGAATTTGGTACCGCCGAGGAGATTTGGGAGCAGACCCACGGCCGTGTGACGGCGATCGTGGCCGGCGCAGGCACGGGTGGCACAGTGTCGGGCATTGCCAAAGGACTGCGAAAGCACAACGGGTCAGTGAAGGTGTTTGCGGCCGATCCCGTGGGCAGCATACTTGCCGAGCCAGAGAATCTGAACCAGGAAGGCGCCAATGCCCCATACAAGGTAGAGGGTATTGGCTACGACTTCATCCCCGACGTGCTTGACCGCAGTTTGATCGATAAGTGGTACAAGACGGAGGACCGCGAGTCTTTCTTGTATGCACGCCGCCTAATCGCCGAAGAGGGACTGCTGGTTGGTGGCAGTTCTGGGTCGGCTATTGCGGCTCTGGTGAAGGCGTCAGAGGATCAGCAGTTGACGGTGGACGATGTGGTAGTGGTCGTGCTTCCGGACAGCATCCGCAGCTATCTGTCCAAGTTTGCCGACGACGACTGGCTGGCTGCCAATGGCCTATTGCCAGCCGCAGCCGAGAAGGAGCAGAAGCAGCGAAAAGAGCAGGGCAAGAGACAGCCGGGAAATCCGTATGGTGATGATACGGTGCGGGCTTTGCGGCTGAAGCCCGTAACATCGGTGCTAGCAGACAGCTCGTGCCGGGAAGCCATCGAGACGCTGCGTGACAAGGGATTCGACCAGCTGCCGGTGCTGTCGCCCAAGGGCGACAAGCTTGTAGGGCTGGTGACTCTGGGGAACTTGCTGTCATATAGCTCGCGGGGTAGATTGCAGCCAACGAGCCCCGTGAGTGAGGCCATGTTTGACTTTGGCCGCATTCACGAGGTGGTGACGGATCCACGGGATGTGGTGCGGCCGACAATGGGCAGCCGACAGAAGTTTGTGGAGATCACCATGGATACGCCCCTGTCTGTCCTTAGCAAGTTCCTGGAGTGGAACAGCTCGGCTATTATCACAGAGCGTAGTGGAAGTGACGCAAGAGTGACGAAGCCTGTGGCTGTAGTGACAAAGGTTGACCTGCTGACCTATGTAATGAAGGAGTTGAAAAACTAGGAGGAGAGACAGGGTATCTTTTACCTCACTTTGATCGATCGTCTTACCCCGATTTTGATCATAAGATTGTCAATAATTAACGGGATATTCCTCTACAAGGGTATCAATAGCGTACAAGGAAAGATTAATATTCTAAATGATGACCGTCCCCATTGTGCTTCCATTTTGCGTACCAAATCGTACCCTTTTTCCAATTTCGTCCATCAGAGCAAGACAACACACATCCGATACCATTCAGATTTTGCTCGCGATCCAGTGCCACCACTTGTCAACGCCTGGGCCATCACCGGTGATGTTTCCACTAATGACGTCAACTTCAACGTCAAACTCGCGCATCTGCGAGAAGGTAAACTTGACGGACGGAAACTCGCCTAGCCAATCATCACTCTCAGTAGAATTATCCACCTCGTCCGCCCCTACACTGCTATCAAGAAGACCCTTCTTTTTTGTTTCACGAATCCGGCTGAGCTCCGTCTCTAGGTTGGCTTTCACAAGAGGCGCGGGCAAGGCTGTGAACAGGTCGGCTTTGTTGGCAGCGATCAGGACGGGAACGGCGGGCGGCGCTTTTGATGTGTTGCCGGAACCTGTGCGCTTCTGCAGGGCAAGGAGGACGTCGTAGAGGTAGGTGGCGGCACTCGCGAGCCCATTCTGGTCGGCCAGGGAGCCGGCATCGACCATGAAGACAACCGCCTTGATTTTGGCCTTGGCGCTGGCGTTTGCCGAAAACCCAGCCAGAGTAGCTGCACGCAGCTTTCCGTGGCCAGGAGTGTCGACGAGTAGAAACTTGTTGGCGGTGGCGCCGGCTGCATCGAGGTCGTCACGGAAACTTGAGGTACCGTCTTCTGTAACGGCAAGCTCGACAACATTAGGGATTTGCGAAGTGTGTGCGGCGGCAGGTTTGTCGCGGCGCTCAAAGAGTGTGGTAAGTGAAGTCTTGCCAGAGCCTGCAGGACCGACAACAACAACTGACGGGAGAGTAATGTACTTTGTGGTGCGGGTGAGGTAGACGTGGAGGAAGATGGGGACGAGAGTGACAATGGCAAGACCGATGATGAAAACTGGTGCTGAAGGTGTCAGACACCACTCGAGGAAGGAGAGAAAGCGATCCTTTGCATCCATGGCCGCGGTTTGACAATACAGTAACAAAAAAAAAAAGGCAAAACAAAGAAAAAAAAGGGGAAAAGAATGGAAGAAGGGGAAGAAAAGTTCCTAGTTGCCTTAAAAGGGGGAAGACGACTTTTTGCAGTCCCGGAATGATCTTCCTGCTTCTAGCAGACATGGCCTGATCAACTAGCGCATCGGATTTTCAGCCTTGTAGGAAAGATGACTAATTTTGGGGGTTGGATTTTCGTGGTTAGGTAAGCAGATTACAGCAGAATTTGGTCAGGAGTCCAAATAGTATTATTAATATTAACGAGTATTAGTTTGAGGATGCAAGGCGCAGCATTTGATCCATCTCGTTCCCCCTGTCAGGACTCGGCTGGCTTCCTCTTCACTTCCTCTTTTCTAGTTCTCCTGTTTGCATCTCCTATCTGCGTCTCTTTCTGCGTCTCTTTCGCTCCCTCGGTGTTTTAGTACCTATTTTTCTCGGGGTGTACGAGTACTCCTCTACTGCCTGGCGCGTTTACCCTGCGTTTCTATCCTCTGCAACCACCTCCCTCTTCCTCGCGCCGCTGCTGTCCTGACCAGATTTGTGTTGGCTCTACTTGCTCGGAAACTCGCCGATGACGTCTGTAAATGGCAGCAGCGCTGCCCCATCGCAACCGCCCGCAAAGGCAAATATAGCGACCCCGAAGCTGAACAACGAGATGGAGCTTGGCGAGATCAAAAGCAGTGCGCCTGCAGAGCCGGATATCATGAACCTGGCGCGGACAGGAGACATTGCTGGAATGGAGAAGCTGTTTGAGAGCGACGAGTTCGATGCTACATATACCGATCCTGAGGGCATCACTCCGTTACACGTGCGTGTTCATTCTCTCCTTTTCATTTTCTCTTCCCTTCTGTGAGACCTCAAGTCTTTGACCACCCCTTCCGAGCTTCCACCGCTCTTCATCTTTCTTTGCTGATAGAATAAGTGGGCTGCTATCAACAACCAGTACGCAATGTGCAAGTTCCTCATCGACAACGGCGCCCCCATCAACCAGAAAGGAGGCGAATCTGTGGCCACACCCCTTCAATGGGCTGCCCAACGCTGCCATTACTACACCGTCCATCTGCTTCTCCAACATGGCGCCGACCCTCTGGTGACAGACTCGCAAGGATACAATACACTGCATATCAGCACCTTTAATGGTAACGTTTTGCTCCTTGTGCTGCTCCTGCACCAAGGCATTCCCGTCGATGTTCTCGATGGCTTTGGTCATACAGGATTGATGTGGTCTGCTTATAAGGGGTTTCCTGCCTGTGTCGATCTCTTCTTGCGCTGGGGTGCCAGCGTTGAGGCCCGTGATGAGCAAGGGTTTACGGCTCTGCATTGGGCTCTTGTAAAGGGCAGTCCTGGCTGCATCCAGAAATTGATCGAGTACGGCGCCGATCGTTTTGCCAAGACATCGTCTGGAAAGACGCCCGCTATCACCGCCCAAGAACTCAATACAGTGTCCGCTTGGCACAAGGCCCTGCGTGAGAGTGGTTATGATGAGGACGGCAATCCCGAAACGCCCACTTTTCCCGGTGCCACTTACTTCCTCAAGGACCGACGAACCTTTGTCACGCGCTTTCTCTTCCTGTGGCCTTTTGCTCTCGTCTACGCGATGATTGCGCTCCTAGCTGGCTTGCCCATCTTTATCGGCCTGCCTTTCTCGTTGCTCGCCGGTTACATCATGCAGTGGACGGCGCAGCAAGTCGTCCATTACGCCCCGCCTGACATGCGTCAGCTGCAGAAGACACCTTGGCTCTCTGGCATCTTTGCTGGCTCCCTGTTTCTTATCGGTGCTAATTGGCTGTTCAAAGTACTCCCTGCTACGACATGGCACGCTTCCAAGAACCAAGGTCAGAGCCAAGAGACTTACTGGTTGCCCAATATCTTCTTCGCCTTGTTCTTTGCTCTCACTACATATTTCTTTGCTTTCTGCATGTCCTCCGACCCTGGCTTTGTTCCCAAGCTCAACGGCATTGCAGAGCAGAAGGCGGTCATTGATGAGCTCATTTCCGAATGGAAATTTGACGATTCCAACTTTTGTGTGTCTTGTATGATTCGCACACCTTTGCGCAGTAAACATTGCCGTCGCTGCCAGAGATGCGTGGCCAAACACGATCAGTAAGCCCATGCACCTCCTATCCATGACCTCTTGCAGTCTACCTTGGCCTGTGCAGCTGACCAATTTCTCTTACACCTATATAGCCACTGCCCGTGGGTATATAACTGTGTTGCTATCAACAACCACCGACAGTTCTTCTTGTACCTAATCAGTCTTACCCTCGGAATACTCTTGAACAACTGGATTGTATATAAATGTGAGTTTTACCAAACTCAAGACTTCTTTTCGTCCTTCTACCCTCTTTTGTTTGAACCCCCCACCCTCCTAATACACGGGCACAGATTTGTATTCGTTATCACTGGATATCTCCGATACTTGCAGTGTTCTCTCCCCAGCCCTTTGCAAATTCGTCAATGCAGATGCCTTTTCGCTTATTCTGGCTATCTGGGCTACTATGCAGCTGTCATGGGTTTCCATGCTGCTGTTCGTCCAGTTTGTCCAGGTCTCACGCGCCATGACTACTTACGAGAATATGTACGGCATTGACCGCCATTCTGCCAGCTCACTGACATCCGCTTTCACCTCGACGGGTGCTCCTCTTGATCCGAATCACCCCGATGCCCCGCCACCTCCGGGTACCGCTGGTGTTCCTACTGCTAGCGATGGTAGTGGCCATGGCCATCACCATGGACACGGTCACGGCCATAACCGTGGCGGCTTCATCAAACAGTGGAGCAGGATACTCGGGGTGGATACGTTTATCGAGACCGCCACCGGCCGTGGTGCAGCCACTGGCAAGGCCAAGAAAGCCCGCAAGAACCCATATTCACGTGGCTGCTTGACAAACTGCAAAGACTTCTGGTGCGATCCGGCACCTGTATTTGGCCACCGAGAAACTGGCGCAGCCGTGCTTGACGGTCATCCTATCAATTACACCGACATGTATGAGTCGCCAGCGCTGATGAAACTAACTCGAGGACGGAATAGTACTCGAGGTGGAGGTGATTACACGACTGTCTCTTCAGAGATGGTATAACCAGAGGTAGTACTTTTTTATTTTCTGAAGGTTTTTGGTAATGCTCTCTTAAATTTTACTCATGCACCAGGGAGTATTAATGTTTATGAAAAGAGCCATAGTTGGGATACGGGGAAATGGCCTTTGGTTTCAGGCCATGTTGTAAGCATTTCTACGCGGATGGAGTTCAGATGGGGTATACGCGAGTAGCGGACAGGGGTTTTCCGTATGCGATTTGATTCGTGGCTTTAGATTACGCCATGACTCGTGTCATCTACATACGATATATTGGGTTTCTCCATCTTGTTGACTGGGTTTTATCAGCAGTAAAATAATCGTGCAGACTAACTGGCGTTTGTAGCTTCTTCACCTCTTTCCTGGCCCGATTGCGTATTTTTGGCCACGGCATTGCAAAGAGCCACTCTGATCCCGGCCTCTAGCAGCAGGTGGATCCATAACCTCTGTGTGTCACTCAGTCGGTCATTGGAGCTCTTCACTTCAACAAAAAGGGCCTCCGGCTGTGGCTCGAGCCGCCAGAGCAACAAATCTGGGATGCCACCTATACGCTGACGATACTCCTGGGCTAAAATCTTGCATATGGTGGCAAGTGCATTTCCGTGGAAACAGCGGGCCAACTCTACCAAATCCTGCAGATCGAAGCTCCAGTCGAGTCCCATTACACAAGGATGCCGTTCACCTTGCTCAGCATAAAAACCTCGAATGATCTCCTCTGCCTCATCATTCGCAATCTGCACGAGGCGATGGTTGATCTCGGACGCTCGGGTGGCATAGAAAGCGTCCGTAAAAAGATCAAGAGGATGTGTTTGATAGGCTGTCTGGAAGACATTGGGTACACAGAGAAACATAATGTCGTAAAACAAACAAGCAAACAGTGTGCGCATGATCCCGCCTTCAGAATGGAAGCCTTTCCAGCCTCTTTTCTGATATTGGTAAAGACACATAGTCTCCACCGTACACTCTGCGCCCGGCACAGTCGTCATCTTCTCCTGCTCATCCGCTCCCACCGCCAACGCGGATTCGTCAATCCAGAGAGTCCTGGCCCCTACCCGGCTGTTTTGGCCCGTAGTCATCTTTCCCTTTGCCAAAACCAACCTTTCTTGTCCAGGCCATACCTGTATGCCTTTGATGGTATGGATTTCGGGAGATAGAAACCTTGAATATCCAAAGTCATGCTGGTGGCGGCGCGGGATTCGCAAGCGTTGTTCCAGTTTACTTAATCGCTTCTGCAGCCCATAGTGGTAGACGATGTGACAGTCAGGATCCTGTAAGGCTTGCTCACAAGTGCGAGCTGCCCTCTGTAGCCATAGCTTCTCACTTTGGTGCTGACTCTGCTTCATGGTATCCGTATGGCCGTTGCGGCCAGCACCTGCCTTCATCATATACCTTTCTTCAAGAAGCGCTTTGCGCTGATACCACTCCCCACGACGAGAAAGGCGGAATAGACGTTGCCCTAGAAGCTCAGTGAGAAGATTATACTCCTGACTATACTCGTGAAGACGCCCAAGTGCGCAAGCCGCTTTGTGTGCGAGGCGTGTAAAGACGTGTGCAGCACAAAATTGACTCATATAACTATTGTAATAGCTATCGTCACTGAGATGCTGCTGGTACTGAGATCCTTGGACATCCGTTGGCCCTTTTTGCAGTGCTTGCCTCCACTTATCGGATATTTGAATGAATATTGTAACCACTTTACTAAAAGAATCCTCGTCGGCACTATTGCCGGAATCCATTAGTTCATCGACCTCATGTACCATCCGTAGAGCCTCCTCATACTCGAGCAGCTGGTCGCGTGTTTCGAAAATGCCCCTAGTTCTGCAAACCATATACTCTGGAAAATTCTTTTTAGACATCTTTGCTAGGATGGTTACCGTCAACGACTTTTCAGTCCACTCATTGGTGCGATAAAACACTAAATGGACACGCTCAAACAGCCTATATATCGTCTCACATACTCGTATGCAAGGCCCGATCATACCGACGATTTTCAAGAAGAGGGTAGTAGAGACTTGACATATCATCTCCCCACGATTTCCCGCCTGCCTGTGGCTAGGTTCCGAGTTAGACTCTGGAAATAGCAGCGTTGTCTGTCTTTCTCCAAATTCGATTAATGCCGCCTGAAGATCTGCTTTGACTTTCCCCTTGACTTTGAAGTCTTTAGCAACAGTCTTGAGCTCTTCAAGTGAGAGTAGTGTCACCGCCGTCGATGTGGTTGTTATCAAGTCCTCTGACTTCTCACTGAACTGGAACCCCCCCCCGAATTCTTCCCCAGACCCTTGCAGTACGAGGGGATACTTCCTCTGACAACTTAAAGAGGCAATGGCTGCATTGATGTCTAATATGTTCGACTTGTAGCGCAGTTGTTCAACCCTGTGCCAAGCACATTTTTTTCGCAAAAACAAGCGGACATAACTGTGTATTCTTATCAGCTTTTTGCACATTTCCATCCATATGAATGTTCATGTAATGTAAAACTAACAGGTATTGTGCATCGTAGTCCAAGTCTTTCCACATTTGAAATGTGAACAATTCGCGTTCGGAAAACAGATAAGACTCATGCTCCAAGACCGTATTGAGTGCCAAGTTAAAGGCATCAACATATATTGAACTGCGGTATGGTTCGAAGACTCCACTGTCATCACCATATGACTCTGGGATATCGAATTGTGTATCGCAGACGTCCGAGAAAGTTGCACAGTTCTCGAAAGACAGCGATCCAATGTCATCATCATCTAGCCATCTTGTTTGGATGGCTCTAAGCGAACTAGATTGCACAAGGTTTTCTCTAAAGGAACCAAGACCAGGAACATTATCTTGGTCTGTATCCTGTTCATTTGAGGTTTTCTGCCTCTTCAAGGGCCTCTCCGGGGTTAGTCCCGCCACACTTTGTACGGCAGTTTGTAAGGATGAAGTGAGAGGTCTATTAGGCAGCCTCAGAATATATCTATCCATGCCGATACCTATCCCAGATACGTTGAAATTGCATCTGGAGCAGAAGAGCAGAAGCGGAGTTGGGTAAATTAGGTAAAAGAGCGGGGGTGACGCGTTTGGACAAATGCAGGTTAACTAGGAACACGCTATCACGTGATAACCTTTTTACGATTTAAGTAATCAGAAACTACAGGCTGTATTTTTTTCTTAAAAAACACTCGACATATTTGAAAGAAAAGTCGGTTACATCAAGGGAGATGGCGAGTAGTATAGAAGAGTCTACAAACAATATTGCTATGACAAGTGAAACTGGGGATACCCCAATGGCGGATGAAATTGTCGAGCCAGCACCTGTGAGTCGAGCGCTTTCACGGTTTCTCCTTCATATTCTAACCATGCTTTCATCTTTCAGACTACTCTCGGAGTCCAGAGCAGTGCCCAAAATAGCTCCTCATCGCCAAGACCTACGCGTGTTGGCACACCAGCCCGACACACTCCGAGCTCTGTAGCTAACGGCGATCGCAATGAAGCAGGCAGTCGAGCTACATCCGTGCATCCTGATGCCGCATTTACTGTTCCCACCGAGGCACCATTAAATGGAGCCCCTGTCCGCCAGTACATTAACAGCAAGCTTACAGGTCCTCTGCTAGAGGGTATGAAGATGATTGCGAAAGATCAGTAAGTGAAAGGAGGTGTTTATTCTTTGCAAACCCCCAAGCTCTGCATCTTCGTTGCATTCTCATACTGACTACTACACGCTTGTAGACCAAAGGATCCCTTGCGCGTGCTGGGCGAATTTTTATTACAACAGTCCAGGGAACTGGAAGGAACAAAGCAATAGTCACATAGAACGAAATGCAGACAACAACATGAGACATCTAAATTGTAGAGGTACTAGCTTGACTTTTCGGGTTCGTATCTTTGCGGCATCAGATATCGGATGGATCAACCAACTGATAGAAGGCCACAGCGTATCTAGCTAGATTTCCTTCACTGTGTTTGCAAAGCTTACAGGCACTAAACCGTTGAATGAATTTCCACAACCTGTAACGCCACAACCCACCCAGCGATGATATACCTGTGCGTCTGAATTCTCCACACCATATGACACATGGGAAAACCATTAGGTTTACGCGACGATTGTGCTGGCTGTGGCGCTCTCGTATCTCCAGGTCGGTGGCAGGACACCAACGGTCTTGTAGTACCGAGCCAGACGGTGAATACGCGACTCGATCAGAATCAACCGGAATTTCGAATCCTTGTCCTTGCGGTTGCGCTCGAGGTGCTTGCGGACAGCAACGGCCTTTTGATAGATGTCAATATATAATCAGGAGCACGGCGCTACCAAACAAAACGCACGCATGTACTAGTCGCGAAATCAGTACAGATGAGAAACGCACCTTCTTGATAAGCATGTACAAGTCCTCAGGAATATCGGGAGCGAGACCTGTGACCATCACTCTGTCAGTCCATGACCAACTAGAGGCATAAAGCTGGG
Source organism: Esteya vermicola (assembly GCA_002778215.1). NCBI lineage: Eukaryota > Fungi > Ascomycota > Sordariomycetes > Ophiostomatales > Ophiostomataceae > Esteya > Esteya vermicola. The sequence continues at coordinate 3,200,953 of PCDM01000023.1, read as the reverse complement.
AGGCTCTCCAGTTTGGGGTGAGAGAGAGAGTGAATCGTGTTGTGATCTTCTTGAGAGTCAAATCAAACATCCTTCAACTGCAATTTCCCACCCTTCACCTTCTTCAAGCCTCACAGTATTTTGAATTCTGTAAAGAATGTTGCTGAGATCAATCCATACCGTTCGACTTGAGGATGCGGAGAATACGGTTGCCTGTCGAGAGTAGTTAGCATGGGCTGAAAATGACAATGCTTGGTATATGCTCAGGTTCAGAAAATGAAGTGTACCTGTAACAATCTTGACCTGGGCAATACCGTGAGAGTCACGCAGAATGACACCAATTTGCGAGGGAGTGGCGCCCTTCTTGGCCAGCTTGCAGATCTGCTCGACGACCTGGTCAGGCGTGGTCTTTAGCCATGACGGGGCGGTGCGGGAGTAGGGGACCGCCGACGACGAAATTCCCTTTCCGTTGCTGTGAAGACGACCCATTTTGCTGTTGTGGGAGCTGTTCGGACGATGAAGCGGCTGTGGTTGTCGATAATTTTTTTTTGTCGAGAGAAGAGGAAAATAGAAGTAAGTGCACTAATTGATATAAGAAATTTCGCACATTTTTTTCCCGCCAGTGTGATTAGGGCCACACTATGATTGGACGACGTTTCATCGGAAGAAAGTATGGATCCCATATTAATCCGTAAAAGTTTATCCGTGACTGACTATTATGGAGTACCTTTCATAAGGAAATCTCAGTTTTTTTCATTTCCATTTTCTTTCCCTTAAACTATCGCTTCAAGCATCCTGTTTTGCTTTTCTGTTTGTTCGGTAAGAATCTTCATTACATTTTCCCTTCCTCCTATTCTATCCTGTTTACATGGAATGCAATGATGATCACTACCTATTTTATATTTTCTGGTACCTCTTATGTTAGGATTCTTTGAATCCAATGAATTTACTGGACTTCTGACCTGCTTGACACGATGCTTTGCTTTTACCCTGTTCACTCTGATTACACGCCGGCTTACTGACACTCTTCGTTTAGTAGATAAATGACTACTCCCTAATTTCGAATTATTGGTGCATCCATGCGCAGTGAAGATCTAGCGTGGGGTGAAGAAGTATGGGCAACTTCAATATTAAGGGTAAAATCCAGAAATACAAACATATAATTACACCTACCCTATAGTATATAGCGCGATCCCTAGCTTACATTATGAGAATATCGATTCGTAAAACTGGCAAGACCTAGGTGGTTTGTGGTGCCCATGTTCCTGTGCCTCTCTGCCTCTCATTTTTCCTACAATTTTTATTGATGATTCTCATTGAGCCTGTTCAGCCAGTGGCTTAATGATAAAGAGACAAACCCCCGTATTCCATTACCACGCATTCACCTCAAAATTCTCCTGCCATTGGTGTCAGCATTTAATGAATTTGTGACGTTCCAAGTGAAAACTATGTCTTACCTCTGAAAAGTAGGTTGCGACTACTGTTCTGTCAGAAAACTTTCTTCCGGCAAGGCCCTTTAAAGCGTTTGTGGCCGAATGAGTACTGTCGAACTTGACAAAAATTTTCCCTACACCGGGTGAAGGCTGCTTGGAATTTCCACCGGGTCTTGGGATCTTGAGCCCCGACACGATGCCAAACTTTGCACATTCTTCGTTGATGTCATCGTAGATATCTAAACAAAGACGAGAGGGAGTATTAGAGAATGCTTGATGAGATACTGCCGAGTAGGATGTATTGGGTCACCGTACCTTCATAATCGTCATTGTTGACGAGCTCATCTGCCGTGACCATGTTCAGTAGCTGGATGACACGACTTGTGTCAGCCGATTCTTGAGAAACAGTGCCTGCAAGCATGGACATGGCATTGACACCCATTTCAACACTTGTAACCTGTGTGATGCCGATGCTCGCCTTCTTCACGCTGAGCTTCCGGTCACCCAGATCCATGCCATCCAGGCCTTGGATGGCAACGTCTGTAGATTGGTTCTCGGTGTATTCGCAGAATGCAATGCCCTAGAGAGAATAGTTAACGTTTACAGACTTCTTCTGCATGGTGTACAATGAGTAAGCCTCAAGAAGTTGGTGACTCACCCGCGACTCCTCCGTACTCCTATCCTTTACGAGAATAAAGGCTCTCAATTCGCCGAAAGAGACCAGAAGCTCCGTCACTTGCTCATCGGTGAGATAAAGGGGGATATTGGTAATGCTGATCTTGAACGGTGTATCGACGACCACATTTGAGACAACACCCGGTTGATAAACACTGTAGTCCACAACGGCGGGAACAATATAGTCTTTGGGTCGCTGAATAGACAGACCACGTGGTGCATTCCCATTGGCGGTATCCTTCCCAGGGGCGTGTGCTGTTTCCATGGATATTCCATCCATAGCGAGAGCTACAGTAGCGTCGATAGGGTCCTTGAACTCAAGCATGGCAAAGGATTTATCATGGGAGACCTGGGCTGCAACACATGGGTCGGCATCCTGTATGACATTGAGGCCATTCATCTGTAAATTGAAAAAGGAAACAAGCTCTTCGTCGGTTGTGTTGGGTGGAAGATGTGTAATAACTAGACGTTTCGCTTGGCGGGAGTTGGATGGCTTGAGCACGGAAGTCGAGGCTTGCATGATAGCAGGCTGGGGTGCGAGGGCGGTAATCTTGGCGGGGTCAGCCGGAGGGGGTTGCTGTTGTCGCGGAGCGCCTGGAAGAGAGAACATGCCAGAGAGCTTTGCCTGCTCAGCTGAGACGTTTTCATAGCCAGGCGGCTTGATGTCCCACTGTGTAAGGCGGCGCTTTCGGTCGATGACCGAGACGATGTCGGTCAGGTCTGGCGTCGGTCCTCTTTTCTTTGGCAATGGCGAGGGGCTTCGTCTGCGACCGTCACGTCCTGCATCGCGATCCCTCTCTCGACGACCACCGCGCTGCCGACGGTCATGTCGTTCGTCATGGTTGTCGTCGTCATCGCGCCGTGCGTCGCGCCTACTGCCGCGGTCACGTTCGCGGTCACGGTCACGGTCGCGCTCGCGTTCACGGTCCCTATCGCGGTCTCGCTCTCGGTCTCTGTCCCATTGGTCCCGGTCCCGCCTGTCTCTACCGGAATAGCGATCCTCGCGCTCCCTGTCTCGGTGGCTGCGAGAGGATGAGTAGCTGTCGGCTTCCGCATCGCGGCGCGATCCTCGCCCACCGCGGTAGTCTGCAGGGGAACGAGAACGCCTTCTGCGCTCTGTTCTATCGCGATCGCCTCTGGAAGTCTTTGTGAACATTAGTAAAGATACATATGCTCATATGAGATGGGATAGTCGTTTTGCAGTCACGTACTCCGTAGTTTCGAGAGCTCCCACCAGCCCGACCGTCTGCTGTTCTCCTGTCAGAAAACTTGCTTTTACATGAGGACAAGACAAAACAAAAATCCAAAGCGTGCATCGCTAGAAGAAACAAACCTCTGGAATAGCCTTCGCCGTCCATATTGACTGACTGCGGGTCAATCTGGAGAATGACTTCGATGTGTTTGTTATGATTTGTTTTGGAAGTCGATGCTCAGAGTTTTGGCTGCTTGCTTGTTGTGGCTTTAGGGTGCTCAGCCAGAAATTTTTATGCTGTAATTATGCTAACCTATTTAGGGTTAGCATGTATTAGAGCAACCCCCTATGATGCATCTGGAGCTTCACATGCGCCTCCTCTACGTACTCCGTACACTGTAAGAGGGCATTTTTCTCGTACTATGTATTGTGTCGCGCAATAGCTAGAAGACGTGCTTCTCTATGGAGAAATCAATAAGCTTATGGAGAAAGATCCCTATCACGGAGGCGGAACTCTGCATCGACACCACTTTGCGTTGTGGGCAGTCATTTCGCTGGAAGAAGATAAATGACAAATGGTAGGCTGAACAGTCTTCCTTTTTTAGATCCTCGGGAAGATAATAACCGAAAAAGGCACTGCTCTCTCCACGGTCGAATTGTGTCATTGCGGCAGGAATCGGGAAGTCTCTACTTCAGATCTACATGGCCGATGATAGCTCCTCAGGAAGAGGAAGACAACACTGCAGACTTTATAAAGGCCTACTTCAACCTGCAGCTCAATCTGAGCGCCCTCTACGAAAAATGGTCGCAGGACGACGCAAACTTTAAGAAGAAGGCCCCCAAATTTAGCGGCGTGCGTATCCTGAACCAGGATGCCTGGGAAACGCTCGTGTGCTTTATTTGTAGCAGTAACAACAACATATCCAGGATCTCCCAGATGGCGCACAAACTGTGTCTACATTACGGACGCTTTCTCGGGACAGTCGACGGCGAGAAATTCTACGAGTTCCCTCATGCTGAAAGCTTGGCGGCCCCGAGCGTGGAGAAGCACCTCCGTGAGCTTGGATTCGGGTACAGGGCAAAGTATATTGCTGCCACGGCTCGAGTCATAGCCGAGAAGGGGGCGGACTGGCTTACACAGCTGCGCAACCCGTCGTGTCCAGAATGGCCTGGGATGGCACAGGCTCTGTCACCGGAACAAAACCCGTCATACAAAGCTGCTCGCGATAGTCTTGTTTCGTTGAATGGCGTTGGTCCTAAAGTGGCAGACTGTGTCTGCTTGATGGGCCTGGGATGGGGAGAGGCTGTGCCTGTGGACACACATATGTGGAATATTGCTGTGCGTGACTACAGATTTAAAAACACAAAGTCCAAGACTCTGTCCCTGGTCATGTATGAAGAGGTTGGCAGCTTCTTCCGGAGGATCTGGGGCCAGCAAGCTGGCTGGGCCCAGTCTGTTCTTTTTACGGCGAATTTGAAATCGTTTTCTGATCGCCTGGTGCCGACTCTGGGGGACAAAGTGGGAATAGAGAGAGATGAACCAGCTCCAGAGGCCGGAGGTAAGAAGAGGAAAGAGGAAGCGGACCTGGAGGAAGGTGACATGAAAGATGAGGGCAAGAGACGAGCAAAACGTAGCACTCGGACATGAAGATCAAAGACTGTAGAAAAAAAATGGGTATGTACGTATAATTATGCATGATAAGTGCATAATTGAATGATAAATATAGATACCATATTCACGTGATATATGCATATTACGGGGCTCGTAATTTTAGATCAAAATTTTGAGAGGCGCAAAAAAGTAGTGAAAACCAAGATGCATCTCATATCCGCTTCACATTCAGCAGGTGCCAGTCCCTCTTGACAAACCTGAACCAATGAAAGGAGGATGATTCCGTGATCAAGATGTCTGACGCTGATTTCGAACAGATCAAGAAGCTGCAGCAGGAGCGAAACGCGGCGGTTGCAGCGAAGAAAGGGGCGCGGGCTGACTTTTCTTCTCAACGCGCTGATTCCTCCACCAAAGCCAAGTTGGATGAAGCTTTCGATACAGACCTCTACGACCGCAATGCCAGCGACAAATTTCAAGGATATAATCAGAGCCTTCCCTTGGGCGATGAAATGGAAGATGGAGACGCGGAGGAGCCGGGGAGCTCGTCGCGACGACTCGTCGGACAGTACACGGCAACAAGGGCGCAAATCGATGAGTTTGCGCGCGGAAATGGGGTGGAAGAAGATGATATTCTTGCAGGGCGGGGTGAGCGCAGCAACCGGATCACCGACCGCGAGACGGACTATCAGAAGCGACGATTTGACCGCGTCCTGACGCCGACTCGAGTCGACCCGTTTGCGGCGAACCGTCGAGCAAACACCGCCTCTGCCGAGGGCGAGAGCTACCGCGACATTATGGAGCGGCGCGAGCTCGAACGCGAGGAGGAACGCGTGCGCTTGGCCATTGAAAGCAAGAGAAAGAACGAAGGTGAAGTCGAAGACGCTAACAGGCACGATACGAACCTCAAATATGTTGACAAGGAAAACGAAGATGCCGGGCCAACGGACGGTGTGGCTGGACGGAAGCGCAAGAAGAGATGGGATATCGCAGCCACGCCCCCGGAAGTAGGAGCAGCAGCAGAGGGGGCACCGTCGGGCGAGGCAGAAAGGCCGTCCGAGGTGAAGAAGCGATCGCGATGGGACCAGGCACCAGCCATTTCTGGTCCCGACAACCTGGAGGTGGCGAAGAAACGCTCCCGCTGGGACCAAGCGCCTCCAGCTGCCACTCCTATAGGGAATCATGCTGGCCTCGTGACACCAGCACACCCTTCACTCCAGAGCGCAACGATGGTGGCGCCCTTGGGTTTTGGGGTTGACAACATGGCACAGCGCAACGCCCCAATTAGTGACGAGGAGCTCGATGCCATGCTCCCTGGACTGGAAGACGGTTACAAGATCCTCGAGCCGCCGCCCGGTTACGCGCCTGTGCACGCACCAACGCACCGAGTGCAACAGACGCCACTGCCGGCATCGGGTTTCGTCATGCAAGATCCGGGAAGTTCACGCTTGGCCGGCCAACCAATGGCCAAGGCTATACCGGGTATGTACGATTTGCAGTTTCTCAAGCCGGAGGATGTGACATACTTTGGGAAGCTCTCCGACGGCGCCGACGAAGACACCCTGAGCGTGGAGGAGCTCAAGGAACGCAAGATCATGCGTCTGTTGCTGAAAGTGAAGAATGGTACGCCGCCGATGCGTAAGACAGCGCTTCGGCAGTTGACAGATAATGCTCGGAGCTTTGGTGCGGGGCCACTATTCAACCAGATTCTCCCGCTGCTCATGGAGAAAAGTTTGGAGGACCAGGAACGGCATCTGCTCGTCAAGGTGATTGATCGCATTCTCTATAAGCTGGACGACATGGTGCGTCCGTACGTCCACAAGATTCTCGTGGTCATTGAGCCACTCCTCATTGATCAAGACTACTACGCTCGAGTGGAAGGCAGTGAAATTATATCCAATCTCAGCAAGGCTGCCGGCTTAGCAACGATGATCAGCACAATGCGGCCTGATATCGACCATGTGGACGAGTATGTGCGCAATACGACAGCCAGAGCGTTTGCTGTGGTGGCCTCAGCATTGGGCATCCCGGCGCTTTTGCCCTTCTTGCAGGCCGTCTGCCGGAGCAAGAAGTCGTGGCAGGCCCGTCACACCGGCGTCAAGATTGTACAGCAAATTCCGATTCTCATGGGCTGTGCCATTCTACCCTATCTTAAGCGGCTGGTCGACTGCATAGCCCCTTGCCTCAACGATGAGCAAACAAAGGTGCGCACCGTCACAAGCCTGGCTATAGCGGCACTTGCGGAGGCGTCCAACCCGTATGGTATTGAGAGTTTTGATGATATTCTCAAACCTTTGTGGACGGGCGCGCGCAAGCAGCGAGGAAAGGGTCTTGCGGGCTTCCTCAAGGCCGTCGGCTACATCATCCCACTCATGGACGAGGAATACGCCAATTACTACACCAGCCAGATTATGGAGATTTTGCTGCGGGAGTTCTCATCGCCAGACGAGGAGATGAAAAAGGTAGTGCTCAAGGTGGTATCGCAGTGTGCGAGCACAGAGGGCGTGACGGCCGGTTACTTGAAGGAGCACATGCTGGATGAATTTTTCAAGGGATTCTGGGTTCGACGTATGGCGCTGGACAAACGCAACTACCGACAAGTAGTGGAAACGACTGTGGACATTGGGCAAAAGGTTGGCGTGGGCGAGATCCTGGAGCGCATTGTCACCCACCTCAAGGACGAGAGTGAGGCATACCGCAAGATGACCGTGGAGACGGTGGAAAAGCTGGTGTCGTCCCTAGGCGCTGCCGACATTGGTGAGCGGCTGGAGGAGCGGCTAGTCGACGGCATCCTACATGCGTTCCAGGAGCAGTCAGTCGAAGACATTGTGATGCTCAACGGTTTCGGCTCTGTAGTCAATGCGCTGGGTACGCGCTGCAAGCCATATCTTCCACAGATTGTCAGCACGATTCTGTGGCGGCTCAACAACAAGTCAGCCACGGTTCGACAACAGGCGGCAGATTTGATCTCGCGTATTGCCATGGTGATGAGGCAGTGTGGTGAGGATGCGCTTATGGGGAAGCTTGGCATTGTGCTTTACGAGTATCTAGGCGAAGAATACCCCGAAGTTCTAGGCTCGATCCTGGGTGCGCTGCGTTCGATTGTCACCGTCGTTGGCATTAGCCAAATGCAGCCGCCTATCAAGGACTTGCTGCCGCGGCTAACCCCCATTCTGCGCAATCGCCACGAGAAGGTTCAGGAGAACACAATCGATCTCGTTGGTCGCATTGCCGACCGCGGGCCCGAGAGCGTCAACGCACGTGAGTGGATGCGGATCTGCTTCGAGCTGCTGGACATGCTCAAGGCCCACAAGAAAGGCATTCGCCGTGCGGCCAACAACACCTTTGGCTTTATCGCCAAGGCCATTGGCCCCCAGGACGTGCTGGCCACACTTCTCAACAACCTGCGTGTGCAAGAGCGCCAGTCCCGTGTCAATACGGCCGTCGCCATTGGCATCGTCGCCGAGACCTGCGCACCCTTCACTGTGCTCCCTGCGCTCATGAACGAATACCGCGTGCCCGAGCTCAACGTCCAGAATGGCGTGCTCAAGTCACTTTCTTTCCTCTTTGAGTACATTGGCGAGATGGCCAAAGATTATGTTTACGCCGTCACTCCGCTGCTCGAGGACGCTCTAATCGACCGCGACCAGGTCCACCGCCAAACGGCTGCCTCGGTCGTCAAGCACATTGCTCTGGGCGTTGTGGGTCTCGGCTGTGAGGATGCCATGATCCATTTACTCAACCTTCTCTACCCCAATCTTTTTGAGACCAGCCCCCACGTCATTGACCGTATTGTTGAGGCCATCGAGGCCATCCGTGTCGCTGTTGGGCCTGGGCTGGTGCTCAACTATGTCTGGGCCGGCCTCTTCCATCCTGCCCGCAAGGTCCGCACCATCTACTGGCGCGTCCTGTCCGACTGCTACATCGGGGCAGCTGATGCTATGGTTCCCTACTATCCTGACTTGGAAGAGGAAAGGATAGATAGGCCTGAGCTAGCTGTCATGCTGTGAGCGAGTGTTCCTACTTTCCATGATGGGAAACCCGCCTTCTCTTGTTTTCTCTGCATTTCCTTTCTCATGCTGTTGTTTTTGATGTACTGAATCACTTCCTATTACCATTTTTGCCCTATTTTATTCTGCTAGTGTAATTTTCTACTACGATTTGTCGCTTGCAGTGGGATGCTTACATTTTGAAAGACGAGCTGCACTAGTCATAGAAAGCTTTATAATTGATATTTCTGTATGTGCAATTGCCTGTCATTCAAGTCTTCCTATTGGTGACGGGACATGCACTTCTTCTAGGATATTTCCACTACTGTGTATAAGCACAGAATTTTTGTCTTTGTTGAAAGACAACCCTATGGTATCCTCCACCGTCTTTTTTCTATGCGTAATGAAACATTCACCACTGCCAATGTTGAACATGGCTGCCGCGCCTGGGAATCATGAACTGTGCATGTACAGAGGGTAAAGAAGACAAAAACAAGGGCAAGCAAGTAAACCACAAACAAATCTGTTCGTCCCAGGTAGCATAATGCTCCTCTCTTCTCATTTAAAAACAAAAACAAAAGGTATGTTGAAACCGTACGCCTATGCTATTTATCATGTCTGCCCGTAATCACGAATCTTTTTCCCCTTTTGAGAATAAAACAAATCGAAAAGTTTCCCAGAGGGAACCTTTGAAAACTCTCCTCAGAAGGAGAAAGGGTGAAAGAAAATGGGGGAAGAGCAGAGAGACAAACCTGAAGGAAACAAGAAGTTGATTCTAGTGTCCATGGGCAAGCCTTCTGTGACCCCTCTCATTGCGATTTATGAATGTCAGATTAAAACTTCAGTGCCTTGGGCTTCTCCCAGCTGAAAGACTGGTTTGTGCCAAAGTGACCATTCTTTGCCGTCTGGAGATAAATGGGCTTGGCCAGGTCGAGCTCCTTGACGATAACGCCAGGCCGCATGTCAAAGTTGTTGCGGATGATCTCGACAAGCTCGTCGGATGACTTTTGTGACGTGCCGTAGGTTTCAACAAACAGCGAGAGTGGCTCAGCCACGCCAATGGCATATGAGAGTTGAACAAGAGCACGACGGGCCAGGCCTGCCGCAACCAGAGACTTGGCGATCCAACGACCGAGGTAGGCAGCCGACCGGTCAACCTTGGAGAAGTCCTTGCCCGAGAAAGCACCACCGCCGTGGGCGCCCCAACCGCCATACGTGTCGACAATGATTTTGCGGCCTGTCAGACCGGCGTCACCCTGGGGGCCGCCAATAATGAAAAGGCCAGAGGGTTGGATCTTGAAATAGTTAGTTTCCAAGTTGCACCAATAAGGAGAGACAAGACAAGATATATGAGCTTCAATGAAAACATACGTGGTAAATAGTCTCCTCGTCCAGGTACTGGGCTGGGATGACCTTCTTGATGATCTTCTCCTTGATCTCGGAGCGCAGCTTCTCCGTGGTGATATCTTCGCTATGCTGAGCCGAGACGACAACAGTGTGGACACGCTGGGGGACGACGGCGCCATTGTCGTGCTTGTACTCAATGGTCACCTGTGTCTTGGTGTCGGGGCGAAGCCACGGCAGGCTGCCATCACGGCGAGCAGCAGACATGGCAGCATTGAGGCGATGTGCCAGGAGAAGTGTCAGGGGAAAGAGCTCCGGGGTCTCATCAGTGGCATAGCCAAACATGATGCCCTGGTCACCGGCGCCGAGCTCCTCGAGGGCCTTCTCGTAGTGAAGACCCTGGGCAATGTCAGGGGACTGCTCCTCAATGGCAACAAGCAAGTTGAGTGTCTTGTGGTCAAAGCCCTTTGAAGAGTCGTCGTAGCCAATGCCCTTGATAGCCTCCCGCACCACCTTTTGGTAATCAAGACGGGTCTTGGTCGTGATCTCGCCAAAGACCATGACCATGCCAGTCTTGGTGGCCGTCTCGCACGCTACCTTGGAAAGCGGGTCGTCCTTCAGACAAGCATCCAGAATGGCATCCGAAACTTGATCGGCAATCTTATCAGGATGGCCTTCACCGACAGACTCGGACTGCATTCCAAACAGCGTGCTTAGTCAGGGAATCTCTGCGACGTGGACAAAATAAAACCATAGCTGGAAGGAGAAGGATACTCACGGTGAATAGGAATGTGCCGTTCTTGTGCGTCTGCCATGCCGGCAGGCTTGCGGAACCATTAGAGGCCATTTTTAAGGAGAGGAAGAAGAGGACAGGGGTCGGAAGTGAGGAGCCGAAATATAAATGGAATGCAAGATCAAAGGGGAAGTTAGCAGAGCAAAAGGGACTTCAGGGAACAGAAATTGTCAGCAGTGGGAAGTATAGGGCAGTGTAGACGCGATTGAATTGAGCAGACGTACCAGGCAGCAAGGAGAGGAAAGCTGGAGAGAACGAAGAGAAGGTGAAGAGGAGAAGAAAAAGGGTAAAAGATGAGAAAAATGGCAGTAATGAGGGGTCCCAAAAATATTTTAAAAGTGGGTGTGATGCTTTGGCGCAATTGCACGTGTATTTCACTATTATGTCATCATTGCTAACCGACAGGGGCCAGCCAATCACGGCGTCAATTGGGTGAGTGTGGAGCGGGGTTTTGCCAGGAACAGCCGAAGTCTCGTCCCAACAAAAAGTTCTAAGGAACCAAGCTCATCTTCCTCAACGTGTTACTAGAGATGAACAGAGCCAATGCTTAAAAAAGGCTATCAGTACAGAATAACAGACACGAGGCATGCGAAACGTGTATTTGAGGAAATGGACACGACGCCTCCGTGGCAACAACCGTAACAACAAGCTGGGTCGCTATTTATGGCTGTGTTTGTTCCTGCCTGCCACAGTTGCATATCCTCCATGGCCATTTGTCAATAAGCTCCACGCAGTATTGCCGTCGTCATACAAGCGGCTTCCCACCTTTAGGCGTGACGATAGAAAGGATAGAAGAAAATCTTTCTAAATTTCCCTGATGTTGGTCAATTATCTACTATGAGATCCTTGGGTGGCTAGATGAGTGGCAGCGGCATATCCCTCTTAGCAAGCTAAAATGTCGTCATGTTTCTACTTAGTCATATCTTGACCGAATATCCTATAACTCGTAGAAATATACTCGTAGGGCCATGTGTCTGTACGAGTATGAAAATAAAAAGACTATCACAACTCTAGCACTTTGATTCTAGTATTTCGGGAGTAACATACAGCATACATAACATACTGTTACTTCTTTCAAAACCCGAAAGCCGAAAGCTGAATTCTCTCATCTGCAAGACACATCATTTACTAACATCATCTTCAAAAGGGTAAACCATGTGCAAGGCGTTTAAGCGTCAGCCACTGTATTGTTTACCTCAACTTCCCCTAAATATATTCAACCGTGCTTTTATCGGCATACATACGTACGAGTACTCGTAGATGATCCTAAATGGGAACAAAAACTTGCATGGCAGCCTCGTCGCACCATCACCCTAATTCTACCAAAAACTATGACCCAGTCGAGAGAGAGATTCTAGCTATATAATGAGACGACAATGTGCCTTGTTAAGCAGTAAGCCTCGAGCCTCCCCATTCTAGGAGACGTATATTACATCGAACACCTTACGAGTATAAAGATAAAATGGACCCAAGGGACGCGTTTGTCAAGATATCTGGGATCCTACCACCCAGATCCGCACGATTTCATGGAGAAGATATCTACTCGTATTAGCACATGATGATCCGCCTTGCACTGCCGACGGATCGCCTACTCGTAGATAGGATCTTTTACTTGGCAGCAGTGTACATGCTTGCTCGTAACATTATGGTCGATTCAGACTGGCAAACTGCGCATTTAAACTTGATGGAATAGACCAGACTTTAGTCGTAGGATATCATTCGTATCTGTAAGGCAAACCGGTTTTCGTATCATACGGGTATGGGAATGCAGTGTGGTACCCTATATACCCCTGGCATACATGCCACATTACACGAAGACAACAGATATTCAAGGAAAGCACTATGATGAACTACTATGTATTATGCAGATCCACTCGGATTTGCCTTCTGTAGTTTTTATACTCAAATACTTGGGCAAGCATTACGAATATATCGAGTTGGGGACTGGGCGTGTCAAGGGCTCGGAGGCCCGGGGGAGGACTCAAAGGTGGCCTTGGTTGCTTTGCTTTTTAAACCTTTCCATGTACTATATGTATTAATAAAGACAAGAGGCCCCCCACCGTGAAACCGAAAAGGGGGTAATGAAGGTACGAGTAGTCGGGTTTATACTTGTCAATAGATTAATTTCTCGAATAATTAATTATCAAAGTGATCTCCGTAAAAAGAGGGCTCACCCATGCCTCACCCCTGGCTCACCCTGAAGATGCAGCAGCTTAGGTTAAGCACACACGGGTATACGGGTAGTAATTGTCATTAGAAATTTTTGCATACGACATAACTCCATATGTCTATTGTCAACGGACATTAGGAGAGTGCTCAGAGGCCAAATGTTTAAATAGTCGACGGAAAATACGGATAATCCTGAGTCGTGGACTGGCCGGCTGCGCTTCTCGTCATACGGAGTAGGCGGCGAATCTTCCACAGAATAGGCCGTTGGCAAAGAATGGTTGGTATAGATTTCGTATGTGTACGAGTAGCAACGGCTTGAGGGACTGAAAAATTGACGACACCCCAGGTCTGGCTCACGTACAGCTCAATCTGATCTTTGATCTCGTCGACATCCTCTACTAGGACGAAAGTAAAACGTGGGAGTAGAGAAGATGTTGTATAAGTAGATGTCTAAACTGTAATTCTAAAGCTAGTCAGTACGCAGCATGTCTGTACATGGCCTCCCTTTTATAATTTTTGATAGTAACATGAATTCTTCGTTACCTCCTGGAAATGCAGGTGACTCTTCCTTATTATCCATATTAGCTAAACCTTCAAGAGTACTCTACAAAGTGCTGCGTTGTGTTGATTTTTTTTGGCTCTACACAATAACTATAGCCACGAAACTACTGCACAGTATATATATCGTATGCATTGTAATTTGAACGAATTCCTCCATAAATGGTGGACAGCCACTTCATACCTCCATCATGCCTAAATTCGGTTGTAGGGCCAGTCATGGCCAAGATTGGTTGCTGGGTATGATAGCCAAAATATAACCATCCCAGATCTTCAAAGAAGAAATTGGAATGTGAAGTGGTTGAATTTCGTGTAAGGGTATAATACAATACTATTCAAAGTATCAAAGCGTAAGTCTACTACATACGTGGAGTTGATGATGGTGACATGACGCACTCCTCGTATACCAACAAAGTCAACATACACGAGGACTTGTAAAGACCCATTCATCCATTTCTGCACCGTATATCATCGTCAGGGATTTTCCTTTGTGTCTCTGATGAGACATGACGGATAGGATGCGCATGTATAAGCACCGTTGTCTGTCACTTAGCACCATTTAAAGGCGGCGAAGTTTGTGAGAAGATTCGATAAATGTATCCCTGCGAAATCGAGTAGCTGCTGTTCTTTGTGCATGAAAGGATGTCTCTGAGCCCCATATATAACGGAGTGCGAGCAAGTGAGACAATTGTATCAAAAATACGATAAAATTGTACCTGCACAAGTAAGACCTGTGCAATGATCCCACTCCTGCCACCGAGGATAATCTGTTTCCTACAACTAGAGACATGTCGGCAGTTCTGGGTGCTAAAATTGATTCGTATTTTATGCTTTCCAAAGTTTCAAATACGAGCACTCATATCGTACTATGTACGCACGTCCACGATTTGACAGACTACTAGTAGATTCGCACAGATGGGGAATGCAGGAGCAACTGCGTACTCGTAGTACGAGTAGAAATACGCACACTACGAGTACTCGTAGTTTTGCTTCGTAAAGTACTGAAAAAGGGCTTATTTTAGTATGCTATCTCCACTTAGCAAGAGCCAAAAAGAAAAGAATAGCCGTCTGCAAGTATGCTGTAAATAGCAAAGGGCGGTGGTTGTCCGGACTGATGGGGTACTCGTACTCGATAGGTTTATTGCCACAAGGACGGCACAGACTCGAGTACTAACGAATATACAGCGTAAGTCACTGTACAAGTACTCTGTACTTTTACGTACTCCGTAGAGAGTACGCAGTATCGTTCCAAGCACTGGATTGGTATCAATGCAGGAGTACTCCATACAGCGTACGCGCACCTGACCCATCCGCTCGCATGGCAAAAAAGACGGTGAGTTTATCTTGGGCATAGATACGAGCCCTCCTAGATGCACGAGCACGGGGGGGGGGGAGGGGGGAGGGTGATGGAATGAATTGCGAAGCTGACTTTGACCACCGAGTCCTTGCTGCGTACGAAAGGCGGATACTGAAGAAGAGAATTTGAGAAAATGACCGAGCAAAACTCACTGTAGGGTGTACATAGTATCAGTATGACTGCGTACAAGTCCATGTACCTGTACGCGTATCGCAGGATGCTTTGCCCACAGGGCAAGGCAATCGTTCTGATGTTGGTACTCGTACGTTCAGTTCTCGTAAAAGATGTAGACGCAGTACTCGTACATAGTAGAAGAGGGCATGTAACGTCGGCATAGGACCCGTATGGAGTACTCAAGTATACGTGCCATCTGTCCTTGTCATACAAGTACAAGTACAAACCCACAAAGTACTCGTACGCATACTCCAACTTGCAATAATGTCTTGTACCTGTACTTTGGTACTGTCGACTGAACATGGAAGCGGGAGGAAGCCGAAGACCTATTAGTACTGCGTATCTGGTACATGCAAGTACGGAGTACGAGTACGAAAACGAGCACGAGCCCTTTTACTAGGAGTGAGACAGAATCGTAGGAAGAAGCAAAGTCTGGGACAATAACTTCAGTCCGACCGAGACATGGCCGTTGCAATCTCCCACCTTCCTTTGCCGTTTTCTTACAAGTACTTGTACCTGACCCGCCAGCGCTGTCCGCGCTGTACTCGTACCTGTATTGCCTCGTATGAATTACCGAGTAACTACTCGTACAACTACTCGTACGCTGTACTACGAGTATGTACGAACGCAGTACGAGTAGGCTACAAGGACCTCGTCGACTAACATCAACTTGACAATTCGCCTACGAAGTAATATTCATATATAGTAGGTTGGAATGGGGAAATGACAATTTCCGGTAGAGTGCGAATATGGAGTACTCTGTACAAATATCAGCGCAGAGAATCTGCATTTTGAATATGTATCCTGCGTAAATACAGTTGACCACTGAAAAACGTCAAAAACCCTCCTCCGTAGGTTTAGAGCGAAAAGCGATTGTGTAAAGTACTATGTATGGGCAAATTCTCGGCAGCTGAATATGGGGTAAATATTCATTAATTGCATAGACTTCACATCACACATCGCACATCGCACATCGCACATCGCACGCTGGACTTGGAGTAAGAAGCTCAATTTCCTACTCCGTACGTATTCAGTATCACTCGTGACGAGGACAACCAACTTCCTCGATCAGTACGAGTGCTATTACAAGTACGCTACGAATACGAGTACTACAATGTATACATAGTACTTTATAAGCACAAAGTACGGAGTACAAGGTAACGAGCACTGCTACTCTGTACGCGTACGGAGTAGTTGAGAATCAGGACTGGTACTGGTACTTGTTACCCTTTATTTTAAAATTTTTTTTTCGCCGATGCAACCCTACCAAGACCAGAGACCTTGCTTGGACCAGCTGGTTAAAGGCTGCGATAATAGTCTTGTACAAGTAAACGGGAGCAAAAGGTGGGCAAGGTAACCTCGGATACTATGCAGGTCGTACTTACTACGTATACGTCGCACTTTGTTGGGCGGACGTCAAGCTGAAGGACAATGAGAAGGACAGAGTCACGGCGGCAAGAGCCGAACGTTACAACTCGACAACTTAAAAGAAACAACAGTCGCACTGAGTTGACGGACTGCTCAAAGGGAAACGCATGCGGAGGAGAAGGCGACTGTCGTCTCTTGCTCGTTGCTGGTGGTCGTACGAGTGTGGTATCACGTACTACGTACGCAGTAAACAGTAACCAATGGCCAGTACTCGTAAACAGGGCTGGTACTAGTGGTGCGCTGCGAGAAGACTGGTCCAAGGGGATCTTCCGGCTATGTTTCTCCAGAATCAGCTGTGCTGTAAACAAATCCCCCTGCCTTGTCTCAATAAAGATGCGGCGCCACGGCTCTTCTTCGCTCTAATTTAACATAAGGCTTCAGGTAAGGCTGGTACAGGTACTCGTAGATTCATTGGTATTTCTCTACCGTAGGTAAGCACGTCAAAAGGGGGTATGTTCTTTTGCGAAGAAACATGTCACGACAAGAGCGAATCTACCTTGCATTTAGAGGGTTACACTGTACTCAGTACTCCGTACTCGTACCGGTACCTACGCTGTCAACATGCACAATGCCAGCTGCTGCTCCTCACAATCCTACGAGCACAAGTATCCACAACAAGCCAGAGTACAAAGTACGTATACTGCGTACGGAGTACTGCGTATGAACTCGTACAGAGCAGGCACAAGCCAACCAAACCGGAAGACGACGGCTTGCCCCCCCCCAGGTAAAGTTTGTCATATGGTGTGACACACCCCTGTGTGACTGCAGGAGCTCAGTGGCTCAGAGTCTCCCGAAAATCGGGTCTTGGACCCATTGTATCTCCTTTCCAATTTCCTCTAGTACAGAAAACAAGTACTTTGTATTCGGAGTCCCCCAAAAAGGCAAAAGCAAATACAGGTACGAGCAGAGTAAATCGGGTATCGCGACGAGCTCGTACAAGTATGAATATGAGGTCCTGGAAGGATCGACAAGTAAAGTTGCTGTACGGGTAGCTGGACGGAGGTGTCTGCTCTTTTGACAGGTGCCCTTTTCCCCACTGCGTACGAGTACGTATGGTACTCCGTATGTCGTAGCTTTGGCCGTGCGATGAGTGCTGCTCCCTTTGTACGAGTAGTACGGAGCAAGAGTCCAGCACGATCCTCACCGTATGGTGTCCTCTCTCCTACGTTCTCCGTACTCGCGTGGGAGAGATTGGCAATTACTTTGGCTCGCTGATCCACCTCTTTTGACATTTGCATTTACTCTTTACTCGTACAAGTACATAATACGCATTACTACGGAGTATGTATATCATTCTACAAAATTTGAATTAAAAAAAACAACAACC
Organism: Esteya vermicola; assembly: GCA_002778215.1. Taxonomy (NCBI): domain Eukaryota; kingdom Fungi; phylum Ascomycota; class Sordariomycetes; order Ophiostomatales; family Ophiostomataceae; genus Esteya; species Esteya vermicola. Next base: position 3,182,926 of record PCDM01000023.1, on the reverse strand, counting down.
AATACGAGTATGAGTAAGCAAACTCGGTGCTTTTTGTTGTTCTCCGGGGTACAAGCACGATGCACGACCGGGGAGTGTCCTCTGCTTGCCGAGCAGCAGGCACGGCTCTCCTGCTGGAGTGCTACGTACTTTGTATCAGTGGCACTTGTCCTCCTGTTTCGGTATCAGCCTTACGGTGGTGTACACCGTACTCGTCCTCAGACTTGCCCTCGTGCTACTACCCCGTAGGCGCATAAACTTTCATTTGTTCAAGTTGCAAAAAAGAGACCATTCCTGCCTATCCAGTTCCCCACCGCGTCTTGCGAGGTTGCGTTTTCTCGTTCGTATTTCGGCACTACTCTATTGTATGATTGAAAATGCGACGGGCGAGTGCGACGTATATGTCGAGACCTGGCTGCCATAGCACAGTAAGATTGGGGAAAGGGTGATTCCGAAGAGCAAGAGAGATGCTGTGAGAAGATCTACCCAGTTTCAGGTGCGTGGGCTGAGGCTGAGCATACGACGTTTCTTGTCGAGGTAGCACTCGTGAATAGGGAGCACGAATATCCCAATACACCATGGCTCGTATCTGCTCCATAAGATGGCCAGCTTTAATCATGCCGGCTTCTTAATTTCATAAAACTTTCGATGTGCATGTATGCGCTAAAGATGTCTGTAACCGGCACTACCTTCTCCACTTGAAGATTTGAGTTTGCCAGATGGGATCCGTCTACCATCCTTGCATATTCTGCAGTCGGCCAAGAATTTGTATTTTCACTCGAAGCATCTGTATGAGTACGAGTACTCCGTACACGAGCTATGGAGCCTGGATTTTCATGTAAAATGGTTGGAGGAGTTGGGAGGATATTGTTCAAGGACATGTACTCTGTACTCGTTTTCGAAAAGGAGTAGAAACGTGACGAAGGAGCGAAAGGATTGGTCCCTCGCACGTCTGAAAGGGGGAAAAGGAACATACGGCGGGGTGGGGTAAGCAAGAACCAAGAAAAGGGATAATCCGGTGTCCTCTAGACTACTACTGGTCCTTCGTCCGAGTACTTTCTTATTCTTTTATCTATTATTTTGTACCCTTTTTTTTTTATCGTTTTTATCGTTTTTATCGTTTTAAATCTTCATTTTTTTTTTCTGTTTTTAAATCTCTTCCCGCTGATGTTGTTTGGTCGGCGACCTCGGCATTCCATAGATTGTTCACTTCTGTAGCTTTTCTTTTCAAAATGGAAGAAGAGAATTGTTCAATGAAAAAAAAAATAAAAATAAAAAAAAACTGGAAAAAAGAAAAGAAGAAAAGAAAACTATCCACACCTGCCGCACCCAACACAGGACTTTCCATCTCGTCCCCGACTCGTTCTGCGTACTCCTGCAAGGAGTCACGCGGAATGAAGCACATTCCTATCCCGGAAGTCTGCAGACCAAAGAGGATGTGAGCAGTCTCGCACCAGTACCAGTACGAACGCCTACATAAGCGTAGTGCCTAATTAGGAACGAAGCTTCTTTTTTGTCGTGTAGATGTACGGAGTATCGTCTGATGCTTGGACGAGTCAACATGCGTCGTACCTGTACATACGAGTACTGAGTAGTAGTACAAGTATATAGTACGAGGGCGCAGTTGTGGTGCGGTGTACGGAGTCACTACTATGTACGTACGAGTAGTACTCACTGGACGCTGCCCCCTAAACGTTGCAGTACGGAGTGCTGCGTGCGAGTCCCTGTACACCGAACCATGATCGCTCCAAGTACCGAAGAGTTGCGGAGGGATTAGTGCAGTTACAGCACGGGATCACCGCTGCGCAGACCCAGTTTGGCTGGCACGACAAGCCTCTCCCCAGAACGGAGTTCGAGTAGATACATGGCAGTGCTGTGTACAGGTACTCGCATACTTGAGACGTCCTGTCAAGTGAGGACCCGTAGTTGAACGTGCACTGGTATCTGCACTCCGTCCACGACTCATGACTCGAGAATGTGAGAATGACGACACTCTTCCTTCTCGTGCTGCACGCTGCACGCTGCACGCACTCCACTATCCTGCCTATGAGTAGTACTCGTACTCTGTACTCCTGCCTGCTCCTGCCTCGTATGGAGTACTGTATACTTGTGCCACCATGGGTACGTATACGTACTACTCCGTATGTACTCCGTCTGTACTCGCACTTGCCCCCCTAGTGCTTCGGTGGGTACTCGAACTGGAAGGAAGGTCCGTTGTGAGCACTGGAATGTACGACAGGTTAAAAAGTAAGACTAAGAAGTGCGCGAAACCAGAAAGATAGCCTCGGGGCAACCATGCCGGGTTGACGCTCTACACTGATAGGTTACTATGAATTCGGTACAGTGGTCGAGTACGAATCTGTCCAAAGACGCGTTGCGGCGTCTTGTCCATGGTCAGTGGACTGAATGAAGGTGCCGGGACAGACGGAATATGGTAAGAACAACCGGTATCTGGATTCTGTGATTGGGTAAAATGGAAGCTGGAAGTACATAGTATTTATATTTCTTGGTATTTTGGAAAACAAAAAGAAAAAAAGACCAAAAAGGCCAAAAGGAAGCCTAAGATACTCCGTACGCACTTGGGTCCATGCCATTGGGGCAAGAACGAAGGAGCAAGAAGCAAGCACGTCTTCAGTAGAGACACGGCAGGCGTGAATTGAGTAGGAGTCCTATCCGAATTAGGTAGCTATGACAGAAATGACGTGTGTGGGTTCCCAAGGTGGAGGGGTCAGAGGCTTTCCGAGCGCTCTGCCGCCAGCTCCACTTCCTAGGAGGGAAGACGCTAAAGTGTGCCAGCAGAAAATAATCCGCTACACCGTATTAGGATGAGTCCTTGCACGCTAAGGAAATAACGGAGGAAGTGAAGGAGCGACAGGAGTGAAGGAGCCAGGAAGGATGTGTGATACGAATGCGCAGTGCGAGTACCGTACTCGTACGTACACACAGAAATACTACATAGTAGTATGTACGGAGTATGTACTTTGTACCAGTGCACGACAAGCCGGGCGGTGTCCTTGTACGGTGTACTTGTAAAAGCGCGAGTAACTCGTACTCCGTAAGCAACAGGAGCCAATCTGTGGAGAGAGCGTTGGGAATGTCCACTAAGACTTTCTAACAGTGTCTTACACAGAACGGGCGCCTTTCGCCCTTGCCTTTCTTTCTTCCCTCTGCTTCCTTTTTCTTCCCTTCCTTTATGATTCTGTGTGAACTCGACTAGATCCTCTTTCCTTTTCTCCTCTACTCGTATATTTTCCTTTTTCTTATGTTTTTTTTTTCACTCTTTTGGAACTTTCTTTCTCCCATTTCCTCACTATTTCCTTTTCACTACGATTTCCTTCTTTCTTCCCTTACCCCCCTTTTCAATCACTACACAGTGCCCCGTAGCTATGCGTACAGAATACACAGTGTACTTTTTGGTATTTGTTCCAGCTTCTCTTTTTTTTTGCCTGTACACAATCTGCGACTTACAGGGGGGGGAGGAGCCACACTTGGCTTCCAAATACCAGAATTCCAAAAAGCTGCTCCGTACTCGTAGAGCTGCCTCCTCTCCGGCTTCTGCGCAAACCCTGGTCAAACGACCAACCAGCAATTTCGAAATTCCACCGAAGAGAACTTTGATCCTAGACACCCGTGATTAACCCGAGAACTCGACCAAGCGCCCCACTCAATCCACTATACTAGTCTTGGAGCCAGCGACCGATGGAAAATCAAGTCAGCTCCCTTTGCATGTGCTTACCTGAAAGGCACCGGCAAATTTGCGTCCTTCCAGTGCGCCTTCCTGCCATCACGGACTCGTACTCGTACTGCGTACTCGTACTCGTAGCACACTGCTGGTGAGGAATACTATGAGTACTCGTATGTACGCAGTAAGCTGTAATCTACACAGTTGTATATTGCCCCTTTAACAGTTGTTGCCACACCCCCTTTTTTTCTTTTCTTTATTTTTCTTTTCCATTTCATTTATCTGGATTCTGCGTTTTTTTTCTTTTCTTGTCGCAAAACTTGACACTACTCCGTATGACTGCGTACAGTATGTTGGCTGCGGAGCATATGCCAAAAGAGACAGCCTTACTGTGTGCTTGACAGCCTCCTCTGCTCGTTGGATATTACACGAGTATGAGTATGAGTACGTAAGATGCACAGTCCTTCCCTTTTGTTGGTCATGGATGGTGAAGGACTCATCGTAGTATTGAACGGTTGGGTCAGACTCTTAAGGAGTACTCGTACTTTGAACAGGAAGGAGCACTCCCTCTCACTCATGATACGAGCTGCTACAAGTATATACGAGTATGTACGAGTAAGTGTGAGTGTCCATTTCCAGATGTAGACTGTAGACCGTCCAGACAACCTTTCGCTTCATACACGGTGCAAGGCAAGAAGTCAAGATGGACCCACACAAGTCTCCTCCCCCCTTCCTTCCCTTCCTACCCTGGTCTTTGCCTCATTGCCAAGTGCCTCGACTCCATTTTTAAAGACACCCCTTTTAAACCCCCACTACACACTTCCTTGCCTGTCAGTTGGTCCATGGAGTACCATGTACAAGTACTCACATCTTTTTTCTCAATTTTTTTTTAATTTTTTTTTTCCTTTTTAACCACACTGGGAAAGACACACATACGCACACACAAAAACGTTGGTGTTCTTATATAGTGTCTAAAGCTTAGCCTCTCGCTCTCTCCCCCGTATCTTTTCACGTCTCCTCCTCACCACAAGGCGCTGTCACTTTCTCCTTCTTTCATTAGCAGACCAGTCTATCCTGTCAAGGGTGAGTCCGGCTCTTTGCTGTTGGCTTGCTATTGTTTTTACGAGAAAAAAAATTAAGCTTTGAAAAACAAACAAACAGAAGAAGAAGCGTGAAAAGAGAGAGAGAGAGATACGAGAACGATCACCTCGAACCGCCACTCAGCCACCAATACCGTTCTGGTTTGAGTCCAATCTCTGGGAAGGAAAGCCGTGCGGGTAAGTGGACAAATTCAAGGGTCGATCCTAGAGCCACTTTGCAAGGTTGGAAAAGAAAAGGAAGGGGCGTGACCGGGTTTGCTGACAGCACAAAGGGAAAAATAAAATAAAATACAACATTCCCAAGCGTATTCTGCGCTGCTGCACAAGTAGCCCGCCCCCCTCCCCATACAGAACCAAGTCTACCGTTTTTTTGCTCTTGCCCCTCCCAAGTCACTGCCCAAGACACACACCCCTTGCTCCCTGAGCACTTAAGGATTGCCGATCCCCCATCCCATCCTCGCTCACTTTCATCTGTCCACAGCTATACATCTCGTTCTTCCTCTTTACTTAGTATCCAACCATCAGTCACATATTCTTCTCTCGCTTTGTTTACACTCTTACCTTTTACCATTCCTACTATATACATTGAACAGGCAAGAGAACGACTGCCTGGTTACTTGAAAGGGCCTTTTATATCAGGCTCTACCTAATTTTTTTTATTCCACGTCTGTAACATTTCATAGTTGCTACGTCTCTACGTCTAAAATTCCAGCCTCTCTCTCGTCCATCTCTCGTCTAACCCCGTCTGATTCTGTTTTTTTTTTCTCTGGAGAATTCGGAGAGAGAAGTCAACGACGGCAGAAGCACTAAGCATCACCATCCGTGGACCAGAACAGACCACCCATTCCCCCAACTACGTCTCGTGCAGGAGACGTATAACCTGTACATCATGATGATGACAATCGATACCAACCAGCAGCGTTTTCCTCTGAACCTTGACCATATGCCGTCCTATTCGCCCCAGGCACCTCAGTTTACCAACCCATGGGCATCGTCTCCGGCACAACAGACTGCCCAGAATGCTCCAAAGTCTCTCTATATGACCAGTCAGACTATCCATCCATCACCGCTTGGAATGGAAACTTTGAAGCATGACCAACAGTCGCCCTCACAGCAGCAGTTGCCGTTGCCCATGCCCCCTTTGATGCCACAAACCAGGCAACAGCAACCGCATCAGCCGCAGCACCAACATCATCAGCAGCACCACCAGACACAGCAGAGTCATCTTCCTCTCCCTCACCACCATCAGCCGCAGCAGCCACTGCCCGTCTTACAACCACAGCCGCAGACACAGTCCCATCCATCCCAGCAACAGTCGCAGCCTCAGCACCCACATCAGAGTCAGCAAAGTCCTCAGGCCCATCACCCGGCGCCTCAGCAAATGCAACATCGCCTTGGCAGTGCTTCTGGCACTTCTATGACACCATATGGAGCAGTTCCTGTGGCGTCAGCACCGGGGGCAACCGGCAGCCCTCACCGAGCAAGCGTTCCGGAATCTGTCTATGTAGGCCAGCGAGATATGATGTCCCTACCTCAAGACATTCTGAGCCTCAGTCGAATTGCCCCCCAGCAGCCTTCGACATCGGCGGCCTACGATACCACCTACACCGCACCGTCTCCCATCCACCCGGCATATGCTACCTCTACCACGCCATACGAGCAAATTGGGTATGCGCCCGCACCAATGCGCCCTACGTTTACCATTCCCTCCGAGTCTGATGGCCGGCGCTACTCCCATCCACAAACGTACGTGAATGCTTTTCATTATTGTTAGATTTTTCCGAGGGGAAATCATGGTTCCGACAGGGTTCGAGGACGCATTGTCTTTCACTGCTGCTGAGCACTTCCAGTAAATATTGACTTGTTTTTTTATTAGTACTATGCACAATGATAACCGACGGAGCTTCGCTGACGCCATCGAGGCCAGCCATGGTATAGTGTCTCTTAGCCAAGACACACCAAGACCCGTGTATAGTGTTCGCTCTCGAGGTTCTGGTGACTCGTACGGGTTTCCATCAACTAGTTCGAGTGTTTCCAGTACAAGCTTTAGCGGCTTTTACACTGGAGGTTCGGTTGACTCGAGCGTTTCCGACTATTCCACTGCTGGCTCGGATTTGGAGGCGGTGACGTCCCGTGCTCTGCCAGTGCCAAGGGCACAGGGTTATGTGACTGCCCCCAGCCAGCTTCCTCCACCGCCACATTCAATGATGAGCCAGTTTAGCTCCAAGATGACCAGCACTGCTCAGAAAAAGCACAAGTGTAAAGTGTGTGACAAGAGGTTTACCCGGCCTAGCTCTCTTCAGACACACATGTATAGCCACACTGGCGAGAAGCGTACGTATTTCATCCTATGTCTCGTAGAGTTTTCTGTTCCCTATCGCTTTGCTTCGGTGCGTGGTGCTAATGGTTCTGCAGCATTTTGTTGTGAGGTAGAGGGATGTGGACGACACTTCAGTGTTGTGTCAAATCTCCGCCGACACCGCAAGGTCCACAAGGACCATGCTCTTTCAGAAACTGGCTCGGAAGAGCATCAGTCTGAGTAATCCAGTAATCGAATTCACACCCCGCAACGTCAATACCATCTTGAAACGCATCAGGCTAGTATTGCAACGTCACCGCACATTTACGCCACGAAGACCCTATTGCCCTTTTTGTTCTCACTGTCTTTTTGACGCTATTATACCATATAAATGCTTGTTCTGGGAAGGTATTGGTCTGGGTGGTCCTTTGCAGGAGTTTCCTATTTGGTGCTGCTTTTGCTTTCTCCTATATATGCCGTCACTTAACTATTCCCCTTAATTTTTATTTTTATTCTTTATTCTCTTATATATTGGATCGAAATTCCCTGTACTTTTGAAGTGATGTGGCCTTGTTTATTGCTATGAAAAATAGATTCGGATGTTGGTACATATATAATTTTTGGTATACTTCACCTGTCTTTTAAAGAGTACTGAGTCTGGGGGGAGAAGGCTGAGTTGTGTACCGAGCTTTCGTTGCCCCACATTCACTTCCCCGCATACGTTACGTAAGACATAATCGGTAGTTATCTGTGGTTTCTATCAAAATGAAATAAAAATAATAGAACATTAATATGGACAAATTAAAATAAAAGTAGGTGTAAAAGTAATAGGAGCAGTTTCTTTTAATAAAATGTGCCTGTTGTCTTTCGGCTAGTATTAGGGGGAATAGTCATCGTGCCGAGTCTCGGAATACATACGAAAGCCGTATGAAGCACGTATGGCAGTAAGGCAAGTGGTTTGACCTGCGATGCTTGCCCTTCCTGAATATTGAAATTGAGTTTAACGTGTACTGTATACAGATAGGCACTGAGGTGGTATAGGGGAATATGAAGGTGACACGGTTAAGCTATCCCGGAGGGAAACACAAGCGACGAACTTGTGCCCGGTGACTTGAGTCAGAGTGTAGAGGTACGCACGTTCCATTATTGAGGGGCTTAGATTTTTTCAGAAAAATGATGCGTTTCGGTAATGGTCATTAATTGGCTTTTTACAGCATATCACACACACTGAGCATGTTGCAGATATACCGTCTCTAGAACTGCGTGGTATTATAAACCCTACAGAGTATCTTTAAGCTAAAGGGCATCCTATATGCACCCAGTTTCTGGTAAGGCTTATGCATGGTGCAGCTGGTTTCGAATATCATTTAGAAAAAATATTCGCACTAGATATTGAATTGATAAATCGAGCGTTGTTAGTGAACAAATTCGTCCAAGGCACAAATACAATCCTTAATAGATCTATGGTACACTCGTTCATACGAGCGAGTATAAGGAGACGGAATTTCTGTTTCTGAACTCTGCAGACACTGCATCTGAAGCCGAACAGACCTTCAGCAAGCTGTATGCGGCGATCTCTTTTAACTTAATCTGGGGGTAACATCCCTTCTTTTATTAGTGCTTGCCTTGCCTTCTCTTTGCCTTTATGCTTACTATAACTTTAGATACTACACCATTGCTAATAGATTTTATTAAGCGGGCGCCGACCAGAAAATGTACTATCTAAATTATAGAGTAATAGTCAATAATATAGTAATCTACTTCTGACAGCCCCGCTGCCAAGCCTCCATATTAGTACCGAACTCCGTCGAGATAGCTACATTGTAGTTTTCAAATCTATCTGAGGCAAAGCCGGCCGCCAGAGTGATTTGCATCCTGCCTCTTTAAGTTTAATCTCAGATAAGAGAGCTGCTGCCAAGGAGCTTCGTTGAATCACCGACAGAAGGAGGAAGACCAAACATGGTTATGTTTTGACCTCCATTTCTTCTTCCTCCCCCCTCCCATCCTACCTCTCACAATTGACCGCCATATCTGGTATTCTCAGCGTCATGCATGTCTTTTCGTTGGCTGTTGCTGCCGGTCTGCTGCAGGCCGGCATAACCACGGCCTCGGTCCCGAATGCCACACCCGACTGCCGCGTTGTCGTGCATGGCAATAAAAACACAATTCTACTTCAGGGTACTGTCCTGACCGAAGCTGGCGCCTTACCCAATGGCCACGTCCTTGTACACAACGGCCGTATTGCCCACGTCGGCCCTGGACGGAAGATCGGCTTCGGTATCCGGGACATCATTACCCGACACGCCACCGTCGTCGACTGTGGAGATGCATCCATATCACCCGGCTTCATCAACCTGCACGAACACATTGCCTATGGCGCCACCCGGCCCCTCGCGGACCTCGGCATTAAATACCACTCACGCCAAAATTGGCGCGTCGGTAACCAGGGCTTTGATATGCGCGAGGCTGACGTCAACGGCACCACACTACGTGCAACTATCGTTGGCGAGCTTCGCCATATCTTCTCCGGCACAACTGCTCTAGTCGGCGGCGATATGGCGCCCGGTCTGGCTCGCAATCTCGACTTTGCCGACGGCCTGGAAGACGGTCTCGACCTGCCTGAGGCATTCTGGGAGGTCTTCCCTCTTGACGACGCCGAGGGTATGCTGCGCCTTGGTGACTGCGATTACGGTCCGGATGCCGTTACGCAGCAGCAGTTCGCTACGCACCCCCACTATCTGGCCCATATTGGCGAGGGCGTCAGCGCCGAGGCGCACAACGAGTTCACCTGCCTGTCCAATACGACCTTTGACACGGTCGCCCTAGAGGGCGGTGGCGGTTTGAGCACCGACATCATCGCTCCTAACCTGGCCATCGTACACGGCGTTGCGCTGACAGAGGCCGACTTTTCGCTGGTGGCCGAGCGAGGCGCCCACGTCATCTGGTCGCCGCGTAGCAACATCTTTCTCTACGGCGAGACACTAAATGTGACCTACCTGCTGGATGTCGGTATCGACGTCGCCCTGGGTACCGACTGGCTACCGTCTGGTTCGGCTACGATGACGCGTGAAGCTGTATGTGCAGCATATGCTACAAAAAAGATCTTTGACATCGGGCTCGACGCCAAGACAATCTGGACAATGATGACGATCAATGCCGCCTGCGTGATGTCATTTGACCGCCAGATTGGTTCTCTAGCTACCGGAAAGCTGGCCGACATTGCTGTCTTTACTGGAAATGCGACAGACCCCTATGCCAAGGCCGTATATGCCGCCGGTGCTGATGTTGAGCTCGTCATGCGTGGCGGTCACATGATGCTTATCGGATCTCGGGCCGGTTACCTGGCCGGAGACGGTTGCGAGAAGGCCTCGTTCGGGAAGGATAAGTCCAAGTTTGTGTGCGTAAGTGAGCACTTGAATGGGACATTTGCAGAGTTTGAGGAGTCATGGGACGGGGTGTATCCGATTATCTTACCAGGAGTGCCAGAGGATGAGCCGTCATGCGAGCCTACAGAAGCGTAACGATTTATGAGAAAATATATCTAAATATATTTTATTAGACGTGCATTTACGTTTGTGTATTCCTATTTCTACATATCGTTTACACTGCAACGCACATGGTGTTCTCGGGTTGCCGTACCACGGCCACCTGCCTGTTGGCCGCTCCATTCTTCCCTTATCAGTTCCCCACCCGGATTCTCAAGGGTAGTCTTGGAAAATATGATTTAACAGGGCAGGTTCCCTGACAGCCTGCTTGTGAGATATAGCGACTGCGTAATCAATCTAGATCATCTGAAAAAATATTAATAGTCAACGCTATGAAGTCACTTCCTCGGGGGATTTATACCCCCTTGCCTTGCTTCTTTTATGACAATGAGGATATTGGTATGTTGAAATCTATTCTGTATCCCCGGTGGTCTATACACACGTACTGAACCTTGCAGATTATGATTCTTTCAAAAACCACGTAAAGTGTACGTATTGGTGATTTATTTTGCATTCTCAAGAATATTTTGTAACACTTTTTTGTTTTCAGTTACCGCAAAGGCGGGGACCTATCCAGTTGTTTCTGGGACGGCAGGTGAAGCTGCCCACTTGGTAAATACAAAGAAATTACTTATTTTTGTGTTTTCCCGTGTCGTCGTTGCTTGTACTAATGTTGAATTCAGAGTCATGAAGAGCGCATACAGCTCATCAAGGCTGCCAGGCTTGCTCTTGATGAGGAAAACCTATTGGATACGCCAATCGTGGCTGGTGTTGGTGCTGCCAGCACGCGGGAATCCATCCAGCTGGCTCAGGAAGCTGCCACAGCTGGTGCTGATTTTGTCCTGGCCATCACACCAGGATTCTATGCAGGCAATATGCAAGCAGACATGAATGCCGTGAAGCAGTTTTTTGTTGACATTGCGACTGCCTCTCCGGTCCCAGTGTACGTGGTGCTATATAAACCCAGTTTCCGACTCCCCAGGCAAACCAAAGATGGCAAGTTTTACCTAATCAATGTCTAATCCAAAAACAGAATCATGTACAATTTCCCAGCCATGTCTGGGGGCGTTGACATGGACAGTGATCTTATCGTGGAAGTCGCCAAAACTGCCCCAAACGTGTGCGGCATTAAGCTGACGTATGCTTTACTGGCGATTCTATACCCTTTGACCCGAGCTCGCCATCGTTTTATCGAGTTCATTGTGTACTGACATCTAGCACAGTTGCGCCAATGTGGGAAAGTTGACAAGGATTACTGCCCAAGTACACAGCCCAGAGTTTCAAGAAACATACCCTCGATTGAACGGCAATGAACCGTTTCAGGTTATTGACGGTTTCATTGATTTCTTGCTTCCATCCATCTCTTCAGGCTCGGCTGGAGCCATCAGCGGTCTTCCAAATCTTGCCCCGGTTAGTTCATGAGCGACTTTTGGTGTCACATAGACATTGATCATACTCTAATCTAACAACGACCTAGAAAGTCTGTGTGAAACTGTGGGATTTATGCCAGTCAATTGATAATGCAGGCTCTTTCAAAGAAGCCCAACGCCTGCAAAACATGGTCTCATTGGCGGATGGGATGGCACTTAAGATTGGTGTACGTATTAAAAGTAGTTCATTGAAAGGGATATACTGACAAGATACCGGACAGATCCCTGGAATGAAAAAATTGCTAGGCCGTCGCTTTGGGTACGGCAACAAGCCTCGCAGACCGCTAATGCCCATGTCGGATAAGCAGGCAGAGGTCGTATTTGCTCACCGTTATCTGAATGAATTGCTGGAAGCAGAGGATACCTTATCGTTACCCTAGCATTGCCCGCCACCGGCTATTAGTCTCGCGCATGCTCCATAGATAAGACAGGAGATTGAGAATTAGGCAATGTTTGCTTCGCCATTGTCTTTGGACAGTCTTTTTTTTATCGTTTTATGGTAATCCTGGCATTGCCGTCCAGTAGTGGAAAAGTAATTAGTAATTACATACCGCCACATGCCTCTATTGTCTGGTTTTGTCGTCTCTCTTCTTACATTGATCTAGTTGGGTCATCGGGAATGAAGGCTACCGCGACAGTTCCCCTCCCAACAGGGAGATTTTACAAGTCGCGGAAGTCCCGTCCATGTGATGCATGTCGGAAGCGGAAAGTGACGTGTGATATGCCTACCGGTCCACCCTGTCAGCGTTGTAAGGGAAAGACCGTACCATGTACGTTCGACCACGGCCCCGGTGAGAGGCGGAGGCCTACGACAGTGAATCGGGTCCCAGGAGACCCGAGGCTTCATACTCCCCGTGAAAGGTTTGCTAAGCATACTGCATTGATTTCATAATTTCTTGTTGTGCTTAGCGTGCTAACTGTCTAGTTCACATACCCAGTCCATGTGGTTTGACAGTTCAGAAATGATCATGTATTCGGATGAAGAGCCTTTGAGTCTCGGGCGTATGTCTGGTCACTTGGCCATAGAAGAGCACGTCTTTGGGACTCAAACTTCTTCGGCTGTACTTCAAGAAGACATGCCGTTTGTTGCCGCTGTCACGGGCAATCTACCATACGGGTCACCACGCCATGAACTCCAAACACCCGCAACACCAACAGGGTCTGTCTCGGCCTCCAGCACTGCCTCGGCCCCAAGTATAGGGTCCCTCTCACCCACAACACAATCAACCGACACGTCTTCGTCATTAGGCTCACTCGAGTTTCATCCTGGCGCATTTAGCTTCTACATTGGACCAACCGGAGTATCCGATGTGCTACTACTCAGCCGTCAGAGTTTCGGGGACGGGGGCGTGGCCGAACCGAGGGTTCAGGGGTTAAGATACCGAAATATGACACTACCAAAGAATCCCGATGCTGTAAGGAGTTTGCCAGTCATTTTTGGTCTCACAGACCATGCACTATTAGACAAAGCAGAGCCAAAGCCTGACCCAGAGGCTACAGAAACTGCTTGGAGTGCGTTTTGGAGAATTCTGAACACGAAGACAGCTTGGAGCTTACTCCATCTCTACACACGCTTCGTGGACCCCTATTTTCCCGTCCTGTCTAAACATCAGATTCCAGCACAGCCAGATGAACTCAGCAACATGTCGCTGGCACTCCTCACTGCTATCTGTGCCACGGCATTACCATTTGTGGTGTATGACAGCTCTCTGTATGAGCTTCTACTCCGGCCGCCATCAAGTGAACAGCTTTATCGACTCTGCTGGCTTGGCATATCTCAAGAGCTCCACGCCCCATCCCTCGCGACAATGCAAGCATGCCTTCTTCTCCAACAACGTCTCCCTGCAAATCTGTACCTAAACGACACAGCTTTCTCATGGTCACTTATGGCCACTGCCGTATCTGTGGCGCAGACAATTGGCCTCCATCGGGAACCATCATCGTGGACAGACTTGCCATGTTGGGAGAGACGCCTGCGTCGTCGTCTTTGGTGGGCATTATGGTCCATGGAAAAATGGGTAGCTCTTGCTCGCGGTATGCCTAGTCATCTGGCCGAGGACGAGGCAGATGTCGAGTTGATACGACTGGATGATACTCTGGACACCATGTCGTCTTCTGGGACATTCTCCGACGTGTCCCGAACGCACTTGTACTATCTGGTTAGGCTTACAACGGTCCTGTCGGAAATTCAAAGGTCATTTTACACTCTGAAAGCCACCAGTCGGACAGCAAACAACCTGGCCTTGTCACTTGAGGTTGGTCGTTCGGCACGGGTACAACTCAAGGGGTGGCGTGATTCACTGCCCGCGTCGTTACAGTTCCGTAGTCGACAGCAAGAGCAAGCTAGTGCGATTCACAATATGGACGGCGAGGTCTCACGCGATCAGCAGGAGAAACAACAACAGCAGCAACAGAACCACCTTGACGGCAACGCTTCCCTGCATTTATCTTATATCGTAACGCACATGACCCTATTTCGGGCGCTGATACGACCATTGGAATTGGATCCGACAAGTAGCAGGAATAGCTGTGGGACCGAAGCACTGGCCGTGGCAAGGGGGGGTTTACTCTGTGTGCGGGAATTCGTCGAGTTTGTCGAGTCCCTCACGCCTGTTCAATGGAACGCATTCTGGCATAGCTGGAGTCGGGCCAATTTTTCAATTGCCGGATCATTCATGGTACAGCTTCTTCTCGTCTTGTCTGAAGGCGGCAATAGAAGAAACCGCCGTGCTGAAGAATCAGAAGGGACAGAAGTCATACTAGCAGCCCCGGAGAGTCCAGGATTCCATACTACGCCGCCGGACAAGCGAAGAATAGAACCGGCACCAAGAGCACGAGCTGGATTTGAGGATGAGTACGGTCAGCTTCTAGGATGGATAAAGAGGTGGCGCTGGGCTAGTAGGGTGTCGTCTACTGGGGTAGCTGGTGCCAAGGGCCTCACTAATCTAGGACTCTTGCGGTTTGAAACCTTTATGAGGCAGTTTGGTGACTTGGGAGAGTCAATCTGATGTATATTGTAGTAGACATATAGTATATATATGAAAGCAGCTAAGTTGTGTACTTGAAAGTCTTGTTTTCCTTGTCCGTCAGATCCAGCCAATCCTGATCTGTGGCTTGGTTATTTTCAATGGCAGCAGAGCGTTTGCGATTCTCCAAGTGGCACAGAGCCCCATACGACATGATGCAGAAGATAGCAATGGCATAGCACATGATCATGGCTATGGTGCCACCCGTGTATGCGGGAGCCTGGTCAGCTCGGAAAGTCTGTGGCCCGATAATGTTGCCAGTAGCCCATGCCACGTAGAACCAGGCATAAAGAATAATCCTGACAAGTGTAAAGAGGAAAGTCAGTATCTCTCCCGTAATAATAAATCATTTCAGAGCTCTTTGGGGAATGGATACTTTTTGGTGTGTCCGGCAATATTGGCTTGATATACCGAGACCAAGGTCACATATGGAGCCCAGTAGGTGTATAGGATGCTACAAGGTGGGTTAGAAAGAGTGCGACTGTGGAAGGATTATGTGGGAGAGGAAAATATCTCACTATAGGCCAACAAGTTGACCTGCTAGATTTGATCGTGGCAGGCAGTAACAAAGAAGAGCGCCCAGGAGCGGGAGCAATATGGACACAGACACCATCAGTGTGCGGTACTTGCGCGTGGTTGCGGCCATGAACGACAGGGCCAGGCCAGACAAGGTGCTCATGGCACCCGGAGGCATGGCTAGCAGCGATGTCTGGAGAGCATCAAATCCCAATCCAGAAATGATAAGAGTGTTGAATGTAGTCAGGCCGCCGTTGGGCACTTGAAGAGCAACAATGGCAAACCAGATCAGCCACGTCTTGGGGTCAAGAAAGGCTTCCCAAATCTGCTCTGTCTTGATTTTCTTGGACTCGATGCCTGTGTTATCGGCAGCCTTGCGCTGGATAATGATGTATTTTTCGCGTGCAGAGAAGCGTCTGGCTACGAGCGGGTTGTCTGGCAAGAACGTATAGACAACAGCTGCCCAGACAATAGTGAAAGCTCCCACAAGAAGAAAGATGATCTTCCACGTCTGGTAAGGTCCATGGTAATATCCGACAACCCAGGCGATGAATCCGTTGATGATGGGAGCGACAACATTTAGAATGAGGCTATTTCGCTTGGGCTGTTCTTCCGGACGATACCACATGGATACAATCAGGGTCACTGCCGGTATCAACAAGGCTTCGAAGCCTCCGAGCAAGAAACGGCACACAAAGAGCCCAGCAAAGGACGTGCAGACCGCCATGCACATTTCAGTTATCCCCCAGCACTGCCATGGTTTGTTAGTACATTTATGCAAGCACCGAAATACCAATCGAGTCGCCTTATATAGCCATACCAATACATTGAAGGAGAAGAATGCAACAGCCGGCATGCGTTGCAGACAGTAAGCGGATGGGCCCATGAACAGCAGGCCACCAAAGAACGGAGCTGATCCGACCCATGAGTACTCACTGCCAGTCAGGTGCAAGTCCTTTTTGATATCGTAGATGGCGGCTGCTGAAATAGCAGTCTTGTCTAGACCAGACAAAGTGGCACAGACGAAAAGCTATGCGAGTAAGAAAAGTAAGAACTTGTAGAACGGTTGCTCGCATGAATGACACAAGGGTAAGAATAGCTCACGATGGGAACCAACCACCAATCCACCTTGCGCATCAGTTTCTTTTCCTCTTCCTTTGTCCAGCCTTCTGGACCAATCTCATCTGCATAGTTGGCAATGATCTGAGCTGCGATATCAACATCCTGGGCGTGTCCGGCCTTGACGGCCTTGACAGCAGCCTCATCGGGGAGAGGAGATGCAATAGACTCGGCATCCCGCGTATTGGTAGAAATATCTTCGACTCCCATTTTTGACACGGTGCAGTGTTAGAGACCGGTATATCGCGACCTAATTGAGAGTGCGCTTGCAATGGGCTTGCGCAGGCAAGGCTTGTCGATGAAATGCGATATGAAGAGGAAAACGAAGAGATGGGAAATCTGAAAAAGGATACTGCTTATTGGTTCCATTTTGAATTCCATTTAATAGTTGGTGTTGATAGGGAATGGATCATGCCGTCCTCGATAAGTCTCGGCGACCAATGGCGATTGATCAAGATCGCAAGGCAAGAGAGCGTGTAGATAATGATTATTCATCTCTCTACCTCATTATTCTGATTGCCCGCACCGATAAGCATGAGAAGAGCGGCCAAGTCTAGTCAGTTTGAGTTGGCCGCGGTGGGTCTCCTTGGCCTTTGCCAGTAGCTACTCCGTAGAGGATACCTGCATGCGGCTGGCTCATGGCTATACGAGAAGGGTCCGACTGTAGATAAGACGATAAAGCTCGCTATGAGAATATATTCTCTATTTACAAATACAGCCTTGCAAGTCCACCGCATACAGATGAAAGTAATGGGTCAAGAGCCAATATAGACAAGCAAACAATAATAACCAATTCTGTGCTTCTTTCACTACATCAACATGATTGCTAAAGACGTGCCTGAAGCTGCACACGAGGCAGAGGTACTCTTGCCAGCTCCTCTCTACCCGGACTACCTGCGTATGCTATCCTATTTTCTCGCTTCTGCCCTTCCTGCAACTGCTGACGGACCTACGGGGTGTAGCACACTACGATACTCTGGAAAAAGTCGAGACAGTCGGTCCCTTTGAGCATGACGAGCCAGGCCTTCGAGCAGACAAGGCTTGCCCTCATCTTCTGAAGAATGCTTCAAAAGTATTCGAGTTGAGTCCGCACTGTGGAACCGAAATTCAAGGAGTCCAGATCGTGAGTGGCGAGAATAATTCTATACACTTGGTACATTGTCCCTCCCTCCTGGTCTAACACATGCCTGCTATTTTAAGTCTCAACTTTCGAATGCCGGTCTCGACGAGATGGCCTATCTCTGCGCAGAACGTGGCTGCCTAGTCTTTCGCAACCAAGAGTTTACCGACCTTGGATTCGAAGTGCAGAAGAAAATTGCATCGTAAGTTTGGAGTGAGCAAAAACTGTGGTTGGAGGTCTCGTGCGTGAATATATCTGACTTCCCCGCCTCTATTAATAGATACTTTGGTAGGTTTGGTTTACGATCTAGAACGTTCTCGTCTCTCTACTTACCTGCAAAATAAAAAGGTCCTTTGCATAAGCATGGCTGGATGCCACACCCGCAGAATGGACCGGTTGAATTTGTCATTGTGTATGACTCAAAAGAGTTGAGTAAACCAATCAATGTTGAAGATTGCTGGTCGCGTATCTCGCTGACTTGCAACCACGACCGTTTTTAGTGATTTACGCATCCGTAAATCATGGGCAAGAAAAAGTCCTATCCAGTTCCATGTTGACCAGTCCCCCGAGTCACAACCACCCGGTCTGACATTCTTTTGCATGCTAGAGTCGCCTCCCGGCTCTGGGGGTGACACCATCATTTCAAGTGTGAGTACTACTCGTATGTACACGTCTACTGCAGACGTGTCTAGCTTATGGGTGCGGTTACTAAGTTACATTGATAGATGTATCGGGCATTTGACCGTCTCTCGCCATCTTTCCGCAAACGACTCGAAGGATTAACGGCTGTCCACACCACGGCCAACCCGATTTCTCGCGAAATCCGGGACAACGGCGACTTGGCCGTGCTGCGCCGTCCCATCACCAAGGCTGTGCACCCCGTCGTGACCATTCATCCCGTGACAGGGCGGAAGGCTCTTTTTGTCAACTCATCGTACACGCAGCGTATCACGGGGTGGGACGATGAAGAGTCCGACATGCTGCTCCAATTTTTGTTTAACCACGTTAACCGAGGCCAGGACTTCGCTTGCCGTGTACGCTACGAGCCAGGCACTGTGGTAGTCTGGGATCAGCGCTGCACACAGCATTCACAGACTCTAGACTATGAACCAGGAGGCAGACGTCATGCGTTCCGGCTGACGCCTCTAGCGAATGTGCCAATACCGAGCAAAGTTGAAGATGACGATGGAGAATGCGCCCAAGACGAAGGACGTGTCATGTTGAACTTGTGCTGAGCAGTGCCCTTTGGTAAAGCGGGTCGCAGAGGATCTTGCCAAGTGACTGACTGTACGGAATATGGAGAACGTACCGCGTAAGAGAAAATGGGGGCCTTGCAGGAAGATAGCAATATGGAGTATTTTCAGGGGTAGGACTCGCATTCTGTTTTCTGCTCGTACTCCGTACTCGCCTTCTTTTCTTTTTCTTGCTCGCCTAGGGAGAATGTAGCATTTGCTAATACGAAATTTTCAGTATTCCACTATATAATGGGGCACAGTCAGCTATTTATTTTTTTCAGTTAGCCAATGGGACGTTGGGCAGTCTCGTTATGTACGAGTACATGTTGTTACATTGATATACTTGTGTTACTATGTAGATTAGAAGAATCCTCACTCGTACTACTACGTACGTAGTAAGTGGTGAGCCATCAGGGTATTCCTCACCAGGTGACATCTTGTTGTGCTTACATGAATAATAAATATTAGCACCCTGTCAATAGCCACTCTGTACTCGTATGAGGACGGAGTACTCCGTAGCGTATGAGTACAACTTGGACCGCTAGGTTCTTCACTGTCTCAGATCATAATGGTCCCAAAAGACTGGGTGGAACTCTTCACCTCAGGAATACTCCGTATACACAGTACGTATGAGTACGACGAGTATGTACGAGTACAAGTACTCCGTATGCTTGGGTTCCATCCGTTACACCGTACTCCGTATAAACCATACGAGTGCTCGTATGTACGCACGAGTATCTCGTACTCGGAACGACCACTCGTACTGTTTTGTGGCCAAACCGGAATGCCAAGCTCCACGCCGAACGGAAGTCTACACTCATACACTCAATCACTGGCTTCCATAACAGCGAGAGTCAGTATGTGTACAGGTGCATGGAGCAGTCACGGATCTCGTTCGGACTCATGCGCAAGCATCGCATACAGTATGCAGTTACTCGTACGAGTACGTACTCCTCCCAATTGTGGGTTGTTTCCTTGTTTTACTCATCATTTCCTCGGCGTCCTCGTCATCCTCGTCATCCTCGTCATCCTCGTCATCTCAGTATACGCGCATACTCCGTACTGCTACTTCCCGGGGTACGACCAGGCTGACCACATACTCCGTATTGACTTTTTATATTTCGCAAGAGCCGCTGCGTTGCTATCAGCCGCTCATAACTACCTCCATAAAGAACGCAAACAAAGTGGTATAAATTGGCTAAATGTAATAAAAATAAAACAATTTTGAAAAAAAAAAAAAAATTGCCGCACGCTTTACAAATACAGACAGTGAAACATGAAGCTTTTCAGACTAGGATTTTCTAGTTGCCCGACACAGCATTGACTAATCCAAAAAAAATACACCATGACACTCATTCCACAATGCTCATAATGGATTTCACGGGTAATCCTTCGACTCAACCTTCCAACTGACATCCTTTTGCACGTGAACGTGCATATTCTTGGGGACGTCCATGCCGTCGCTATCGCTTGCCCGAGTTGTAGATCGGCCTTCAAGAGAAGTTGTCTCATGCACATGACTGTGAGGCTGTTGTTTTCCGCCATGCACGTTCACCGTGAGCTCCATCTCGTCGTCGTCGGGTCGGGTACGGAAGATGGAATTTGTTGTTGTTGTATCATCCTTTTTTCCTATGCGGCTCCAGCCGTTGCTCTTATTCGTCGTGTTCTTGGATGGCATGTGAGAACCTCCAAAAGTAATCAGTGCGTTTCCACCCTCCTTGGGCGTAATCTTGGCCTTATCCGAAATGTTATTGAACCACTTTACGCGGGCGAACAGTGGACCATATGTCGGCAGACAGGCACAAACGATTCCGATGAAAGGCTCGCAGCAAGACCAGACAAAAACCTCCGCCATGGCCCAGACGACGTCGGAATCCTTGGTAAAACGGTCGAGCTCGACAATACGAACGATACTGGCAATACAAACACTAGAGACGGAATATGATTAGCCACTAGAAAAATACCTATGAGCGACCCCATGAGTCTACAAACTTACAAAGAACCAAGCAGCATGATGGCGGACACTAAGGCCTTCTTACCAGGAGGCATGTTCAACTTGTAGACTAGTGGTGGGAAACATTAGAAGTCGTCAACGATGGATGTTCATGAAGAAATACATACTGATTGGCAATGGGATCATGAGAATGCAGACGTCGATCAGCATGGCACAAATACCATTGATGAGGAAGAAGTGAGGAATGTCTATGCATGTACCGACTGCTTTGGGATTCGTGTACTACAGGGGGTAAGTAAGACATCACATACGGGACGAATCAAAAGGCGATACATACCTGCTCCCAGAAATACGGAAGTGGGCGGCATGAAATCAAAGCAGTTACCGTGATAGAAATAAAGTACCCCCAGACGAGAGAAAAGACAATCCACCAAGCAACGCCGGCTCCGAACAGCCGGCGATAAAAGAGCAAGATGGATGTTTTTGTTAGAGTGACACCGGCAACATAAATGAGAACGAAGGCCAGGAGCGTTTTCCATAGGTTGTTGAACCTGTCGACAGTCATAGCCCATAGATGGGTGCCCCCTCCATAGTGGACACCGAGGAAGCAGCATACGGCCATGGCAGTAGCCAATGACTGCAGAGTGTGAAGGTTAATATCAGCTTACACTAGAGACATCTCCGTAGACTTTTTTCTTACCAGAGCAACCAGTACACAGTAATCATCAATGGCCAAAAAACTTCCCGGAGTAGATCGCGAAAGTGTGTACCGACAATAAATGCGCAGAGCAACTGCAGCCATACCAAATGTCATCACGATCACTACAGGTCCAATGATGCTCGGATTCTTATTCTGACAGAGGTCGACGTCAGCGGGCGCAGGCCCGAAGTCCCCGAGAGGACACTGTGAAGACGACATCACTCCCGTTGTACCTCGTTCGCGTATCGTCGTTCAATCCTGTACTGGTTGGAGGGAGAGGCGAATGGTGCTTGGAACCCTGGAAATGATGCAAGACTCGGAGCGAATGGATTATTTATAAGAAGAAGAGGAGAAAGATGTACTCGTACTTCGTTCGGAGCATAAACAAAAGTGTCTACATGACTCTTCCCCCTATTCAACGCATTGTAACCCCTTGTGACAAGGTATGAAGATGAGCAGGGGGCAGGTACTCTGTAGATGCTATTGTTCAAACGAAAATATACGGAGTACGAGAATGGAGGCGATAAAAATTTTGAAAGCGAAAAAGAAAAGAAAAATGACCTGTCTTGGGACGTAACTGTGTACGAGTACGCAGTTAGTCGCTGCTACCTTCTCAACCTATTACGGTAGGGCATCGAGGATCGGAGGTATTTGCCCCTTTCTCTGACCAATGTTTTGTACGGCGTAGCAGTGTACAAGGAACTTGCAGCATACTCCGTAAGCAGTGTCAGGCTTATGCAGATCAGAAAAAGTCTTATACCGGGTTGTTTTGTTACGAGTATTTTTCTCCCTCCTTTCCCCTTTTTTTGCATTACGGGGTATTTTCCTCGATTCGCACAGAGTAAGTCTTTTCTTGCTGTCGTTTACTCGTACATTTAAAACATACTATAGGCGAATGCGAATACGAGTAAGAAAAGCATGAAAATTAACCAGTGTTTTTAAATTCAGCCAGTGAATGAGACCAAGGTTCTCTGGAAAGAGTAAATGAAATCATACGAGTGAAAGTGCGCATATACCTTGGAGTACACACTATGCAGTGCCTGAGCGGTAGTACTATGCATCCTCGTACGTACACGATTCGGACAAGTACTCTTTTTGTACTTTCAAGTATCTGTACGTGCTATACGTATACAGTACGAACGCACCCCAGTACTCGTACTATGTACGAGTACTCGTACCTGATGCTCACCGCTTCCCGGCACAACTATGCCGTAGAGTGCGTCTGTAGCATTCTTGGCTGCTCCAATTTCTAGTCCTTAAGAACATAAGTGCGATAGAGAATGTAATTAAAGGCATCTTACTGTCCACAAACTGCCACTACGGGTCAAACGGGCGGGTTTACCCTAGTCCAAGATACTACAATGCTTCCTGCTTGTGGAGATATGTGGGGATATCAAGCCATGGATTCATTGCAGAGTATTATCTGGCAGGGGATTGCGGTTAGACCTAGTTTTTTTTCTTCATTCTATTGGTAGGAGATACTACCGATATGAAATCTGCACCACCTGCCCCCCCTTTTTCCAAGCGAAAGATGATCCCTACTCCCTGTGTATCCGGTAGTGTTTAAACGGTTGAACCACTCGTGCTTCTCGTACTTTTCTTACTGCGTACACCGTACTGCGCAAGTGGCGAGGTATTCTTGCCCAGCGAACCAGAAACAAGGCACACATCCCACTTTGAATACAACATGGATCACCAACGGCAACAGATTCGGAAACGAGCTACAGTCCGCTCACTCACCACTTGCACAAGTGCAAGAGGTCTGTGCTGCAATTTCGTCGTTGTCCCAGCAAAGTGAAGGAGACTGATGGGTCGAGAGTGAGAGTGATAGCAACAGCCAGTATCGTACGAGACAACTTGATGTAGACTTTATCCGTATTTGCGCCATTCTCTTTCTCCTCTCCTTTTATAAACCCAGGTTCTCTCCCACCAGTCTGGTTCAACGACTCCGTACACACTCTTATTTTATAGTGGAAAAAATAGTTTCTCCTGTACCTTTCAAAGCTACCTCATAACGCGCGTACCCCAAATTGCATCATCCAATTTTACTAGGGATCAATATGGCTACCGACAACACTTCCAGGGAATTTCCTCTCGGAAATCAACCTGTCAACACCCCTCTGCGTAAGATCCGGATGGTCGCAGTGGGCGCTGGTTTTGGCGGTCTGACCCTTGCCCACAAGATCCAGCATGAACTGAAACTGGAGGACGAGATCGATCTGGTCATTTACGAACGCAATTCAGGCGTCGGTGGCACTTGGTTGGAGAACAGTTACCCCGGTGCGGCTTGGTAGGTTTGATCTTTCTACGAGTCCCCCCACCCTATTCCTTCTGGTGTACCGTGGCTGACTTTTGTTTCTAGTGACGTCCCGGCTCGTATGTAACATCTCATTTGAACGAAAAGAAATATAAGAAAAGAAAACATGTTATAGCCTCGAAAAGTTTAAAGGGACTTTATGTTATACTAGAAAACGGAAGCTAATCCCCATACTTCTTGCAGACGCGTATGTCTTTCCATTCGAGCCGAACCCGAATTGGTCTGCTTTTTACGCAGACCAGCCCGAAATTCTTGCCTACATTCAGTTTGCGGCGAAGAAGTGGGACCTTCTCAAGCATGTTCAGCTGAAGACAGAAATTGTAGAGGCCATCTGGAACGAGGAATCTGGCCAATGGAAGCTCAAAGTCCGTGCCCCTGACGGAACTGTCCGCGATGATTATGCAGACGTCTTTATCAACTGCACAGGCTTCCTCAAGTAAGTCGGATCCAGGGAATCGTTACAGTATTGGTTGAATACGAACAAGATCGGCTAATTTTTTTCCACTCTAAGCCATTGGGTGTGGCCTGACATTGCCGGCCTTCACGATTTCAAGGGCAAATTGGTGCACAGTGCTCGGTGGTAAGTGCACGAGGACGAAGAAACCCCTATAAACCATTTAAACCTTTTTATAATAACTGGTACTAGGGACAATGCCGAATTCAAGGGCAAGCGTGTTGCTGTTATCGGCAATGGCGCATCTGGTATTCAGATCACTACTAGAATTGCTCCCCATGTTGAGAGCATGGTTGTTTACATTCGTAATCCGACATGGATTTCTCTCAACTTCCTCAGTGAATTGACGCCGGAGGGGCATCAATTCAAGTACACCGAAGAGCAGAAGAAGAAGTGGCGGGAAGATCCAAAGGCCTTTTACGACTACCTTCGCGAGGTCGAGCTTCAGTAAGACTACTTCCCTTTAAACGCAACTCACAGACATGGGCCCCTCTAATATGCTCATAGCCTGAACCGCTACATCTTTGCCCTCGTCAATGGGCACCCAGCCAATGCCATGCTGGACGAGGCCATCCGGAGCCGCATGCATGCGTCTCTTGCCAATGATCCTGAATTGGAGAAAATTCTGACCCCAGACTTTGTGGTTGGCTGCCGTCGTCTCACACCGGGTGATGGTTATCTCGAGGCACTGCAACAAAAGAATGCTCGGGTGGAACTGACTCCTATCGACCACATCTCCGAGAAGGGCATTGTGCTCAAGTCCGAGTCCGGTTCACCCGCCAAGGAGGATGAGTTTGACCTCATTGTCTGTGCCACGGGCTTTGACACTAGCTTTGTTCCCAACTGGAAGCAGGTTGGACGTAACGGGGCCACCATGAATGAGATGTGGAAGGAGATTCCGCAGGCGCTTTACAGCGTTCATGTGGCCGACATGCCCAACTACTTTGTTGTGAACGGACCCAACATTCCCATCTCTCATGGTACTGTCCTGACCATGATGA
This sequence comes from Esteya vermicola, assembly GCA_002778215.1. Lineage (NCBI taxonomy): Eukaryota > Fungi > Ascomycota > Sordariomycetes > Ophiostomatales > Ophiostomataceae > Esteya > Esteya vermicola. Next base: position 3,157,509 of record PCDM01000023.1, on the reverse strand, counting down.
GCTGGGTCATGCAGCATATCATAGATTGGACGAAGAAAATCAGTCGGCAAGACATTCAGTGAGCTCGTCCTATAGCCTTTTCTCCAATACTTTAGGTGGTTCGTATTTTCTAACAATAGTACTAGTTCCGTTGTCGTCAAGCCCGAGGCTGTGACAGAGTACAACGAATTCCAGCAGGCGTTCCTGAAGAATACCACCTTTAATGGCGGCTGTCGCAGCTGGTACAAGAATGGTGACCTCTTTGGCAAGCTGACAGGCGTCTATGCTGGTTCCATGATGCATTTCAAGACCGGTCTAGAGACGCTGGGAAGTGAGAACTTTGACGTTAGATGGCGTACAGCCAACCGTTTCCATTACCTGGGAGATGGAACAGCCGAGTGTGACCAAAACGGCGCTGGTGATGTTGCGCCATATTTCAACTGGGAGAACTTCCAGAAGATCTACTCTGGCTTCTCTGAGACGCTGAAGAAGTAAGCCTACATAGTTGCAGTTCGAGCCTCTGTTAGAAAAGACGAATCATGTCCTTTCCGACCTGCCTTTTATTGTCGCATTTGAGGGCTTAACCCTCTCTAGAATAGCTAGAATAGGACAATGCAGCATAGTATTTGTGTCGAACAGTCGACAAGTGGAAAGTGAATGGAGGAAATTCTCCTTGTGACTGACCAGTCTCAAGCCCAACGCCTCAAAAATACCATCAGGCGACGTGACTTCCATAACGACGTATTTACCCTGAGACCAAGACTTTCTCACAATGCCTCATGGATGAAGCTTCCACAAAGAACAGTCTAATATGAAGGTCGATTTTTGACCTGTTTCTTTCGTACAAAGACCTAGCTGTGCCTAAGCCCGTCTGTGCTGTTCTTGTGCTGCTTTTAGTATGACCTGCTGAGTATCTGCGTTTTGAAATTGTGGTGTCGGTGTCTAACCGACCAGCCTGCTCTAGGTAATTATGACTATCTTTCTCAGTAAAGACTACATTACATATATATATACAGGATAATTCGGGCACATATGATTAGATGTGATGAACAGAACGAGACTGCAGTAATGTTTCTGGATGGTGTGCACAGATTTGCTTCATTCTTGATTAGGTATCGCCAGGCACGCTTTCATGTGACTAGTAAACAGTAATATTTTATCAAGATCACTAGACTAACTAGTCAAAACAGAATCGATCCTCTTCCACAGCTACAATCACATAGTATGGCATTTGTATGATTTAACGGATAAAAGTAATGATTGAGCTTAATCTTCCTCTAGTCCATCTCAAGTTTCAGCGAGAATGTCACAATTTTTTGGCTGCCATCGAAGTTCCCAGTATTGTAATAATGTAGAGTTCTTGATATTTTGTCATTAGCCCACCAGTAATTGTTTTCGACTTGCCGCGAGGAGGCGGATGACATCGGCTGGATAAAGATACTGGGATGATGCTGGAAGAAGTCCTTAGGTGGGCGGAAGATAAAAATAACTTCTTCTTGTTAAAGTAAATATTTTTGTTGAAGTTCTGAGAACAAATTTAAAGAGGATTGAGTATTCTATCGCGTTCTCGTCGTAGTCGTCTCCGGCGTAGGCTCCATTGTCATATTGACCCGGTTCGTCGTCCGGGTGGAGCAACTCGTTCTCTTCCAGTGCCTCCGCCTCTTCCTGTGCCTGCGCCTCTGCCTCTGCCTCTTCCGCTTCCTCCCCGGATTCCTCGGCCATATCCATTTCAAACAGAACGTGATTGACATAAGCTAGTGCCTGGGCCATACCGGATGGCGCGTTGCCGTGGTGGTGGTGGTGGTCGCCGTCGTCGCCGTCGTCGTCGTCCTCGTCCTGGTCGAATTGATGCAGTATCTGCAGGGCATGGCCCCAACCGGTTGGGTCGTTGTTGTTGTTGTTGTTGTTATTGTCGTCGTTGTCATCGTCATCGTCATCGTTGTTAGCAGCGGCGGCGGCGGCTGCTATGGCGGCTGCCATAGCGGCTTCGAACAGCCGCACAACATTACGGGCTGCAGCCCGCCGCTCTCGGGCTGTTGCCCCCTCTGAGACCTATCATATGTCAGCTTCTCGTGTGATAATGATTGTTTTTCTATTTGAAAGATAGACTAACAAGGCGGAGAAGGCGTAATAGACTGTTTTGTTAAGAGGTCCATTGTGCTTTGCGAATTGATGTAACTTCTTGTAGTTGTTACGAAGAGGGGTGGTGGGGTAATAAAATTAGGAACAAACGTCTGTCTGTATATATACCTGGTGAACTATTTGTAATAATACGCCTTCGCCCTATACGTCTTAGGATCTTTTTTAAAGTGGAGACCTAAAAGCAGTGACGTAACAGATACAGTTAGTCATGCATAGTAAGTCATATACATGATTACATAGTATATGCTAGGTCCCACTCTTGGTCAGAATAAAGAAGGTAGGTTTTTATTCTTGTCTACTTATATAGACCTTCTTAAAGTAGATTTGTTTAGAGACACAAATCAACAGGGGACACAACCACAATAGACAGAGGCTAAATAGCAATTCACAAAAACACAGGAAGAGACTACAAGACTTACTGCAATAGAAGCATAGGGCGTGGCGCAAGCCAACAAGGACGACATCCGACAAATACGTCAAAAACAGGAACAACTAACAACACTACTAGGTGTATCCCCACAAGTCGGCGAAACATTGACAGAATTGTCGGAAGAAATACGATCAGTGTCACAGTGAAATCACGCTCATTACCATCACACACTCGTTCAATCTTTTATTTCGTTTACTACCTAAGCTTATTTTTTTTACCACACATTCACTTTACACTTTATTCCGTTCAAAATTTCAATTTCAGTGCGTTGTCACTACACAATCGTTTATGTCATCGTTCGTTTCATTTTTTCAGATTGACGTCGGGACGGCGTCAATAGAAAGGGGCCAAATTGTCAGCACACACGGTGCGGTGTCACATGATGCACCGCCATTACCTCGCGAGTTAGGAGAGAGAAAATACATCCCTTCTTTTCCATCATACACTTACATTGAGGGTGTCGAGGCAAAGCCTCGACCTAATTTTCCCCTATTTTAGGTACGGGTACTATGACATACATTATGGTACGTACCCTACACTTATTACCTAACAGCGAAGCCCTTTATTAGACCAGATCTCTCCCTCGCTTCGCTTCCTTGCCTTCAACATTAGATTATTTAGAAAATATGTTAATGTGTTCTTGTTCATATGTTTACTTGCTTCTTAATACGGAGACAAGAGTACATCTCTTAAAAACGCATCGCACCTTCTCTATATTTCATCTATGTGTCCTGATGACGGGCTATCCCCTGTTAGCCAATGTCGTTGTTCGCACTTTCCATGGACATTTGGATGAGGGATAATTTATGGAGAACAATTTTGCGCAGGCTTAAGTGCCTTATAACCCCATGACATGAGCCTGCATTGATCCCCATATCTCTCCCTCTAGACACAATTTGAAGGGGTTTGTAGATATACCTTCTACCATGATCCTTGGCTCCATTCCGATCAAAGTTCATAACCACATCCTTTGAAAGAAGCCGTTGGAGATTCACCCCTTGAGCCCAGTTGGCGTGGAATACGAGCATATGTTTATGCCGCTGGAAGCGAAAAATGCAACCATATCCTTTCCCACGTATTCCTGAGCGGTTCCAGATCTCTAGTGTCTGAAGCTGTGGCATTTGGGGCAGACACCTGGAAATCGATTTAAATAATTGCAGGATACTAGCACGGCGTTGACTCTCGAGGTGACCAGACGTTAACGAGAGATAACGGAGATGGGGCCATAGTGGTGGATCATCTCGACAGTTATGGTGCTCGGGAATCTGGTTAAAAAAGTCTAGTGCATCTATGTTAAAGATAGACGATAATGAGTAGAATGACTGGCTGGCCACCACTAGTTGCTGAGCGAGTTTTGGACTTGCCTGTCTCTTATAAAAGAGTGGTCCGGATAAGGGGTGCAAGTAACGATTGGTATCTTCGAAAAGATGGAGATTTCGAAGTGTCTTGGGTAGCTTGTTAGCCAGTATGTCTGTGTAAACTAAAGTTTGTTAGTGTCATAGCTTGTGAGAATCATAAAAATACTCACGCTCGTCAAAATATTGACTTTTCTCTTCGGAAACACACCGCCACTGTTCAATACGAAGAGTCACCAAACTTCCAAATGACATGGATAGCAATTTTCCAATCACGGCGGGGTGAAATTGACGATAAAATTGCCGGCGTATGCGGAACTGCGAAATACGATGTACTGCGGGCAGTCTCCGTATCCGTTTTCCCTTTGGTCCCCGAAAGCTGCTAAAATCGAGGCTGAGAGGCTGTGTGCCGAGAACTCTCTGGGCAGCTGCAGGCTTTGGAACCTTTAGGTGACCATGCCGCCATCCGTGAGCCTTGTCTTCTAACTGATATATCTTATTGTAATGTCGTGTAACGCAATCTACTGTTTCCTTGGCGAAAAAATTCTTATGAGGATAGTTCTTTTCGAGACGAAAGTCCCGGAAGACGTGGTGCGAATCGCTAGGCGACGAGGCACTAAGATCTAGTATGGTTTTCTTGTCTTTTTTCTGTCCCCAAGCGGCTGGTAGTGTTTCCTTCTTCCAAGCAGAGAGAGCAGAAAGTAGTTTCCATAGAGCCTTGGTAAAAGTGGTATTATTCCTAAATATACACAAGATGTCAGTAGCGTATTCGAGACACATCCACTCCTATCTTTTACCTCTACTTACTTTCGAATAGTTGCTTCACTCTCGTCTTCTAAACAAGACGGACAGTTGTAGTTTTCCAGTTCAATATGCAACTGTATTAGTCGAATGTAGTTGAGACGCGCCGACTTCTTTTTCCCTCGGATAGCATCGCAAAAGGCAGGAATGTCATGGTTTGTGAGACGGAGAAAGCGAAATGTGTGTTGTTCAAAGAAGACCTGCCACGATTTTGAGACACTGGCACAATGATAGAGTTTCGCCTCACTGTTCTTCGTTGAATTATCAACTACAATTTCTAGAATGTAGAGCTGAAGCTCAGCCGGAAGACATTTCCACGACATTGGTGAGATGGGCGTTTTTGATAAAATAACGACGTTGTTGTTCGTGAGTTGTTAGGCACAAATCTTATGACAAAAGTGAAGGTGTTTGTGCAAGATTTAGTCCCCTTTCCCCTTTTTTTAACAAAAAGTTTTATTCTATTTCCAAAAACAGATGGAGCAACACAAGGAAAGCTGGGCCAGTAGAAGCAGTGATTAATGAAGAAGTAATTACGTATTGCCGCAGGAAAGTGACGGTAGTGGAATTAGACGCAATTAAGACAGACTTAATCAAGATTAATCTTTTCCCCTTCACTTTTCAGATAGGGTCAGGATACCTCTTAAATATATAGCCATAATGGTTTGCCACCATGGCCATGACGTGAACGACGTAGATCCCCTGACGTCACCTTTAACCATCACCGGCATAGCCACAACTGGACACCTAACCTTCCGATTTGGTCAGCGTGAAGAGTGCCAACGGGAATGGGGAAGTCTTTCGGAATCGGCTAGTAATCCGTACCACGGATGCTCCCCCTTTTTCTTCTCCTATCGTGCTTTTGGCCCTTGTTTGTTTCCATACGGTCAGTTATAGGATTCCAATTAGCACAGCTCTTACACTGATCAGGTATTTTATTTATCGCGGCTGTCTTTTGAATGGCGGATGATCCTGCATAATACCCGCGCAAGTTTTCCGAGATCGCGAGAAAGGGACTCTTTAAGACGATGTTATCAAATAAACCTCTTTTAATCACACGGTATCCTATGACCAGTTCGGGAGTCTACGAGACTACAGTTGCGAAAACCCCCTATCCATGTTAAGCATGCGGCTGGTTCCTAAAGAGGTGCTTAGCGCCTGTGTCTTCTTGTAATGCGGGCTCACCCGTGCCACACATTCGGGCGAGTCCCGGCGATTATTTCCTAGGCCGAATAAACATATCTCGGCGCAGGCACTAAATCCCCGAAACTTTGGCCTGAGGCTAAAACACACCATCATAATTACACAGCTCTTCATTCCTTCCAATTCATCCATGGATCACATTTCTCTTGTTCCGTAGCAGCCGAAACCCCACCAGTCTCCGATCCCGGGTAGACAGCAAACAATATGGACAAGGTTCCAGGCCACAGCGGTGATGTCCGGAACATCCGCAACGTGCTACCCATAAAACCTTCCGCGTAAGCTCCTCGTGGCATCTGCCATGAAAATACACAGCTAACGCTTCTCCGGATCCTTGTAGCTGCCACAGATGTCATAGAGAAAAGGTCAAGTGTGGGGGAGGCCGTCCGTGCTAGAATTGTCGACAGTTCCAAAAGGAAGATGGATGTTCATACCCCCAGAGGAATAGAACCGTTACAGTACCACAGAGGCAAACCACAATTTCGTGCCACCTGCACCATACTTTAATAAGGACTCTGTTTATTTATTTATTTTTGTTTATTGGATGACCTTTTGCAGGAAATTGACAGACTCAAGCGGCAAAGTGTTGACCAACCGCAGCTCGAGAAGAATGATGTCATCGAGAACAGCACCCATAGCAGAGAATCGCATACTGAAGTAGAATCGGCACAGCCATACCAAAATCTCCAGACCATGACGTGGACAGAATTTGAAATTGATGCAGGAGAAAACTCGGCTATGGGTGTTAGACCATGGTTCGATAGCTGGAGCATTTTCAAGAGTCCAGTATTTATTGGTGGGGTTGTTGATGTTGCCTTTGCTACTTAGTTTCGCCAAGTAATTAGGTAACCTTTGGCCCTCGAGCCTGTACACCTGCTTCGGCTGAATTGTGTTTCAAACGAGTCTTTAGTGTTTTTGGTGGGTGCCGAAGCCACATGGCCGGTCCCGCCTCGCACCAGGTTTCTACTTGATGCAGCCATGAAGTATATTAGCCGTTGCTTCCATATTGTGCTGCCACAAGTAGCTGCAGAAAGTTGGAGGCATACCCCATGTGACCCAAATTGCGCCATGACGACTCTGCAATGCCGAGTGTGGGCACTGTTTGCTATTGGCGAGCTGTACATTTCCATATCTACCAGCGTTTATGGATTCCCAGGTGCGGCATATTTTGCACAAGCATCCAAAGCTCTAGGGTACCTCGACGGGTGCCCAAAGTCGAATATGTCGAACTCTATCTTCTCTTGGTTAGCCTCTTCTTATCTTATTCCATTACCATGATTCTTCTTTTGATCCGTCTTCCCTCTTTCCCTTGGATTTTCTCCTTGACTGACTCTTAAGTAGTCATTCCATTCTACAGCTCTAAACCGGCGATACAGTGCTTGCATATTTGCGGGCACAGCCATGTGTGCCGCGATTGTTATTGGACTTCATCTTAATATCCTTGAATCCCAACTCTCAGATGAAGTGCTACGAGATCACGGAAACGCCTGTTCTGGTCAGCCTATGTCATGGACCGGCTCTGTGCATCAAACCTGAACCACCCACCTGCCATACAAGACGAAAATATTGGCATTGACCTTCCTTCTGGAATATATACCCCTGCGGAAAATCAATTTAGCACGGATTGCCATATCACTAACATTAATCTAGCCAGACTCCTGGCTACCATTATCCAGTCAGTCTACAATGCTCGAAATCAAGCGGAGAGCAGCGGTATTAATCTCTCGACTCGCATCCAAGGTTGTCTTTCGGATCTGCAGAGTTGGTTTGAAAATTTGCCCACCTGGCTGCAGATTGACGGCACGTCAATAGATGAGTCTCATGACATTCAAGTTGTCTCACTTCATCTACGTTTCTATCAGGTTGCTCCATTTATACCTTTCTTATACTGTGCTATTGCATAACTAACGTTCAGTGCGTGATTCTGGCTACGCGGCCATTGCTATTACACACCTTACGAATCCAAATCGCTAGCTCTCGTCTCAAGAACTGTACCCCCGAACAGACTGGACGTATTTAGATGTCCCCAAGTGTAAAGGCACTATCCGAAGCTTGTATGAGATGTACCCACAACTCTATACGACTCTTGAAACAAACCTGGATAGATGGAAGCTTTGTAGCCTTTGACTGTTACTTAACCCAACATCTGTTTTCATCACTAGTAATCCTAGCCATCTCCAGTCTCCTAGATGGTGTGAGAAGTCAGCAGGATCGAGACTCCTTCAGTGAGGCGTCGTGTCTTCTAGACCAACCAAAAGTGGCCGGTAACATAGTAGCCCAGGAATACAGCCATCACATTGAGGCCATAGAGTTGGCGTTGTTAACTCATGAAAAGACAACTACCCCGTTAGAGCCGGACACGGCAGAGGAATCCGTTTCCCTGGACACCGCATCGCAAACTACTGATAACCTTGCAAGTTTGCCTTGGCTGAAGTCATCATTGCAGGAATTACTCTCCCAACCGGTATCGGATTTACGTTTTCCAGAAGCCTCCTTTCAGGAGAATGATTGGTCAGACACTCTCTGGTCGGACAAGAACGGAATCGGCTAATACGCTTTGCTAGTGGGCGGGCACTAGAATATTTTCCGCTGCGATCTTTCTCTCTTTTCATTCGGCGAAGTGCATCTTGCCGAGCGCGGGGCTCAATATCTTTTGCATTAGGAGTTGTCACCCTTCATGTCTTCTTCGCCTTATACGGAACTGCTAAGGTGATTGAACTATGTTCTCAGTATTTAGAGGTCGTTTTAGTTGGAAAGAATCTCCAGGACATGCAACTCAATATACCAGACTGTTTTGCAACAACCGGTCTAGTCAGCTTAGCCAATCCTTCAGTGCAATGGCCAGTACTGTCAGTATGCCCATCGCTGAGTGAATCACTAACGTGCCGCCTCTAGAAACACTACCAGTCTATGGATCGTATACAACTCTTCGACTGATGCCAGTAGGAGGTTCAATAACGTATGGGATCGGATCTTCAGACCACAATGGTTACAGGAAAACACTAGCTGAGCTACTTGTTGCATACGGCATTGACGTTTGCATGGTTGGATCCCGCAAAACTGGCACATTTCACAACAATGAGCACGAGGGTTGGCGAGGGTTTAGGATTGCTCAAATTGGGGCCAAAGTAAAAGCGCCGGCACAGGAGTTTTTGCCTGACATCTTTACAGTGAATGCTGGGTCCAATGACTGTTTACAAGAACACGAGCTACATAGTGCCAACAAGCGCCTGGCTCATCTACTAGAGGCACTCTGGCTGGCTTCGCCTGACTCGACTATAATTTTGTCCACCCTCCTAATCAATCGGGATGAAGCAACCGACTGCCGTATTCGCTCTTTCAACGACGACATTAAAGTTCTAGCTCACACAATGGCTGCAGAGGGAAGAAAGATTATACTCGTCGACATGCACAACAGCGATGGACCAGGTCTGGAAGATCTTGGGAATGATGGTACACATCCAAACAACACTGGCTATGTGAAGATGGCAAAGATATGGCTCCGTGGGATTAAGGAGGCCGCCGACAAGAGATATTTCTAATGCTACAGACATTATTTCTAAATAGGGACGTAAAGAATCCCGGGGCAATGTTACTGTACCATGATTTCCTGCTCACAATACATCACTATGGCTCGTCCTGCACATCACCATCACGTCTTCTACAGCCTTACAACTCATAGTAGTACAGTGCTTAATGTAAAAGACTTATATAATCCCCCAGTATTATTTTACGATAGGACGCTGTCTCTGTTGGGTGATCACCCTGTTAGGTGATCTCCCCTGAATGACTTATTTCGGGGGGTAGTAATACTTTCAGCACAACGTGCAATAGTCAAGTTTCTTAGAACAATCAACCTTTTTTCTACCCCCCCTCGTCTATAAAATCTAAAGATCTTTGTCCACCTTTCTTTTCCTCTGGAGTACATATTAGTTCGTCTGTCGTGATTTAGTCATGGTGGGGCTCATATTACTTTACTAAGTAGCCAATAACCTAAAGTCACGTGATAACACAAATTAGTACGGGTAATTACAGACCCATTTATAAATCGCGATCAACCAACGAGCATGGAGTCGAATTGAAAATCTTTGACAATGTAACCCCCGTCTTACTATTCCAATTTTAATTCAGCACCCACCATGAACTAAACCACTTTCGACATGGAGTTTCTCCAGGATGTCCAGTCGGCAGAGGACTTTTGCAGCAATGCGCAGTTCGGGCCAATCACCACTAAGTTTGTGGTAGATAACATTGAGTCGCAAGGAGGAAGCGTAACTGAAAAGACGATCAAGATCTGTGCAGCTCGCAGCCTTTCCAATCTGTTTACTGATTTAGGAGTCCCGACTATTCTAAGAGAGGTACGCAATAAAGACGCGGAAAGGTATCTCAATGCCTGGGTCAAGTTGAGAATTAAATATGACAAGCTTTACCTCCCCATCGCCGCTGAAAGGGAGGCTACCCTGCTGGTCAAGAACTTGTTCGATGATAGCGCCAAACCAGCCCAAGACCCTCAGCGATACGCGAGGGCGGAAAAAGCGTTTTGTCGCGCCGAGAAGACAGATGAAAAGGGCGGCCGTGCCAGCGAGGGCGTCATGGCCATTTTGATGAACCAGCACGCCCAGTATTCCGACGAGTACATAGCGCCATACTCGACAATCGTGGGGCCATCGGGGATTGGCAAGTCCTTCTCCGTTAGACAGATGGCCGTCCGGTACGGCATATATGTTGCTTATTCAAATCTATCCTCACAAGGCAGTACGGGGTTCCCACGTCCAGTAACTATGGGAGAAGCGCCATTAGACACGAAAGAATATACTGTTTCCGACATGGCGTGGGAAACATACCTCGACAACCAGGTAGTACTTGCCCATTGCTGTAAAGCAATCGACATTACGGCCGGCGGCCTTTTCGAGTTACTTACGCGTAATAAGAGCGAGGTTGTCCAGTTGCGCATAGGGCTACAGAAGCATTTCAGTACAGGAAAGGTCGATGCCAATGCCCTCCGCCATACGCTTATAGCAGTCAAGAATGTCCTCGAGGCTCTAGGACTCAATATACAACCAACTTCGCCTCAAATAGACAAGGCACAGCCTGTTATTGTCTGTTTCGACGAGGCGCGGGCTTTGCTCAACGACGTGGAGAACTCGGTGTTCCAAAGCCTGCGCCGTGCCGCCAGGGAAGTCGTGGAGGGGTGCAAGGGCACGGAAAAGAAGGACAAGGTCCCCTTTTTTATCGTCCTCCTAGACACTACGTCCAGAATCACTAATTTTACCCCCCAGGGCAGTACGACCCATGCTCAAAGGTACTAAAGGCAGATATATTCCATCCTATATTCCAAATCAATTCCTTTGATCTCTTCTCGCCGCCTGCCGACAGCCTGGAAGACCCTTCGGGCACAGAAAATGCCGTGGATCAGCTTTTCTCCCATGGCCGACCGCTGTGGGGTGCCTTCCTGGAAGCCGGGAGTTCGTGGGACTCCCTACTCAACCTAGCAGCAGGGAAAATCTCCGCCCAGAAGGACCGCCTCGCCTACGACTTGTCTCTACTAACATACCGCATGAACTTTTACATTAGCTCGCCCGTTCTGGCAGAGGCCATGGTAGCTTCATCCATGCGGTACCTCATCTCGGTTTCGACAGACAGAACCAGCCTGGTGACAACACAGCCTGGTGAGCCCGTGCTGGCCCTGGCGGCATCATGTCTCCTGCAGGATCCGGCTGTTCGGCTGTCCTGCGTACGGTCCTGGATTAGTGGACTACACTCTGGAGCGGTTAACCCTGGTGATATTGGAGAGCAGGTAGCTTCTCTAATTATCCTCTTTGCATCAGACTACGCCTCCGAGCCGAAGCGTTCCCTCCCAGAGAAGGATCCTGCCAACAACAACCAGAAGCTAAACGCTATTGCTTCCCAAGCCATTTCGCTACAAAGTTTCTTGTCTGCTCTCTTAGGAAAAGAGACGTTGCAAGCTATACAGTCACTCGACCATAGCCCTGCAACCCAAGATATCCTCAACACAGGCCTTGTCTTCTTAAACCACTTTATTCGTCTATGCACTACGCCTACGCGCGCCGTGCTCGAGGTGGCCTACAAGCGCGGTGCGGCTCTCTTTCTGCCAACCAACTTCCCTGGCATGGACATGGCCATCCCGGTCCGCGTGCCTAATGGCCATATGTCTGTACTACTGGTCCAGGTCATGAACCGCCAGGACGACAGCTTTACTCCGGGTCTAAAGATATATATGAAAGAGGCTCTGCAAAAGGCGGAGACCGCCCTCCAACTCACTGATGAGCTGCATGGCATTGTTGGTCTTGTCCTGTGCATGCGCACATCGGCCGACCCTCACTTTGCCGTTATATCGCCGGCAGCCCGCCAGACAGCGCGTGCGACGAGAAGCCAGGATTCTGCTTCAACTCCTGCGGCCACGGCCACGACTACCACGACTATCAAGGGAAAGAAGAAGAGAAATGCCAAGGGAAAGCTGAAAGAAAGCGTAACAAGTGCTCCCGAGCCGGCGCAGTTGCTAGGCATAGCATTTGGCCTTAACTCAGCTGTCTATCCCTGTATGCGGGCGCCTAATGCAGCAGCGCTAGAGAAGGCTGTGGACCACGGGGGGCTGTCGGAAATGAAAGTGATGAATGATCTGCTAGTGCGTCTTCTCGAGCAGTGGCCGAATGCATATGTGGAGGAGGATATGCAGTCGTGCTATGCACAAAAGCTCCTGGATCCGGTTTCCGGCCTGGAGGAAGCTTCTCGGCGAAACCCCTCGGACACGCCCATGCCCGATATTTGATGCGAGAGTTTATAAGAATATGGGGTACATCTAGGTTTTTTTTTTCTCTTTATCTTGTCTTGGGTCGCATTGGTCGTTCTGCAATATCGGTGGTGCCATCCTGCATGCCCTTACCTTTAAGATCACAAGTATAGACGGTGTTGCATGTCTTATAAACGCTCACGGGAAGATGAGCCTCATGTCATTAGACTATTAGAAGTAGGCAGATCCGTGCTTATGCACATCTATGGAGGCATAGACACTATGAACCACATGGGACCATGTAACCCTCCAAAGACTTTACACACGAGGATTGATTTGCAGCCTCCTCCTCCTCAGACCGTTTCCACGTTTTGGGTTGGCCGCTTATGGATGTGGCCGCGTAGACGGACTGCATGATCTATTTCTGTTCCGTCTCCCCATCTCGCTAGGATTGTATTAACAATCTTTGGCCCCTCATCCGCCTGTAGCGCCTGGTATCTTGCCTCGATTATTGAGGCCTTGATGTGTGTCTGAGCCCTGGGGATGGCACGAAACACGTATCGTTTTTTAAACGAGACAGACAGGACCTTGCTCATCGTCTCAGGGTAGGTACTGATCAAGAAATCAATCTGCTCCCGAGTGCCGTGCAAAAGTCCACGATGGCAGGTCGGGAAAGAGGACCTTGCTTGGTACATTGCTTGACCCCGGCAGGGGCCTGGCCATCGCCGTCTAACTACCATAACAATGTCTTGCACTAAATCTTCCTGTCATAGTCCGGCCGCATACGTGTGCGACGCCGGCAATTGCAGCCAGCTTGTCTGACTGATACGCCAGGCCCCGACGCGAGTAGTCCATGATGGTGTGGTACCTCTGGTCAAAGTGCAGAAGTCTCTGCATATTGCTGCCACTGTCATCATCCAGAGCCGCAGGCAGGGACAACCGATACTTTTCTATCATGCTTAGCACGTGCGAATACAGGCTAAACTCGTGCTTGAAGTTGCATATAAGAATAATTCCCACCTCGGCGATACTTGCTGTCTTGGCGATGTGTCGCGCTCAGCCACTCCCAGTACAGCTTCTGAGCACGGTAGTGGATCAAGCAATACCCATACCCACGTGCCCAGCGGCGTCTGCTCGATGTCTTCCAGTGGAAACTCTGGCGAGCGAATGTACAGGGCGCCACCCCAGCTGCTGCTGCATGAGGGCATACTGTCTGGAGTCTTGAATGATGTAGAGTATCGGAGTAACAGGTACAAACTCCTGCTCGCCGCTGCTCTTGGATTTTTCATCATAAGAGTGGTCGTTTTCCTTGTAACACATAACAATTTGATCTAGCGAGACTCTTCATGTTTTTAGTATCAGGGACGGCTGTCCAAGAGTTTGGAGAGGTCTAGCGGTGTCTCGCAGTTAATGCCCTTGGCCAACGCAGTAAGTCTGTACTCCCGTACTCTTAACAGCCTTGTAAGTACATCACTATCCATAGTGTCTATGATCTTTGAAGTATTTCCCCTTACACCGGAAAAAAAATACTGGTTACTGAGTGTACAAGTACTTGTGATAATTTGATGAAATTAAGGGGAAATTTTAAAACACATTGTCAGTGACAACCTTGCCCGTTGACACATTTACAAATTACGGAGTAGGCTCTCTGCACCACCGCGACAATGCTACCTACCAGCCTTTTCAGCAAATACAAGAAAAATCGAGCAGAGGCGAATTTTTCTGGTAGTGGTTGCTACTTACTGCTGCTGGTACTCGGGTAGTTTGGCGGTAAAGGATATGCCGGCCATCCACTCGGTAGTGGAAATGGTGGTAATGTTGGCCTGTGCAGACCCGACACTACGGAGTACGGAGTAGGTACATAGTATATACGGAGTACTCCGTAGTAAGAAGCCCAAATTTAGATTTTAGATTCAGTCTTTACTAAATTGAGACTGTTGGTTTTTTAGAGAACCGCTGTACAAATACGTCACAGCTTGGTCAGGATTGTGCTCTCGTATAAATTGTGCAAGCAATGGTTTCGCCCTCATTGTTGTTGCCGCTAACCCGTACTCCGTAAGCACTTGGCAGTGGGAGCGCAGGGCGGCTGTGGTACGCGTAACAACTAGGCTACAGCATTATTCCAAGACATGAACTACGCCTTCATTTGACGTCTCGATGTGCGTTAACACCCATTTATTCTCCAAAAAAGTGTACGAGTACTGACTCTAGGTTCCTATACTAACAGGAAGTGCAGAACCAGCCGTTGGCTTGCATTCACGAGACTGTCGTCGCTGCACACATCACTCCGTAGACTCAATCAACTGTACTTTTGTAGCCTGTAAGTAGTATTTTAGCTTGTTTTTAGCTCTCTCAAAGACCCTGTCAGATTGATCGTTTAACTCGTTTAACTTACCAAGGCTTTAAATCTAATTTAAGGCTCGTGGAAGACCCACCATTCCTGTGGCACAGCTTAGCTCCACATGGCGCAGCCACGGGTTGATCGGTATTTGCCAGGGGGCTACACTTGAAAAAAGGAGGCAACCGAGACTATTAGTAAACAGAGAAAAAGGTATAAAGCTGAAGCCAATACCTCTCCTGGCAGACACCCCCCATCTTGTTCATTCCACTACCGCATTCCCACATTCGTTACAAGCTTCCAGAAGAGTTCTCTACACTTTCAACAACCAAAAGTACCCACCAAGATATCAAGGACAAAGACAATCCACGTTCACAATGTACGTCAAGAACGCTGCTCTCCTCGCGCTCGGCGCCGCCTCTGTTGCCCAGGCTGTCGATGTCGGCGATCTCACTTCGGTGTTGGGCGAGGTCACATCGGCTGTCGCATCGGTCGCAACGGACGTTGCGAGCCACGCGACATCCGTCTTTGGTGATGCCACGTCTGTTGCTGCTTCTGTCGGCACCGACGCAGCCTCGCACGTCACCTCTGCCTTTGGCGTGGCTACGTCGGGTGCTGCTTCTGTTGCTACGGATGCTGCGTCGCACGTCACCTCGGCTTTCGGCGTGGCCACGTCGGGTGCCGCGTCTGTTGCCACAGATGCTGCCTCTCACGCCACTTCTGCTTTCGGCGACGCCACTTCGGCGGCGGCCTCGGCAGTGTCCAGCATCAGCAGCCGTGTCTCGTCCGCTACGCAGACAACTCTGACTACGGCGACTTCCACATCTGCCTCATCCTCGGCGACCGCTTCGGCCGCCAACACCAACGGCAGCACACAAAATGTGCCCCTTCTGGGCGCCATGGCCATCTTTGCCGGCGTCATCGGCGCGGTGCTGTCACTGTAATCTGTATTCATGACAGCATTGAAATTTCTGGACAGGAAGTAGAAGGGGGGCGATAGATCTAGCCATTTCTTTTGTGTTTACATGCATTTGGGTCAAGCATATATGCAATCTGGGGGTTTAAAGGGTTATATTTCATCTTGTATTTATTCCAGTGTAAAAGAACAAAAAAATGTATATATTTGAAAAAGGAAAACTTCAAGGGGCGGGTTACTGCCCATACGGAGTAGTAGAAATGCCTCTTGTCTCATCTCGCGGAATGTTGCTGTACTCGGACGTAGTAAATGTCTCATACGAGACAGGGAGATGCGTCCTGTGCTACTACGGAGTATGTATGTGCATGTAAATGAGCTAAAGCTTACTCGTACGTTTAGAAAGACCGAATACAGGGGTAGTAAGTGGCAAGTGCCAAAAGTCTTTGAAAGGACTGCGTTTTTTTTTTTTTTTTTGCTTTACAGTCTGGCTGCCTCTTTGGGCAAACAAAGGCCGTGGCTAAGCTGAAAAAAAAAGTCTAAAATAGAAATCTGCCTACCGTGCAATATGGCTCATTATCAATGCACATTGCGCGAGAATGGCATTGAATTTCCATTAGCATCACCCGATAGTGCTAAATAGTCATCTACGTGCAACCAAGACTTGCCGTAGGCGTAAAATCACCACAGAAAGCGTGTCATTCCGTAGAGATGGAAACGAGGCCATTCTGCCATGGCCGCTGACGTCACACGTCAAGCGTCTCTTTCCTTGTGGATCCACATTGTCTGATCGCGGCTGTTGGCCCCCAACTCTTTTGCAGTACTATGTAGAGTATGGAAGACCCGGAAAAATCCATCTCGCGCATGCTTCTTCGTTACCAAGACTGCAATCTTCTAATATTGTGCTCTGAATATTCACAGCTGCTGCGCCATTCATCTGTTTAGCTGCTTTTCAAAAGAGATGCCACGCGGTGAAATAACCAAACTTTACGATTTTTTTTAAAATTTTTGGGTTTTTATTTACAGACAAGCTATTCAAAATATGGGCTTTGTCACTGTAGCCGCATGACTGTATCTTTACCTATAGGTAGTGAAATCGGTTGGCATATTCGGGTCAATGGTGAGAAATGCCTCCATATTCATGGTGCTAAAATCAAAATCACATCCGAGGTCAGCTGTGGTCAAATCAACCACATCCGAGCTGATGTTGGGCGACTCCACGGAGGATGCGCCGCTCTCTCCCAGACCAAAGGGGGTGAATGGAAACATTGGATTATTCACTGCGGTTTGCGAGACGTTCGTACTGGATTGCTGAATGTTGTTTTCTGTCAAGCCAACCGTGGGTGAAATCGAGGTGCTCGCTACGTCTCTGGCACGGAAATCCGGATATACAGACTGCACCATGCGCTCCAGATTTCCCGAGAGATCGACAAGACGGGAGGAATTTCGAGACATGGGGCCGAGCAGCTGGAGGGCCTGGATAGCCTGTTGGATCCAAGGAAAGTTGGCACGGCCCGCCTTTCTATCTTGAAGAAGGTAAAAGGCGAGTACTTGGCTCGCCCCTTCCAGGAAGAAACCGTGATATTTGATGACCTACGTCTGTTAGGGGTGGGGACAAATAAAGGCGCTGCATGGGATGCGCCAAAAAAAAAAAACAAGAACCAAAAAAGACATACACGACACAATTCATTCTTCTCAAAAGCCCCTGCTAGGTAGGATATGGTGTGCCTGGCGGCATCCAGACAGTATTCGCAAGCTGTGTCGAGCCAGGCGGGCAGGGCTGGCAACACACCAGGCCTCCCGTCAGCAGCAGCATCCTGATGCAGTTTCGCTCGCAGCACGAGAAAAGGGCGAAAAGTCAGGAGCAGCGTGTGATGGTATACTGGCCCCCCAAAAAGAGTGTCAATCACGGGAAGAGCAGGGACATGAGAGTAGGAAGCAGAAGAAGGGACCAGAAAGTATGGGCGTACCGGTAGAAACAATGGTCTGACAAACTCCGAGCTCTCCGGCGTAAGCGTCCCCGTCGAGGCCAAACTTGAGGTCTTGCAGCTGTTCCTTTGCAAACTGTCTCAACTCTCGGCGAATATCATTGGCGGCGTTCCACATGGGAAGCAAGGAATCGTGGTGGTGCCGGTAAATGCGGTTCACGCACTTGGACATGAGCCGGGAAAGCGTGACCAGGGCTTGGAGAACCTTTTCCTCGCTCGGAAATGGGACATCAATGTCCGATTCGGGAAAGGAGCTTGGCCGCCCCAGGCTAAAGCACAGCCATCTGTAGGGGACAAAAATGCAACGTCAGAAACCAGCTCGCGACTCTCCAGGCACAGGATACGCATCCTCTCACATTTCCCAAAAGTAGACACACCAGATGGTGATGCGGCCCTGGCGGGTGTCGTCTTTGGAGTGCGTTGCGCCGGTGACATCTTTGTGCAGGCCTGCCGCCACTGCTTTTCGCACAGCGACGCCGGCCATGAGAAAGCCGCTGTTTGGGCGGGCATCTTCGACATGGAAGTGCGAGTGCACAAAAGTTAGACGGGAGGACAGGAACCAGAAAAGGCATGTAAAGAAAAAGAGAAGAAAAACAAGAGAAGAAAAAAACACTTATCATGAGCAGCGCAATCTGGACAGTCTGAATGTTCACCATGTCGTCGAGCGAGGCTGACCATCTCTTGGCCTTGCGGAAAAGAAACTGGGCGGCGTCTTCCTTTTCCAGAATAGAGGCGCCGAGGGCCAAGACAAGCAGGACGATGATCGTTTCCGGGCTCTCCGTTGTGCAATAGTTGAGCATGGAGCCGTAGAGCAGGTCGAGTCGCATGCGGAACTCGTCCTTGCTCCATATGGGCAGCACATTCCAGTAGGTCGACAGGTATTTCTCCATGAAGCTCGCGGCCGTGGGCCGGTCGAGAAACATGCCGGCCGTGCAGTCAGATGCATTGTCGGGCTCGGCCATGCCCGCCAGATCGCCAAAGTAGAGCCGACGGATGTTGAACAGGTCGAGACCGGGGCCGATTTCTTCGACTTCTTTTGCTGCGCCGGGCGTCGGACGAGTGCCTTCGACTTGGTGATAGATGGAGTTGAGCAGAGAAAAGGTCGACGAAGGACCGTAGTACAGCTGGAGGAAGACAGAGGGCGATGCGCGGTGGGTGGCGGCCACGCTGTGGTTATGGATTCTGTTCTGAGCAGCTCTTTCGGCCGTCTCGAGAGTGGCGGCCGTCGCCGAGGCCCCGTTCGAGCTGCTTCCACCATAGGTAGCTGTCGGGGAGCTGTCGCTGCCGCTCGTCGTAACGGGGGCCGGCTTATGATCGTCGTCGTCGCCGTGTCGGGCGCTCTGGGCCAGGGGCGGTGGGAAGAGGGAGCTGCCAGCAGCTTCTCGTCGCATGCGATTTCGGGCTTTTTTACGGTATTCGCAGAGGATGCTTCGGGTCTGGCAGCGCTGGCAGGGCGACCGGCCATCACAACGGATCTTGCGAAGCCGGCACTCTTCGCAAGCTTTTGATATCCGCCATTTAGTGGGATCCATCAGTGTCTGTCGCGCAGCTGCAGGGCGGGTTCACGTTTGCCTTTCTTGCTGAAGGATGGGGAAGCTGGAACGCGTCAAAGTACCAATGGTGGGTCCGTTTTCGTCTTAGCTGTGTCTATGATGACTAAGCATACGTTACGCCCTTACTCGTACGTTCGACTTTCTTCTACCGAAAGTACATGCACTGGATTCGGTAAGACGCCTACACAGATGGCCGGCACAAGGGACGTCCTGGAGACCGGCAAGGGGACATATGGAGTGGTCTTGGCACGATGCAACACACAGCAAAATCCGGTGATGGTGTTTGCATCAGAGCAGATGAGCAAGTCTGCGTAACCCAGGGAAATACGCAGTTACGGGCGAGTCGATGGGGGATGGAGCAGGAAGTGGCGTGAGCTCTCCTCAGTCTCACGGATATGCGCCGCATGCTGACAGGCCTGAGTGGCAATTAAGCATGTCTACGGCGCACTTGGAAAGGCAGCGGCCAATGGAGAGTGCGAGTATTCCCCAGCTCATGTTGATTCTCACCAGAATGATGACGAATCAATATAGAGCATTCACTTAATGTACTAGTCTACTCCTCTAGACGTAGAAAGGTGACGTAGAAAGGTTTGGATGAGTAATACGGATGCTCTTCTTTTGCGGAGTAGAGTGTTATTTTTGGCGTTCTTGGTTCATGTCTTTTGTTCGGTAATTGAGAATGTCTTGCCACTTGTATCAGTGGAATTAGTGGAACGCCGGGAAACTTTTTAAAAATATGCGGCATATTTTCGGAAAATTAATGATCAATGGACGGACTCTGCAAAGCCAATCAACCAGACTCGGCGAAGATGCTCACGGGGACTTAATTTACAATAAAGAGGGAACCCTATTTTTGCTGACGAATAATACGAGTAAGCCTTGGGTCGTTACTCCGTACAAACTGCAGAGCATACATATTATGTTCATGGGTATGCCTCCGCAGTCGCTCACTGAGGATTGCCCACAGCTGGACTCCATGCTGGTCTGATAATCCAATACTACGCAGTATTGCATGGACCTCCTGACTAGTCCTGGTTAGAGAATAGCTCACGTATGCGCAGTTTCATCCCCTTCTTTTTTCCTCTTCTTCCTTCACATGTGAAAGTGAGCGGTTTCCAGATGCACAGTGGCTTTTGTATGTAGCACTGATCACACTGATCTCAGTTCCCTTTTCATCACGAGATGCTCTAGCTTGTCTTATTGACAAAGTGACATGTCGAAATCATCGCGCTAGGCCAATGTGCCGTCAGTGCCCTATAGCCAGGCTCTCTTATAGCCTTGCCCGCTCCCCCCTGAAGGAGCCAAAATGAACAGTAAACGTCCCTGGCCATACCCACTCTATACGAAATTGGAAGGAAGACCGCCCCAACGTCCAATATCGAAAGAGTCGGCGAAATCTCAATGCAACCACGCATCTCAAATGGATTATGCAATGACCAACAGCTCTGTCAATTTTACGATCTTAGCGAATGGTTTTAATTATCAGGGGACATGTGCGGACTGGCACGATACTCGTGCTGGCACATTACTCCGACATGGGCCGAGGCTAGCAACCGACCGACGTCTTGATCTGTACAGAGTAGGCACTTTTGGTGCAGAGCTTCACTCCTGCGTTCGGAGTACTCTACTCTCTACTCCCCTACTCCGTGGATTATGGACCTCTCTACATTGTACATAATGGCCCTCTCTGCTCTCCGCTCTCCGATCTCCCAGGGTCAAGGTTGATCTTCACGGCTCATCCCTCTGCCCTACGCCCGCACCCTGCCTCGTCCCTGTGTCCTCTTGCATCATGGCTGTCGGTACGTTCTTTGCGCTTGCCAGCCTGGCCGTGGCTGCATCTGCCCGGCCTCGGCCCGGATTCACACTCGGCCCCATTGGCCCTTGCCATGGAGACAACAAGGCCATTGCCCCGTCCCAGAACGTCAGGCTTCAGTACGGTAACGGCGGCCAGAGCATGGTCAACGTGTCTCTTTCCATGCAACGGCCAACCGTGGTGCTCGAAGACATTGCATCCGTCGCAGCCGTCGACTGCGATGAATCAAGCGTCTCGGTGACGTTCGACAGTGCCAGCGCCTTTGCATCCGCATCCAAGTATTGGATGGATGAGGCACAGAATGGGCTCTTCCTCGTGACGAACCACATGGGCGACTGCGATGCCGAGCTCGAGCGTGGCTTCTTTGTGGCTGATGCCGTCTCCTCCCTCAATGCGTCGCTCACGCTTGTTGCCAGCACGACGAGGACGGCAGTCAACGAAACAGCCGGTAAGACAACTACCTGATTCCATCACAGCTTCTCGTGTGCTCCAGAAACTGACTAGCACACTTCAGATGTCGCCGAGATCACCTTTTCCGGCATCCCGCAGCAGTCCTCGCAGCCGTACAGCAACGTCTCCCGGCGTGCCATCTCCCTGGACCCGTCGCTGACCATTAGCAACTCCATCGACCTGCCGTCTTTCACCCTCTACTCCTATGCGCCCTATGTCACGGTCACCGCAGATCAGGCCTCCGTCTCCGCCGCCGCCACTCTGTCCGGAAGCTTAAAGTACTCTATCCTCACCAATACGCTGAAAGAGTTCTATGTGGACTTTGACACCTCCGTGTCTGCCAATCTTGGCCTGACCGTGGATGTGAATGCGCCGTACAACACTACTGCCGTGTACACGGCACCGGCCCTGGAATACGATGTTGTTTCGATTCCGGGCATCTTCACCCTCGGCCCCGCGCTTCTCTTTGACGTTGGAGTGGACATTGGAGTGGATGCTGCTGTCACTGTCACGACCGATCTGGGCGTCGCCCTAGAAGACGGCAAGGTGCATGTCGACTTCCACAACATCTCCGATACGTATACCTCCGGCTGGGTCCCTACATACACAGCCAATGTCAACATATCAGAAAAGGCAGCTGCCTCGATTGATCCCTATGTCGACGTGACGGTGGAGCTGGCATGCAAGGTTCTCGGAGGCCTTCTCGACCTCAGCGTCGGCCTCAAAGCGCAGCCTCGCTTTAATAATGACTTTACCTTGTCGGCCAACCAGAACATCAGCCCGGAGACCGGCGTGACCCAGCCAATCACCAACGGCACATGCTCGCAGGGTGTTGAGGTCGTGTCGGAATTTGTTTTCAGCCTCGTTGCCATTGTTACGCAGTTCTGGAGCGGCACTATTTACAATGTCACCGTACCTGTTGCCGACGAATGCTATTCGTGGTTGTAAGGCGTACAGCCATCAGCCTTATCCTTTGATAAGAGAATTGGCTCTTGTTGAAAGTTGTACATTGCCAAAAAAAAAAGTATTTAATTTACATAGTACCCCTTGTCCATCATTTTTTAATTTCATTTGTCGAGATGCTACATAATAGTATTCCATGGTCTCATCCACACTCTTTACTTTTACAGATTAATCCCAGAGTGCTATCGTGGTCGCTGCAGTGAGAGCCCTACAATCATGTTAAACTAATTTGATAACTAATACAGATGCAAGTCTGTTGGTTAATTCCTGGTACCCGATGCTGTCTGTCACTCGGGCGTATCTCCATTGGTAATTACGAGAATAAAAGCTCTCCTGTCCCAATGAAGCACGAGTTGATCTTTGAATCCTGTGTCCAGGTGACGGGCACCTTCTTTCCACTCGGGTCCATATTGGCATAGCTATGAAATGCATAACTGTAGCCATCGGGCGCTCGCGGCATTTTGAAGATGCAAGTAGCCTCGGACCAGCCACCCGTCAAGTTTGGACTATGTGCCATGTAGACTGTTTGTGCGTCAGTTGGTTAAGAAGCCCATGCCAGTATCTGAAGTTCAGGAGCACCTACCAGAGCTGTCAAAAGCTGCAGCTGCATTCTGAAACAGTAAAATATACTCATTATAGACATGGCTCCAGAAAATATCGCCGGAGCCCGGACCGTAATGCTTGCCAAACGCTTCCTGGGAATAGTGAAATACATTGGAGATCCCGTCATCATCCAATGCCGGCATCCGAGCTTCAAACTGTTGTCCATTCCAGTATTCATATTGGGACCGATCAGCCCAGAGATGTTCGAGAATACGAGCAAGCTTCAGGCCATTGCTCTTTGGACTCTTTTCGGATACACGTGCAAAGAGATAAAGGTAGCCTTCTTGCCGAGGACCCGACAATGCCACGAATGACCCGAACATGGGTTCACCATTGACAAAGAGGCTTTTGTATGGGCGTGCCACCACAGGCCGGCCGTGTTGTATGTGCATTTCGACGGCCGTGTTGTATAGTAGCGGATCCTTTCCATCCTTGAAGAGCCGGCGGTCAATTACCTCGGGGAAAGTCACGCCCCTCTGCCCTGACTGAATGGCAGCAATATTCTGGTTTGGCCACACGCCCGTATTCATCGGGGCCTCCCCATCGTTTGTGAAGAAGGGGATGGCTTCCTTTGGACCTTTCTCTGTGGTACCCACATCTGTGACAATTTCGATCGTTGTAGCTCGGTCTTGATTCACGCCAAGCAGGCCAATAGAGTTGGAGGTGAAGCCCACAATGTTGCCTCCATTGGTCGGCGGCGGGCCGTTTGTGTACATGCCATCCGCAAAAATGATGAGGTCTAGGCCGCTCACAGTGCCGCCTCCACCCCCATCACGGAAGATGTAGGGAAAGTTGGACTGCTGTGGATGAAGCTGCCGGAACTGCGTGGTGATGTTGCCCGCTCGATGTACAATGTTTTCGGCCATGGCAAGTCTGCATTCAAAATGGTGGTTGTCAAGTCAGAAAAGAGAATTCTCCCTCCTCTCGGCGGCAATTTCTATTTCTACTCGTATGCAGAGTTGGATGTGACCCACTTTAAACACGTGATAACCCCCTTCGCTTTCCATGACGTCAGTTTGTTTTCTTGATGCATTTCGTTCGTCCAGTAAAAGTAGGATCGTGCAGTACAGGTACATTCAAATGATTACGGATACAAATAGTTATAACATTCAAAGAAATTTTTATACTAGTGTGAAGTTATATGTGAATTGACCCGTCAGAATTATAGGTCGAACTCAACTCTCCCCACCGGATGTTCGAAAACGTCACACTCGCACTCAAGTGGCCCTTTAGACTGTCGGCTGTGCTACGGCCATTGTCCGAACAGGTGACATTATTTCGCCAGTTGCTCTCCGAGGTTACAAGGAAAACACTCATGGAGAGGGTTAGGCCATTCTGTAGCTTCGTGCCCATGGCTCCCAGACCGCCAGCCATAGTCAAGCTATTAGTCTTGCTATTTGAGGTATCCATCTGAAAATAAGAGCCACTGTCTGTCTGGCTAATGGTGTTCCCATTCTGGATGTAGAGTTGCCGGATCGCTGCTAACGGAGCATACCCCGTTATATTTGTCGTACCCAGGTCGTGGGAAGAAAGCAGCTGTGTGACGACCGTCATGGGTTTTGATGTGTCGATTTTTTTGCCTTCACCGAAAATGTTACTGCCTTCGCCGCCTTCACCAAGTTTATATGGGTTGGTGTTTTTCGAGCACAGGCCTCCATCAGCAATGTCGTTACAATTTATACCGGTGCAGTTGTATGCGCCCGTAATTCCGACGCAGGCATGAACTTCCATAGATGTCTGTGCTCGATTGGCTTGCCAGAGGTCAAATTCTGTACAGCAAGCACCGCCCACGTTTTTCGAATTCCGCTACAGGGTCCATGATATTAGCAAAAAAAGTCAGGTATAATGATAGTAGTGGACATGCTTGCCTCTCCGTTGAAAAAATCTCGCTTGGTACATTTACCGTCACAGGACCCTGTACCCATGAGGGCACCGGCGCCGTTATATTTGCTTATGCCACCATTCGGAGTCATGTCAAAGAATTGCATGGCCGCAAACATACCGCATGGTATTGCCGACAAGTCCACATCATACGTAAATTCCGTGCTGGGTCCCAATGATATCGTTTTGTACTTTGTGCTCGTCTCGTCTATCAAGTACACGCGCGGTGAAACGAGCTTATTGTTTGTATACAAGTCTAGTTTAATGGAGGTTTTCTTGTCCCCCGAATCGGTAATGTGTACGCCAGAATCCGCATAGTTGGCCCCTTCATATACACAGTTGTTGGTGCAGGTTTCCCTGTCATAGCAATATTTGTCATCGACATCTCCTTGAGAATTTGTGCATGTCTGGTCGTATTCCCTGATATGGAGCCAATGATTCTTCGCATCCAGGACAATGTTGGTTTTCTGTGGCTTGCAACCACCAGCTTTTGTGCACGCCCACGTTCTGAGTGCCGGATGGACTTCTTTAGTCCAGAAACCGACTCCCTGGCCCAATGTCACGCTGGTAAAGACGGTAATTATGCAGGCCAGCTGAGCTCTCCATGCTGAAATGGGAGTGTACGCCATGCCCAGGATTGCCCTTTGTAAAGCCGAAGAGAATCTTTTCCTTAGAGTGGCCCAACTTGGTTGTAGAGAGTAGGAAAATGGGAAATGTACCAGACACAGCAGCCTGTCATATGCCAGTCGTCTTTCGACAATGTGTTTTGATCTCCGAACCTCAGGTTGGTAAGATATATCTTGATTCCCAGGAAATGTTGTAGAATGGAATGTACAGATGAAGAATTGATTAACTGCATAGGATCAAGCATGGAAATGGGAAAGGATATCGAGTGCTAGACAACGACATATTTCCCAGGGCTGAGATATTTTCATAATCAAATCTGAGAAGGAAGGAAGTGGCAGTACGAATGTACTTATACGACAGAGGTATACCAAGATGACCTTTGTAAAGCTATAACGGTTCAACCTAAGTCAGTTTTTTTTAACCGGAATGTGATTTGAGGTTTAGCAATTTGAGTGGCTGAACACGAGACTTGGCGTTTGAGAGACATGCGTTGCCGAAAGGACACTGTTGACCGTCTCCTTCTCTTTCTCGGGGTCATAATCGTTGCTTTTCTGTTTTCGACTTGTACAGTGTATTCGATTTAGGGACCGAGAGCGAAGACATTGCCAATCGTCTTGACATTGGACACTCCATTCGTCTGTTTCTACTCTACACTTTCCCTACCGTACATCTTGATTAAAGTTTTGTCTTTCGTATGTGCTGAGACTTTTGCTCCAAACGACAAATCGCCTTAAAAAACGTCACATGTTTCTTATCACTAAGGTACATTTGTAGAAGCTGATACGTGACGATTCCTAAACGGTGTCTGGTGATGTAGAAGGATCTGTTTGAGAGCCATACAGCAGTTGTCTTGCCAAAGATTGACTAGTGCGATTGGGTATGCTCGAAAGGGGGTGGTTCTATACTTTTATACTACTATGAAACCCGCGCGAGAGGCCGTAAAACAGCGTGGTAAAAACTATCTTCTTATCCAATCCTTCTCAGTGCCAGCTGAGATGGTGGCTGAGATGGTGGCTGAGATGGTGGCATTCTTTTTAAAGTTTCCGGATGTTAAACAAGAGCGGAGCTCAGCCGCAAATACCCTGAATACAAAGACCCGACTCTAAGCCGTAAGTGGCACAATACATATAGGTACTGCACAGTTCGCTATTTCAGATGTATGATAACAACGTGAGGTGTACGCATCTAAATATTTGTGCTGGATTTACATAGGCTCTATATTAAGGTGTAAAGGTCATTAGATGATAGGGTAATAAACAATATTCACACAAACAAGTCTGTTCGTTCAGCCTATAGCTGCTTAAGTCCTTTCCCAAGAAGCTCTGTACCAACCTCGGTTATGAGCTGCTCGTCTGGAAACGCTTCTTTCTTTGCCAGGACTGTAGATGCAGCATCTAACGCACGGAGTAGGTCAGCTAGCTCACCGTCAATGGGCGTGCAGTAAACAAGGTATCCCAGTGCAGTCAGCATAGCCTTCAAGACACTGGCCGACAGGTCTGGCTGCCCAATGGCCTCCACGAGCGAGGCAGCCAGCTCCACCTCGTCTTCCTCTGGCAGCAACGGTGGCAAGTTCTGCTTCCTGGCACTCTGGTTGGATCGTGCCAAATTAAACAGGAGAGATGAAGACGCAATGCGCACGCTATCGTGGCTGTCATTCAAAAAACTCGTAGAGGTTAGTTGTACCACGGCTGCGCGTAGCTCAGCGTGTTGACGTAGCTTTGCTGCAAAGGATGGTGACGAGAAGAGGTTGCACGACAGCTGAAGTGTAACGAGACGCAACGCATAGGGGCAGTCGTCCTGACGGTTGACGACATGGATGACATTGAGAACGCTTTGCACAGGCGTCTGGCTCGTCTCTTTTGTAAAGAATTGAAGAACACGAGGATCAGAAAGACTGCTGCGGAATAAATCTACGACGGGGAACAGCGAAGCTGGAAGAAGTGTCTCCACACATTCCTGGAGGAAGCGACCCAAGCGATCCAAGTCCGGAATGGCTGACCCCTGTAGTCCATGTGTGCCGCGCTCCTCCAGATAGCGCCGAAGAGCTTGAATCTCGGACTTTTGTGCCAAGTTGTCGCTCATTTTGCCTAGGAGTTTGTCTAGAGGAGGCACCTTGTCGAAAAGCACCGGACTGCTGTTAGTATTGGCAAAAGTCGGCAGGCGGAGCTTCTCGTGGGGATGAAGGGGATGGGCCGTCTCAGCAAGAAGCCGGACATTGCCCCGTAACGTCATGGGATCAGCACCCAGCCATTCCTCCTCCTTCACTCCTCGGCGGAAGGTTATAAAGGTGGGTGTGGCATGCACAGAGTAGTGACTGGCTACTTCATGGACCCCTGGCAGCGAGATGTCGACATAAATGAATGCTACGCGGTCGCCCAACTCTTTCGCGAGCTCATCAAAGAATGGATAAATTTCCTTGCAGGGTGGGCAAGTGGCGGATGAGAAAAAGACTATTGCACAGGCATGTTTCTCATCATTCAATAGGCGGTAGAAATCAGCCGACGTGACAGACTTATAAACCCTGTCTTTTGGAGCTGCCAGTGACTGGTTATCTGGCGTCTGTGCGCTCTCTTCAAGGCCAAGAATGCTGCCACCATTTTGTTGACGTCCCGCGTTGACGCCTTGCATGAGCTGAGGAAGCAGCATTTTCCCCAGGGGCGTCTCGAGCACGGCTTTTGGCATGTTTCTGATATGCTCTGGAATCCCGATTCCTAGCAAGAAATTGGAGAACAAGTCGGTAAAGTTATTACAGTTGTGATGGAAGAGATCATATGTCTACATCTGGTGAGAAATCTAGACGTCTTTTCTCTCGGGAAGGGTCCTTACCTGGACGGTGAAGCTGGGCCGCAATGAGTCGAGGTACTCCTCAATGACATCCATCTGAAGCCCCGTGGAGCCCAGTGGGAGTTTCTCCATAGGCTGACCCAGGTGGGAGGAATATGGCTTGATAGCAATGATGGCGCCATCGTAGACGTATTCTCGTCCATTGAGCTCAATCGAGGTGTGGTAGACAGCATCTAGGTGAAAGCCTAGAAGCTGCTGGGACATTTGGCGAGCTAGGCCTCTAGAGAGATCGTATACGAGTAGATGGACTTCCATGGCGACAATATGCAAGGCTGTTGGGTGCAGGGAGAAAAGAATCAAAACGAAAGGGCAGCTGGCAGAAGGCAACCAATTCTTGTTAGTAAGCATTTAGGCATCGCTTTTTACTACGTAGTGTATTGCCACCACTGCCACGCGGACCCGCCACTCTCCGACAAGGTGAACATGCTTACATAATCTGTGTTATCAAACGGTCACAAATATGAGTATTTCTACAGCCTTCTCGCATATGAGTCACGGGATTGCTTCTGGGAATTGACAGTCTTGGCGTGTGGAAGATAATCTTGGTCGATGGCTGTATTATCGTCGCTTGCATCAATATAGGGAGAAACAAGTGCCCGACACAGCAAGCAGAAATTGTGTTCCAAAGTGAAAGGAATTCAAGAGATAATGAGGAAGAAACATGTTGCATACTATTACAGTTTTATTGCTCAAAATCGCAGTCTCATGTTTAGTCTCTGCTTTGTGTCAACTGTAATTTTTCCTGAAAAGTGCTTCAACTACCAAATCAGGTCTAGTGAGATTGGACTCCTATTACGGAATTTTTGATGTCTACCTGACAAGCTGTGAGTTTCCGGTCGATTGTTCCTAAATGACTTGCATATTCATAGATCTTGAAAGTTTTGTAGTTGCATAGGATCTTTTGTCGTAGTAGTCGTGCATCTCTCCAAGTGGGTCTTTAGGTGGTTCTGTAAATTTCCTTCCGAAATTTCACGCTTCTGAAGCGTTTTCGCTTTCCCTCCACCCCTCTCATGGACATCCACAAGCAGGCCGTGGCCACGATTGCCGCGTCTGTACGCTCCTACTTCTTGCGCAAGGAGCCCTACCGCATTTTCCATGGCTCCACCAACTCTACTCGACCGCGCAGTGGGGATGCACATCGCCGCACTGTCGACATCAGCCCCCTGCATCACGTCCTGGAGGTCGACACGGCGCGTCGTACAGCATTGGTCGAGCCCAATGTGCCCATGGATCATCTTGTAGCGTCCACGCTGGCCCATGGACTTCTGCCACCCGTGGTCATGGAGTTCCCCGGCATCACAGCTGGCGGCGGGTTTGCCGGCACGGCAGGAGAGAGCAGTTCATTCCGTCATGGCTTCTTTAATGAGAACATCAACAAGGTAGAAATGGTCCTTGCCAATGGTGACGTTGTTGAGGCGTCTCCACGTGTCGACGATCCCCGCCAGGACCTGTTCCACGGCGCTGCCGGCGCACTGGGCACGCTCGGGATAACGACGTTGATGGAACTTCAGCTGGTCCAGTCGCGCAAGTACGTCAAGACGACATATCACCGGAGGCGAAGCATAGCCGACACGATTTCCCTACTCCGAGAGGCAACTGAAACTAGCACTCCAAACGACTATGTGGACGGCATCCTCTTCTCTAAAGACCATGGCGTCGTCGTGACGGGCGAGTTGACGGATGAGGAGCCAGCCGCTCCGCAGCAGACGCCCGTGCAGACATTCAGCCACCCGCGCGATCCGTGGTTCTATCTGCACGTCAAGGAGCATACCGACGGCGTGAGTGTCGACCAGCCCGTCGTCGAGTACGTCCCACTGGCGGAATATCTCTTCCGCTATGACCGTGGCGGCTTCTGGGTCGGTCGCTCGGCCTTCTCGTACTGGCCATTCCCCTTCAACCGCTGGACACGCCGTGCCCTCGACGACTTCTTACACACGCGCATGCTCTACCAGGCGCTTCATGCGTCAGGCCAGTCGTCCACGTATGTTGTGCAGGACCTCGGCCTCCCGTACGACTCTGCTGAAGCGTTTATTGACTACACGTCCAAAGTCTTTGGCATCTGGCCGCTGTGGTTGTGTCCGCTCAAGGCATACAAAGGACCATCCTTCCACCCACACACGACCGACGCTGTCAGCGGAGCGCCCCGGCCAATGCTCAACATTGGGCTCTGGGGTCCTGGGCCAGCTGATGCGCAGCAGTGTGTTGCGCTGAATCAGGACCTGGAGAAGCGGCTCCACTGCGAATTTGGCGGCCGCAAGTGGTTCTATGCACATGCGTACTATGATGAAGATTCGTTCTGGGAGATCTATGATCGCCCTGCCTACGAGGCGTTGCGGACCAAGTACAACGCCACGACACTGCCATCTGTATTCGACAAACTCAAGGTAGATGCGAGTGCGACAGCCACACGCTCCCATGAGGCCTCGGGAGTATGGGCGCGATGGCCGCTTGCAGGCATCTATGGACTGAATAAAGCAATTGCAAGCAAGGCATACTTGCCACGAACGCCGCCATGGCGGGCATGATCTTCTCTTAGATGCTGTAAGGTGGCCGGATGAGTCGGATGAGTCGGATAGATTTCGAATGATTTTCATCGATAAGATTCTGTAAAGGCCGTCTTTACTAGATTTTCCTTTGTCGTTTTGCTGTAAATAGATATTTAGTACGGAGTACGCAGTCTGTTCTACCAGTCCAGGCTATCTTGGCGCCAAGTTCTTAGTAAAG
This sequence comes from Esteya vermicola, assembly GCA_002778215.1. NCBI lineage: Eukaryota > Fungi > Ascomycota > Sordariomycetes > Ophiostomatales > Ophiostomataceae > Esteya > Esteya vermicola. The sequence goes on along the minus strand of PCDM01000023.1, from coordinate 3,126,157 downwards.
CTTGTTCACTCGACAACCCATGAGAATTTGTTCGTCGATATCACTTTCCCTGCAATGTGAAAACTTGTCTTCTCAGTTGCGCCATGGGAAATTCGGCAGGCTTCTCTGGCTTTGGCTCGCCTAGGTCTCATGGACACGTATGTGTGCCATCATTTGAATACGGATGGATGCTAGACAATTCCTGCTTAAACATGAATAGAAAGTGAAACAGGAGCAGCTAAGAGCTTTGCGCCCGAACACTATGATTTATGCAGGCACTATGATTTATGGCAGTCCCAAGATATAGTCTTGATGAGAAGACGGACAGTACAGGTCAATCTGGTTCCTCGGTAAGGGAAAGCCCGCTCAGTTGTGAAAGAGGCTAGCCAGTACTATATTCATTCTGTCTCTGGCGAACTTCGGCTGGCCTCTTCCGCCCCGAAGATACATAGTATCGGACTGTACGTATATGCAGTATATAGTACTTTGTATACATATGCGTAGTAGTAAAGTTATAGCGATATAGCATTGTTGATAAGCACTCTTCATTTTTCAACGGCATACTGGCATCCGATGGACGCAGTCTGTCTCCGATATGTGGCACCCGCCCCGTAGATTACCACGTGGGACCAGTCTTGATCGCCATCTATCGCAGCAATGATAAGATAAATTCCGCTGGTGAAGCTCGCTAAACAAATACTATCGTGCTCGCTAAGAGAATTATGCTGGTTACTGAGTTTCTATTTCTAGACTCACCTTGTTTCCTCTGGAAGAGTAGACTTTTGCTAGCCAACGGAGGGCTATGGATATCGCGCATCACTCATATGGAAAGCCAAGAACTGATACGATATGCAGAGGAATAAACGAATGGTCTGATATGGCTATAGCTATTCTGAAATGGTCACGTACTGTAAACATAGACACACCTCTTGTCGACCACGATCTCCATCTACTTCTGCGCAATGGTCTTGTTCCTCGAGAATCCCCACCGGATCTGATTGGCTACGTGAATTTGCACTCCGAGCTCTTCCGCCCAAGTCCAAACCAGCCCAGGCTCCTTCTGGAACAGGCGCCCTACAGCAACCAGGTCTAGTGGTGCCTCCCCGTCGGAACCCTCCAACAGACTGTTCGCCAGAGTTCCCGTGTTAATATTACCCACTGCTGACACTAGAACCCGGTCACCCACCGCCTTCTTGACCTGCTGTGCATACGTGGCCTGGTAACCCGGCACCTGCTCGATCCTCTCCGCGGCTGCGTGCAGTCCACCCGAGCTGACGTCGATGAGGTCGACTCCGCGGTCTGCCAGTAAGGGCGCCAGCCGCACCGAGTCCGCCTCTGTCCAGCTGGGGCCCTCGTAGTCCGGGCTGTGTTCGAGCCAGTCCGTTGCGCTGATGCGGATGAACAGCGGCATGTTGTCCGGAATGAGGGCACGCGTTAGCTCTACCACCTCGAGGGTCAGTCGTGTGCGGTTCTCAAAGCTGCCACCGTACTCGTCAGTCCGAGTGTTGGTAGCCGGGGAGAGGAACTGGTGCAGGAGGCGTCCATGGGCGCTGTGGACTTCGACGGCGTCGAAGCCAGCGGCCACGGCCCGCTGAACGGCAGCAGCATAGGCGGCTTTAAAGGCAGCAATGTCATCCAGCGTCATGGCCGCAGGAACAACGGAACAAGCAGGGTCCGGGTTGAATGGGATGGCGGACGGAGCCTTGACCTGTGTAGGCCATCCACCGACGTCCTCCGTAGCCACAGCGCCACGGCTCAGCCAAGGGGCTACGGTGCTGGACTTTCTGCCTCCGTGGCCGATTTGTATGCCGATCTTCTGGCCCTGAGAGTGGGCAAACTCGGTGATGCGGCGTAGAGGCTCGATTTGGCTGTCCATCCAGAGGCCAGAGCACTGGGGGGTGACACGGCCCTCGGGGAGGACAGCGGTCGACTCCACCATGGCGAATCCAGGTCCCCGCGAGATGATACCGCCAAGATGGGCAAAATGCCAAGGGGTGTGATGACCATTGACAGCGGAGTACTGGCAGAGCGGTGATAGCATAATGCGGTTCTGCAGCACGAGACCACGGATAGCGAGAGGTGTGAACAGCTTCGGGATTGGCTTGCCATCTGGCTGTGGGTCAGCAGCCGTGCCAGACGCATAGTTCTGCTTCGGTGTGAAATACGAAGTCTATGTCGTTAGCCAGACGGATTCGAGTCATGAAAATAGGGCAATAGGGGGAGGGGGAGGGGGAGGGTGGCATAGCACGACGTACATTGGGAGCACCAGTGTTGGGAATACCAAGCTGCTGCTTCCCTCCTTCCACCACAACCGGAGCTTCGTCTATCTTGCTGGGAGCCATGGCTGATGATCCTGTGCTTGTATTCTTGAAATTGTTTGACAATGGATCAGCAAAAAACTCTTGGCCATGCGTGGCCTTTTCTTATTCAAGTAGGAGATGACGTTGAGGACCAGTCAGGCCATTTCTGGCCGGTATCAATACTTTTTACTCATGACGTTTGTAACTAAAAAAAGAAAGAGGAGGAAAAAGAATAGCAATAGTACCCATCCTAATCGGTTATCAGTAGACTTCTCCCCCCCTTGCACTCTCTCTAATCTCCTAGACATTTGTTAGTAGCAATATCCTATCAGCCAGATTGTGGAGCTGCGTGCAATGATGCTTCCTATCTTTCCATTTCTATCTTTCCGGAAACGGTACAAGTACAAAGTACCACATCGACCTTGTATATATATGAACAGCAGGCTAGATGGCTAGCATCTCTCGACTTTTTCATTGACACTGTCAAGGGGCTGTGTTTATTGCACCCAATTTTCACAGCTACCTGCTTCGAATTCACCATGTCTGAAAAGACGATCGAGGCTACCACCCAAGATGCGGGCGTCGTCAGCCAAGGTGATTCGACAAACGGCTCGACGCACGCAATCATCGACCCCGAGTTGGAAAAGAGAGTGGTCCGGAAGCTGGACATGTTTGTTGTCCCGGTATTCATGATCACGTACCTCGTGAGCTTCCTCGACCGGTCGAATCTAGGAAACGCCAAAGTCGCTGGTTTGGAGACAGACCTGCACCTGAAAGGCACCGAATTCAACGGTACGGCCTTTTCAAAAACAAGAGCGTCGTTCCCTGGCCGCCTCGCTAACCATAACATGTCTAGTGGCCGTGTCTATTTTCTACGTTACGTATGTCGTCTTCGAGGTGCCTCTGACCGTCCTCTTCAAAATGGTCGGACCCTCCAGAATGAGTATGTATACACTGCAATGGCACTCTGGTTCGTGGTAGCCCGTCTCTGTCTAACCATGTTCGTCCAGTCCCGGTCATCATGATCTCCTGGAGCCTGGTGACCGTCTTCACCGGTTTCTGTAAGTCCTACGGCGGTCTGATTACCTGCCGTCTTCTCTTGGGTCTCTGCGAGTCGGCCCTGTTCCCGTCGTTGAACTTGTACGTGTCCATGTTCTGGAAGCGCGAGGAGATTGCCAAGCGTGCCTCTGGCATCGGCATCTCCCTGGCACTCGCTGGTGCTTTTGGCGGGCTGTTCGCCTGGGCCATCTTGCAGATGGATGGCACGGCTGGGTATGCGGGCTGGCGCTGGCTCTTCTTCATTGAGGGCGCCATGTCTTGTGTCCTCGGGGTGGCCACGCACTGGCTCTTCCCAGACAGCCCAGAGACTGCGTATTTCTTGAACGAAGAAGAACGGAAGCTGGCCAAGGCTCGTCTTGAAGCGCACGGCAACTACGAGGAGTATGATTGGTCACACGTCCGAGCGGCCTTGACGGATCCCGTATGCTGGCTCTCGGGGTTTATGCAATTCAACGCAGACATCTACAACTACAGTATGTCTCTGCTCTGTTCTGTTCTGTTCTGGTCCTTCTTGTCATATCTAACTGGGCAGGCATCTCCACCTTTTTACCTACCATCATCAACGACATTGGCTACACGAGCCTGCAAGCTCAGTATCTCACGATCCCCTGCTACTTGCTGGGCTCCGTCGTCTACTTTATCGTTGCGATGCTCTCTGACCGCTGGAAACGCCGTGGCCCCTTTATTATCTTTGCCGGTACGTTCATCGTATCGGGCTACGCGGTCCTGCTCGGCTGCAAGACACCAGCAGTACGCTACTTTGCATGCTACCTCGTTCTTTTTGGCGCACCCATTGTTCCGGGGTTGAATCTGTCATGGCTGAATACCAATATGAGCCCGCATTATAAACGGGCGACGGCCATTGGCATTAATCAGACGATTGGAAACTCGGGTGGCGTCATTGCCGGCCAGATCTACATGTCGAGAGAGAAGCCAATGTACAAGACCGGCCACGCAGTGAGTCTCACAGCATGCGGCCTGACCTGGGTATGCTCGTGGATCATGATGTACATTTTAAACCGGAGAAATCAGGAAAAGGAAAGGAAAATCCAAGAGGGCCACACGGGTGAAGCCGTAACAGGAGATCGGGCACTTGATTTCAAATATCAGCTGTAGATGGTATCTTATCTGCAGAGACTATAGAGAAATTTTACACATTACTTTGTGATCCTCGCCGTTTTCTGTCTAGAGCATTTTCTGTCTAGAGTGAAATAGAACTTCACAATGGACCACATTCGTCAAGAGACAAGAGAGGTGGGTTAGGCTACCAGTACGTTACCGGTTAAATGGATAGGGCTGAAGAGCATGCAGGAGATCACAATCGAATGATCGACGCATTATAGAGATATAGATGGATGGAAATAGAGTCAAGTTGTAGCCAAGCTTGTGTGTATTATCCGAATCCTTACAGCCGCAGTGCCAACAACGTGGTATTCCGGGTATCTATCTAATCACAATGATATATATCTATCTATCTACGGAGTGCATGGCATATCTATCACATGACATGTGCTATATTTGTCTCTTACACTGTTCTGATATGTGTATCTACACTTGCATCAATTCCTCCGTCTATCCGGCTATCTATAATGTTGGCTATCTCTATCCATCTCGATAGAATCTTTCGAGATATCACGGTATCTATGCTACGAATCCCATTGATAGATGCATACGATGTAGGAATAGATAATAAATTCGTGGGGGAAGATCAGTTACGTGTACATTACAGTAAAAGGAAAGAATTGTGATATTCGCACGGACGGGGCAGCGTTCCCGTGCATGGCTACTCGATGGCTAGCCGTCCGTCTCGTACGCTTATCTGATCCAAGACACTCGACATCCGTACGATTTCCCCTACTGACCCTGGCCTGACAGTGCCACGTCTTTACCAGAAATGTTGTTGATATATTTGTTGGTCAAGTCGTGCGTGGTTGAGCCACCGATAGTTTCGCGGACGATAAAGCTGACGAGCTCAGCTTGGCTGATCACCGCTAGACGGATGGCATCATTGACGAGGTCAACGACGTCGTGTTGTTTAAGGCCACGGTGGAGTTGGTCTGTGGGACACGCCAAGTCAGACACCAAACAGCAAGTAGACACCTTTTTTTTTTTTGCCTTGCATCGACAACTCACTCTTCATGATGACGCTGCGCCCTTTGCGAACCTTGACCGTGTGTCGGAGCAGAGATGATCGAGGAAACTCTGTCTTGAGGCCAATAGGCATTCCCAAGCTGACAACCGTGTAATCAAGGCCGCCTGTGGGGTTTGCAAAGGAAAAGTACTTTTCCGGTTCTGGATAGTCTGTCAATCGTCTCATCCTTCTCTTCGTATAGAAGACGCCAAGAAGTACGTAGCGCACCTTTGCCGTTGCTCTCCTTCAACTTTTTCGAGTTTACGACTTCGAGGCCGAGATCTTCGGCCTTGAGACCCTGTTTTTTCAGTGTCTGTCGAATCGTCTCGTCATCCTCTGTTTTTTTTTTCTGATTAGCAAGGGCAAGGAGTCGACAGACTGTCAGGCGACGCACTGAAAATCATGAGGCCGTGATCAAAGCGGGAGGCTCCGGTATAGCAGATGAGGAAGAAGACATCGACGAAACCGATGAGTCGAATCTTGCCAGCCCACCGCTCGCCATCGATCAGAATATCCCAAGGATGGATGTCACTATGTTGTCAGCACTACGTCACCGGTGCTGGGTGCATGATTTTTTTTATCTTTTTTTTTTCATGGCAGCGTACTAGTCACACTCGAGGCTGTTCTGGTGGATAGAGCGCCCAAAAACATCAAGAACACGATGGTAAGAAGTCATTGTGACGGTAGCAGGAGCAGGTGCACCAGATGCAGGAGGGGCGAGGTAGGACACGGAGGGTGAACCGTGGAGGAGCAGGACCTGCTGCATAGATAAAAGCGGTTGCCTCTGATACAGGGAACAGCTCTGTGCGTTCCCGGTCCTGCCTTGTGGAGAAGACAGGAGGGGATGGGGTGGAGGACTATGGAGCCCAAGGCTGGACAGAGCCTCTGGTCCAACCCCATCCCCCCTCCTGCACGGGCGGGGGGCCGGCATTCAGCTTAGGCCGACATGCAGTGACGCATTTCTCGCAGAGCCTGTTTATTGGTGCGTCAGTGTCAACTTGTGATCTGGTGGGCCATGCAACTACGTCTTGGGCACACATCGCCGAGCCGCAAGTGGATGAATAGGTCCGATCGCTGCCTATTTGGGGTACTGTGAGCGAGCTGAAATGCAGCTTACAATGCATCCGCCAATATATGCAACTGGGTAGATGCATGTCAGATTCTAGGCATAAAAATGCCTGGTTTTTTTCCTCGACTTTCCCATTGTGGCTTTATGTGACAATCTTATGGCAAAGTTGAGGACGGGTCTAGAATCAAAAAAAGTGCACAAGCCGGCCTGCGAGTCCTCCGATTGGTGAATCCATCCTTCTTCATCCATGCCCAAGTGCAAGGGAACTTGCAAAGTACGGAGTAGACCGAGCGTGCCGCGTATTTCCAGTTGTTCATAAATTCATCCTCCCAAGTTCTGCTTGACGGCCGAGACCTCACCGCAGCATCATCACCATACCACAGACGCTTGAAACACGGCACTTACTATTTTGTTTGCCATTGACATTTCCCACGTCACACTTCTCGAGACTGCTCACCTGCCAGGGTCGAGCATAGCCATGGCGGCTCTCGTCGAAAAGGCCCAGCTGGCCAAGCGGGTGGAGGGACTCGTCAAGAGTGCCAATTTGTCGCCCCATGACCTCAAGGCTGTATTTTCCGAGCTGGGAGACAGTGCAGAAAAGCTCGAGGGCGTTCTCAAGCTCCTCTTTCGGCCGCTGTACCAGCCCGCATTCCACGCGGATGTGTTCTCGGACAACCAGCCCAGCGACATTCATAATGCCGAGTTCTTTGGGGTGGCGCCGGCACCCAAGTCCCAGACACCGTTCCGCATGTTTGACATTAACACGGGCAACCTCGTGGAGTTTCCGTCACTCGAGGGGACTCTGGGACAGTACGCCATGCTGTCACATCGCTGGCAGGGAGATGAGGTGACTCTGGCGGACATCAAGAAGGCGCGGAAGCAGGACATGTACCAAGCCATCATCAGAGGGGCCGAGGGCCACGGCAGCGAGACAAACACGCTCGGCGAGCGGGCCAACGACATTGAGCTGGTGCTGCAGTGGACCAAGGCCATGCTGGACGAGGAGGCTGCCAATGTGAAGAAGCTGGCCGGCAATCAGAGCGATGCCTGCATTGCGGAGCTGGTGGGAAAACGCATCCGTGTGAATGACTACGACTGGCGCTTGAATGACTCCAAGAAAAAGGTGGACGAGGCAGCGTCTCAGCTGAGCTTTGCCAGGGTAGAGGGGAACATCTTCAACCGACTGCTGACGCAGACGAAGAAGGACATTGCCACCAGCAAGGCCGAGGCCATCACCAAGGCCCAGGGCGACGGCACGGGTGCCTCCAGTGTTCCAGAGGCACAGAATCCCGAGCCGGCCATGGAGGCTGAAAACAAGGCGCTGGCGGCGGCCACCACGGGGGGCAGTGCCGAGAAGGCGGCCATCAGCGTCATGGTGAAGGAGGCCGAGACGCGGCTGGACAAAAAGAGGGAAAAACTGGCGGAAGTGCAGGCCGAGGGCGCATCCATGAAGGAGGAGCTGGAGTTCTTTGCCAAGAACGGGCGGCTGCGGGAGGCGGTGGACAATCTGATCAGCCGGCTGGAGAAGTGGCAGTCGGCACAAAAGATCCAGATGGCAGCCAAGCAGGCGCAGACCGTCTTCTCGCAGAGCCTGTTCCCGGCACGGGCTGCGACGTATGTGTGGCTCGACACCTGCTGCATTGACAAGCGCAACGGCAGCGAGCTGTCCGAGTCCATTGCCCTCATGGGAGACTGGTATGCCCAGGCAGCCGTGACGATTGTGTATCTGGGAGACCACCACGCATCCAATGCCCTGTCGCTGTGGAACAAGTACAGGAACAACAGCCCGTCTGACCTCGACAGGGTGAACTGCCGGTTCGACACCATGAGCAGTCTCAAGCCACAGTGGTCCACGCGCGCCTGGACGCTGCAGGAGCTGGTGCTGAGCCGCACGACGTACTATGTGAGCCCCTGCGGCGAGCTCCTGCGCCGTCCCATTGACAGTCTCGGCCAGTTCTACCACCTCGTTCCCCTCATGGCCATCTACTGCGGCGTGGACGGGGCCGGCGCCGAGGAGCAGCAGGTGGCGACCGCGTACGACAAGATGGCCCTCGAATTTGGAGGCCAGTCGAAGACGAGCGCCTTTGCGGGACGCGCCGCTTTTATCGAGAAGCAGCACACGAGCCCCTGCCATGACGCCGCCGCCGAGGCCGAGTCGACCGAGCTGGCCCTGGCGTACATCACCCTGCTAGACGATCTCGGCATGCCGTTTCCCTACAGCATGACCGCCGACACCGTCAAGGCAGACATGGCCCAGGCCGTGTACCTGACCGCCCTCAACCTGACGAGAGCCGCCGGCGTGGCCGGCCAGCAGGCTCAGGGGCACTACGAGGCGCTGCGCCGCGTCCTCTATGGGGATGCCACGCCCTCTGGCGCGGATGAGGCCGAGAGCCAGGCCCGCCTCGTCCTGTGCACGCTGCTGAACCGCCTCGTCTCCACGACGCTCTCCATCATCCGCTCGGACAGACAGTACCAGTCGGTCGTGGGCTTCGTCGAGCCGCTGCGTGCGTGGCAGTCGGGCACCAACTCGGCGACGTACTGCGCCCAGGACGTCATGCGGCTGCTTGCCAGCCGGCAGTCCACCAAGGCCATTGACCACGTGTACTCGATCATGGGTCTCTTGAATGTGCGCTTCCAGGCGTTCCATGCCGAGGGCGTGCCGCGCGCCATGGCACGCATGCTGGATGCCATGGTCATCGACCACAATGACGTGTCCGTGTTCAACTGGGCCGGCCTCGGGCTGTCCAGTCCGGTTCGCGGACGATCCATGTTTCCCTCCTCCCACATGGCGTACCAGACCGACAAGGGCATGCAGGGAGGCAGCCGCGGCAACCTGCTCCTCGCACAGGTGGTGCAGGACAAGCTGAACGACGTCGTTAGCGCGTACCACAAGGTCGTCTTTTTGCTGCGGGAGGCCATCAACGTCATCAAGGATGAAAAGTACGAAAAACAGAGAGACTGGCCCATCCCGACTTTCTGGGTGCAGCTCATCGTCAAGGTGGTGACCCATCTGTCGCTGCCCGACCTGCAGCCGCACCTGCCGGGCATGGCCAAGGTTGTTGGCTACATTGTGCAGATGACCAAGGAAGCCTCGGCCCATTCTTCGGTCGACAAGCCGGACGACAAGACGGGCGTCAGCCTGCGCAGCCTGAAGCCGTCCCTGCCGTCCCTGCCATCCCGGCCGGCTCTTCCGTCCATGCCGTCCATGCCGTCCATGCCTTCGTTGTCTGCCAAGCCCTCTCTGCCTTCTATGCCCTCCATGTCGCCCGTGGCAGGCCTCAAGAACGCCAAGATGCCAAAGTTTGGACTGTCTCGCAAGAAGACGCCGCCCGTCACGGAAGCACGGCCCTCCTCGCCAACTCCAGCACCAACTCCAGCACCAGCACCGGCACCGGCACCTGTACCGGCTGCTGTGCTGCCAGAGCCTCCTCGACCAGCGAGCCCGACTGTGCCAAACACTCTAGGGTCCACGTGGATGGCCAGCGATGCAGCCGTCCAGAAGTACCTGCAGACCCTGTCCAAGGTCAAGGCCAAGGTGGGCGAGGCAGAGGCTGCCCAGTACGTGAAGGCGCTTCCGACAGAAATCAAAAACGTGCACTTCCCCTTTCCCCCGTCGCCAGAGTCGGCCGATGCAGGTCCGCGGCGTGGACGGCGCATGGCTGGTACGAGCGCGGACGGCACCATCAACACGACGTCTCCCAACCCCATCATTGTCAACAACGCCGGCATCGAGGGCCTGTTTGACATTCAGCGCGTCGTGGTCACCATGGTGGACCACGACAAGATGCGGCGCCAGGTGGCCCAGGCGGCCAACAACCCGAAACAGGTCGTGTCGGGCTGGTGCTCGGTCAGCACCGGTTTCTCGCGCGTCATTGTCCAGTTTGCCTGCCCGGCACACATCCTGGAGCAGGAGCTCGATGCCATTGAGACGGTGGAGCGCCACGTGCTGCGCGAGCAGGACCGTGCCGAGGGCGAGAGACGCCGTGACATGCTCAGCCGGACGCTGCACATTACAAAGGGGAAGAAGAATGACCAGCAGGGTGGCCCGCAGCCGACTCAAGAGACGGACAAGAAGAACGACAACAACGCCACCGTACAGGCAACGGAGGTGGGCAGCAAGGATAGCAAGGACAGTAAGGACAGCAAGAATAGCAAGGATAGCAAGGACAGTAAGGACAGCAAGAATAGCAAGGACAGCGCGGCTGCCGAGGTGGAGGGCAACACGGAGGATGAGCGCATGGCGAGCCGTGTCATTGCCTTTGTGCAGCAGCCGGACCTGCGCCTGGTGGCCGGGGAATGGGTGCTGGCCCGGCTGTCGGGCGTGGACGACGCCGCACACTGGTTCCTCTGCCACTTGGAGCTCGGGTCGACCACCAGCCAGTTCTACGGATACCGCGTGTCGACGAGCGCCGTCATTGACTTCCGCCAAGCCGCGCCGGAGACGGGACTGGTGCACGTCTGGGAGGCATACATGAAGCGCAAGACGCGCAAGATGTGCAAGGTCCTCAAGATCTACCTCAACAGCCGCTCCAAGTCCGCCGAGAGCACGAATGCCAAGTCTGAGGGGCTGCGTCTGGCCAAGAGAGGCGCCGCGCTGGCCTATGACGGCGTGAACAGCATGGGCGCCCAGGACGACAGCAGCGACGACGACGACGACGACGATGCAACCAAGGTCGGAAGCGCCAGCGAGGATGGGACGGCCATGCTGGATGAGGAGGGCAACGACCCCGATCGTTCGAATCCCTTCTCCAGCGCCTGGAAGCACAGCAAGCTGGCCGTCGGCTCCCTGGGAAAGGCGGCCTACCTGGCCGGTATCGAGATGATGCTGAACATGCAGGGGGATCGCCTCGACCAGAACCTGAGCGCCAGCGTCCTCAAGCGCACGCCAAAGTCCCTGCAGCCGGCGATTGAGAACATGAATGACAGCGGCCACCTGCTTCCGTCCATGTTCCATTCGGCTCAGCGGGTGCACATGTTTTAATGAAGAAGCCCTGAAAGAATATCAGAATGTTGTTTTTTGTTTTGTTTTTTGTTTTTTAGTATGCTACAATGAGATTTTTTTTTATTTTGCCATTCTACAAGCTGGTGAACCGATTCCTCTGAAATGATGCACTCTTTGAATCAAGTAGTCATGTAATCCATCAACCGGTAGAGGAGCCTGCTGTCGACTCTGCAGCCTTCGGTGTCGTGCTGGCCGTCCACGGCCATGGCATGGCCTCTTCTATATCCCGGACGCAGCCATGACCGCACAGCTGCTGCGTCCAGCCCAAGAAAATTCTGCTGCGCAATAATCTGCGAGGCTCTCTTGCATGTCGTCGTGGATTCACCAGGACTGGCAGCTCGGAGCGGACGGCTGCACGACTCTGAACTGTGTTGGAATTCAACAGCGTGCCAGTTCCCGTCATCGAAATTACAGCAGAGCGGCGGACACTGGCAATCCCCGTTTTTGTCGCACAGGGTTGTTGTGCCCTGCTGCCCCAGAGATCTCGCTGGCTTCTCTTCCAGCAAAAGGTCTCTCATGGAGGTGCAGGCAGGTTGTTCCAGTGGCGATTCCCGTGGCAATCCCCGTGGCGACCGCTGCTCGTCTGATGCTCCATCTGCTTCCCTTCTGGCCGTCATCTTCTCAGCGAACTTGTCCGTGCTATCAGTCTTTCCTCCTGCAGCTGTCTGCTGGTTTTCCAGAGCCCGTGCTCGGGCACGAGCGCGGTCCCGATGCCGACGTTGGTTGTTCCGGACCCGGATGGCATTGTGATCATGAGGCCGTAGCGACCATATGGACGTAAGAGCTGGCGGTATCACGCATCTCTGGGCATGTCGTCCCATGGCGTGTTGTGTCTGCCGAAAAATCAAACTTGACTCGGAGAGGGGCAGAATGGAAAAGCCGTGAGACGAAGCTATTCCCAAAACGGCAAAAAACCGGTGACATGCTGTCTACTCGTGCAAGCCAGCATCCTCCTGCGTACAAAAGTAGAGGACATTCTTTGAATCTGTACTCCATAGAGTGAGCACTCTTTCTGAATTCTTTGCCAGAATGGACTCTACTATGGACTCTACCACGGTTTACAAGCAGGTCGCCGACCACTACAGTAAAGCCTCCCAGCTGGATGCACCGGCCTATGGGCATTCGGTAGCCAAGGCTTTTGGATATTCTGAAGGCGAGCTGAGCTCCATTCCCGCCGAATCCAACCTCGGTCTCAGCTGCGGTAACCCTCTGGCCTTGGCTAGCATCAAACCGGTGAGCAGAGTGCTGTTGAGGACATTCAGAGTCTTCAGTGTGTCTGACAGATGACGGGTACCAGGGAGAGACGGTCATTGATCTCGGCAGCGGGGCTGGCTTCGACGTCTTCCTCGCTGCTCATCGAGTTGGGCCAGCAGGCAAGGCCATCGGTGTCGATTTCAACAAGGTGTGTCCATCTCTTTCTCTCTCTTTCTCTCTCTCTCTTGATGTTGCTCCTACTTTCTACATGTGCCTAATTCGTGTTGCCAAGGACATGCTTGCGCGGGCCTCCAAGATCAAACACGACACCGGCAAGACGAATGTAGACTTTGTCGAGTCCCCCATCACCAACGTTTCAGTCCTGCCCGACTCCACGGCGGACTGCATCATCTCCAACTGCGTCATCAACCTGGTCCCCGACTCTGAGAAGCAGGCCGTCTTTGACGAGATTTTCCGCCTGCTCAAACCAGGGGGGCGGGCTGCTCTTTCTGATATCCTTGCGCGCCGCCCTCTGCCTGATAGCATCCGCCAGTCTGCCACTCTCTATGTGGAATGCATTTCCGGGGCATCATTGGCGGATCAATACGTCTCCTACCTGCATCGTGCCGGCTTTCGCGGTAAGGCCAACCCCGTCCACCAACCCCCACCACCGCCTGACAAGACGACTGACTACCCTCCAGACGTCCATGTATCCGACAGCAGCAGCGATATCAACGTCTACAAGACCACGGCTGCCAATGGCAAGTCAACCACGAATGAGCCTGGCGGGAGATGCTGCTCCGGTCCCTGTGGGCCCAGCGCGGCTGCCGTCTCAGAGAACAATGTCTCTTCTGAAATAGATTTGAACTACTGGGTTGGTGAGTGTGTTCGTGCTGATTCCTATACGAAAGCAGCTTGCACTGACAGACCGCACAGGCTCCTACAAGATCTTCGCAGTGAAACCCATGACGGATGCTTCCTAAACGACATCCATCGAGATGAAATTCCATAGTTGTGCCGTATTAAAAACCCATACATTTCATTTACTCTCTTCTCGTAAAACTAAATAATATCGTCTCCATGCACACCCGCATTTCTTGTGTCTTTGCGGCAAAAGATGTATGGATAAATCATATACAGGTGAATATCGTTACCAAAGCAAGAAAAGCTTCTTGCATCCAAGTTCATGTTCAACATACCCAGTCTACTGAGTATACACTTCACGACTCTTCTGTTCAACCTGCCCCGCCTTTTCATCCACGTCCCCGTTTGCCTTTTCGGGAATCTCGGACAGGGGCGTCGCGGCCAAGACCTCTGCTTCCTGGCGCAACTGGCGCTTGTGCATAAAGTCCGTGAAAACTGGCCGTGTTGTCAGTACATGGACGGGGTTTTACAAAAGTCAAGTGGAGAGAAGGGATGCGTAATACTTACGGACCATGACTATGGCAAGCAGCGTAAACGTGAGAATGGCAGGAAAGCCACGGCTGAACTTGGGCGCCATAGTTTGCGGGAAGAGGAGGATGGGCAGAAACGAGTCTGTAACAGGGACGTCAGCAACAGAAAGTCAAATACAGTATCATGGACTTACTGGTGGCGTAAAACAACCCGTTCATACTCGAGATTGTCAGCGCACGCTCCTCGGGGCTTCCATTGTTGATCTCGCTCGTCCAGGTCTAAAAGTCAGCAGTTGTACGAAATGCCAGTACGACACAAACACAAAAGCCCAGAAACCTACCCATGCACCTGCAGTGACGTAGCCGCCAGCGACGAAAAAGAAGGCAAGCACCTTGGGCAGGTCTGCCGCAGGCCAGGCCGTGAGGATGGATGATCCGATGACGGTCGTGCACAGCTAAAGGGGGGACGCGTTAGTTTACAGCAAGTCTCATTGATCCTCGGGACTCGTTCTTACCAGCGGTCCAATGATCCAGTACGCGCGCTTTCCTGTCATGTCCGAAAAGAGACTCCATATAAAGTCGCTGACCATGGTGACCAGGTTGGCACAAGCCGGAATGATGTTGCGCTTGGTCTTGGAGTATCCGGCATTGGCTGCCAAACGTTAGACGGAATGACATGCATTTCAACTTTGGGGATCCCCTTACACAGATAAATGGAAAAGTAGTAGTTTGCTTGACACGAGTTGCCGTACTGGAAAAAAAGTCAGTTGTCGCAGAACATATAGATGGATAAGAGAATGTGTGCCGGGCAGACCAGAAAATACGCACAAAGATGTACATGAGGCAGAGCGTCCACCAACGCCAGCTGCCAAACATGCGCTTCATCAACTTCCAGTCCATGACGCCCGTAAGCTGGACTTTGCTGTTGCGATTACTCCGCTCCAGAGCGAGCTTCCTCTCCTCTGCTGACAGGTACCAGGCATTCGTGTTGTGCGGGTAGTCGGGCAGACAGAACCAGATGAAGATGCCAATCGGCAGAGACATGCAGCCACAGACGATAAAGAGCCACCGCCACCCGGCAAGGCCCAGGCGGCCGTCGAGCGACGCCTGGATGCCGGCCTGGAGGAAGCCGGAAGTGGCCGTGCCAAAGAAGCCAGTAAGATGCCAGATGGCGATCCGCTTGGCCAGCTCCGTCTTGGTGTACCACATACTCAGCAAGAAGATAATGATGGGCGCAAAAGAGGACTCGAACAGGCCGACCATGAATCGGAAGGCGTAAAAATGGCGAGGGCTTTGAGCGGCAGCCTGGGCAAAACTGTTTGTGTTTTTGTGTCAGCTGACTGACTCCCAGCAGAAGAGAGGTGTGTAGAGGCAAGTTGCCAGGACAATCTTACGTGAATGCCGTCCATCCTAGCTCGCAGATAACCAGACACGTACGCGGCCGAACTTTGATGGCGATAATGTTGGAGGGAATCTGCATAATGGCAAAGGCAATGGTATAGCACACTGCAAACGTTGTCAGCCATGGGCTCGCATTCTCAGTGTCGGCCATTGTTCACATACTCAGCATATACGTATACTCATTGCCTTTAATATGCAGGTCGTCCTTCATGCCCGTGACATCTATACGGTTAGTGGACATTATACAATAGGGCATAGCGGCCACGTTGGCCGTATCAGCCATCACGTACATGCATTCGTGAGGTTGGCCTGGTCAATGTACTTTATCCACCAGGCCAGCGTCGCGCAGGACAGAATGTTGGCATCAAGCTTGCGCACGAGAGCACGCTCTTCTGGGCTCTTGAGATGCTGATCAGCATCCCATAGGTGGTAGAGGATCTTCTTGCCGAGCGAGATCTTCTGTGGCACATAATAGGTGGTCGTATCATTGTCCGTGGCTGTGGAGACAACGCCTCCAGCAGATGCCTGGGGAACCTCTTTTGTGGTCATTGTTTCAGCAGAAACCAAAATTGAGGAGTCAAGAGGAGATGCAGCAGCCGGTGACCGACAGTGGAGCGTGTTCAACCGGTAAGCAACTGAGAAGGCAGCGGGAGAGCAACTGGGGGACAAATAGGAAGCCAGAATCAGCTGGGAAACAGTCTGCTTATAATTCCGAGCAAGATCATTGACAGATACGTTTCTACGGTCACATTGTCGAAAAACATGTCGTTGCAACACGAATATCAGAAGAGCGATCCGCCACCAGTGCTATCATAAGTGGATTGGCAGAGGCTTGGAAAGACCTGAATTGGCCTTGGCAACAGGTCTGAACAGCCTTGGCAGCTTGGATAGATGATGTCTGCGCAGATAACCGCAACAATTACAGTGCGAGATACCAGCTATTTATCAAAAGTGACCGTCGGCGATGCGGGGCCGAAGCGTCGGGGCGATAGGGGTGACCCACAACTGCGGAGAACACCGCAAAAGGAAACCCTCCACAACCACGGCAAGGAGTCGGGGCGTTTAGTAGAATATTGGGGGACGGATGGGGTAGTGATAAGGGAACCCGGTATAAGCATATAAGACGTGATCCCCAAAATGACGGAGAGAGAGAGGGAAGAGACGTGGACTATCTGTACACTCCAACTTTTTGAATCTTCTCCTTCTCACCGTCTAACCCCTACATTCTACCTCCTACCCTCTTCTACCTCCACCATGTCGCACGAGCAGCAGGTAGCCCTCGCCCGCGAGGTCTGCCGCCCCAATAATGTCAAGCGTCTCATGACGGCCAACCAGTTTGCCCATTCCTTTGGCATGCGCGTCGCTTTCTCGACCGAGATGCCACTCGTGGCCAAGCGTGCTGGCTACTCAGCCGTGCTCATGAACCTCGAACACATGGCCATGGGCATGGAGTCCATGAAGGACGTGGCAGTCAGCTGCCTCAACGTCGGCATCACGCCCATGGTCGTCGTGCCTACATGCGCACCCGAGTGGATCTCACGCTGCCTCGACTCTGGCGCTCAAGCCATCATCGTTCCGCATGTCAACACTGTAGAGCAGGCACGCATGTGTGTAAACGCGTCCAAGTTCCCACCCATGGGCCACCGCTCTGTTACCATGGTGACGGCCATGACGCAGTACACGGCGACGCTGTCATACGCAGCCATTGCCGAGGTGGTCAATGATGAGGTGCTTATCATGCCAATGATTGAGACCAAGGATGGCGTGGAGAACTGCGAGTGAGTACCTGTACTCGTGTCTTTGACTGTCTTGGTTACTAACCAAAAGGGCAATTGCTGCCGTCGCCGGCATTGATGCCCTTCTCATCGGCTGTGCCGACCTCTGCATGGAGTGCGTCCTCAACTCAATGTCCTGAACAGTAGCAGAAATTTTCCTAACAGACAGACTCGGAATTCCCGGCCAGTATGACTCTGAGCTGTTCCACTCCACCGTCGCCCGCATCGCCGCCGCTGCCGAAAAGGCTAGCACTGGTGGCCGCAAAGTCTTTGTTGGTCTAGGAGGTCTCGAACCTCGTCCAGACCTGCTCGAAACCTTTGCCACCCGCCATAGCCCAGTCAGGTATGTAGACAGAAGAGAGAAGAAGACGATGAGCCCGCTAACTCTGTAGGTTCGCCATGTCTGGCCGTGACCTGGCTCTGCTGCTTGCTGCCATGTCCAAGCAAGCCGCCTCTATAAACGAGATTTCAAAGAAGCTGTAAATGAGACAGACTATAAAAAATGATACAAGAAATTGAACATGGTGAATACACTTCATCATGGCTGTCTGCCATCTGTGCACCCTTGCTTTCGGATAGGAAGTGCTATTCTCCCAAAGAGGCAACGTCTAGTTTTCTCCACAAGCGGACTTGTTGCCGTCTCACTCCGCACTAGTGAATTGCGGGGGGGTTTATAATTTACACCATAGTGACAATCGGAATCGTGCCGGCTGGCCACGTTAAGCTATGTTATCAATGTCTTTATAATACCGACGATCTCATACTAGGAGAATCCCAGAAACACAATATACGGAGTACTCGTGCTCAGGCAAGTTTAGCGTATAATCTTTATATTAAATAAATTTACTCTACGATTTTGGAAATCCTTCGAATAGGGAAAACCATTCCTTCTATTGCGCGCTGGATCACCAGCGCAGGAGGAAATACACCGATAATGTCGGTATACGAGTAGGGACTAAACGAATACGATGAAGGGGGTAGACACGTGATAGGTAGTGTGACCGGCAGGGGCCCCTGATAGGTAGACGAGGCTCCACCGCACAGAAGTCTCTTAATCAGACTGTACCATAGACGTAGACTTAGACTTACACAACAAGCAAGCAACGAATATCACCACTGGACCAGTACACCTATCGCAGGGACTCACTTGCGGACGTACAGGGCCCCCGGTGTATTCGTAGACGTAACTACTGCGCGCGCCGTACGCAGACACTGCGTATTGACTATTGATCTACTTACTAGCTGGCTGACCGACAGATAACGACTAAGTGTCGTCCTCAGTGCATACACCCTGAATAAAGGAAATAACAAATAAAAGCAAATAACTGTGATATGTCAATAATTCTGTGAAATTCTTATACGTTAGTGAAAAGTATGTAAATGTGAAATTAGTTGATTATTGTCTATCTAAACTACGGGATATTCCTGTATTTATAGTGATTTTCCGGCAACACCTTCTAATGAGATTCATTATTTGTAATACTGATTACTAATTCCTTACGTCTAACTACGTAATCGTAGAGGAAAATATGTAGTATAATATTAATAATTACTTACGGAGTATGCCCTACTTTAGGGTACGCGTATTACGGCTTCCTAAAGTGGGACATAGCACGAGTAATTTTAGAAAGTGTTAAGAAAGAAGCTTAGTTTCTTGTTTTCTATCCACAGAGTACGTATAGTGTCTGTCAACTTATTCAAACCCTGACAAGTAATCTGCTTTTCATTGCATTGGCTCGCTATGCGGTCCATATTTTAAGGTTGACTATCCCCATACTTATTAGAGAATCTAACCAGCCTGTCCGCTCTTTACGCGTTTGTCTCTTGTGCTACCTACCGTCAAAATGCCGCCCAGAGGTAAGTCTTCAATTAAATGCGGGTTACTATATCAGAATTTAACAGTAGTTGGTGAAACATAGCATCAAAAAGGCAGAAGAAGAATGCCGAGACTGTGCAGACACAGGCCAGCGAAACTACTTCAAATTTTCTTGATTGGGAACAGGAGATTCTGATATCGGATTGGGCCACTGATTTTAACTCCTGCACCGGTCAAAGTTCTTCTCAAAACCCGAAAGAATGCATCCAGTATGCTCTTGATTCTGCTTCCGGATCCATTACTCCACTGATTCGAAAAATAAAGCGGCGTGATGTAAACTGGCCTGGCTTTAAGCAGCACTGGACGGAGGAGGATAGGGAAGTTGTTGGGCGGACGGCATTGATTATTTCGAAGAACGAGGGGCTTCGGAAATTAATACAACCGGGATCTGCTCTAGCGGACATGATCCTGTCCAGCCTGGTTGAGAAGCCCAGTTCTTGTTCACTGGCAACAGACATTGACATATCCGTGGCACAGAGTGCCTTCGAAGGCGACGAATTCCCCGATAGAGCCGGGGTATTCCCTAGCCTTAGACTGCAACGGAAAATTTTTGAGTGTGTTGAGGAATACCACGCCGGTGACTCGAGTCAGCCATATCACTCTCCATATACTTCGATCATCAGCCCCTCGGGTTCTGGGAAGTCTTTTTCGGTGAAGCATCTAGCCCAGGATGAGGGAGTTTGGGTGATTTATACCAGCCTCTCATGGTCTAACCGGTCCATGCCACAATCAGGGCCATTCTCGAGCTATGTCCGATCCCTAAGTAGCAAAACGTCGGCAGAAAAGTTTTGGGTTCGATTTTTAAACATCCATCTGGCACTAGTGGGTGCGGCGAAGGCAGAAAAACTGACGCCTGGAATGCTTTTCCGAGTACTGTACCACTCCAAGTACGCGGACTTTCGAGAGAGTATTTTCGAACATTTAATGGATGAGCTCAGGTCAGAATCGACAAGAACACCAAGCCCCAAAACTTCACACGCGAATGCAGTTAAAATGCTACGAGGCCTAGACCTAGAAGACCTTCGGGCATGGTATGCGAATCAAAAACGACGGTCTCCCGACCCAGAACTCACATCTGCTGGAAAACGCTTGAAACAGAACTTGTGTGTAATCTGCATTGACGAGGCCAGGGGCCTCTTGGGCAACGACTATCTCTCTGGAGATATTTCAGAAGTGCAAAATAACGACGCCCCCGTGGCATTTCGCCAATTTCGCCGAATAATGGCTAACGAGAGTTTGCGTAACAAAAAAAGGAAATTGTTTGCACTCTTACTTGACACCTCTGCACGGGTTCAAAATTTTTCGGCTCCTGCTGCATATGATCCAAGCCTGAAAGTTGCTACGCACCTGCACCTCTTCCCGCCTCTTTATACCCTAAATACAACGTGGGACGCGGTAGCCCGCCAGTCCGGCCAACTTCAGAGCTGGCTGGACACGATTATTGTTTATCCGGATTCTGGGCCACAGAGAGAATCAAGTAGCATGCAGGTGTCTTTCCGCGTTCTACAAATGGGTCCAAGCAATACAGATGAGTGGATGCGTTTCTACCTCTCTCTAGGCCGCCCTCTATGGGGGGCGTTTCTTAATGCGCAGGAAAAGATAGCTACTAGCCGTTCAGATGACAGCAGTGATGAAATTTTTGCAGACGAGGCGGCCGACCTAGCAGTGAGGAATGCAAGACGGGAAGTCTGGAGCTTGATTGGGAGCAAACTCAC
This sequence comes from Esteya vermicola, assembly GCA_002778215.1. NCBI lineage: Eukaryota > Fungi > Ascomycota > Sordariomycetes > Ophiostomatales > Ophiostomataceae > Esteya > Esteya vermicola. The sequence continues at coordinate 3,105,262 of PCDM01000023.1, read as the reverse complement.
ACCACCCTCTTGGCAACAAAGTGAGCAGACTCATCGGTCGTATCTTCTTGCTATGTTGTTATTCCGTATCCAGTTTTACGTGGCGGACAACAAACTTTCAGAGTCCTTCACGAGCAGTTGGATGCATTACATTCGTCACATCTCACCAGACCGATACACCATTCAGACTGTCCAACCCGGTGAGCCAGTGTTGGCCCAGTACGTAGCACAAAAGATGAAGACGGATGCCATTCTTTGCGAAAATATGGTGAAGGCTTTTGTTGATTGTCTCCACAGCGGTGCTATTAATGCAGGTGATACAGGCGAAATGGTAGCGGGCTTGCTAATGCTTTTTACTATCGATGCCATCCGCGACTGGAAGACCCAAGAGCGGCATCAGTCACTGAGAGAGTTCGTGGCACGACTGGCCGGTCTCTCCAGCACAAAACAGAACTCTGGCCAACAGCATAGCCAGCAGAGATGCAACTGGGACCCGGCCGCACGAGTCCACTTCACCCATATCTGCCGGCTCTGTACAGATGAGCCCTTGACACAAAATCACCTAGTATCGGCTTTCCTCACTGGCGAGGCCTGGTTTCTGTGCAACAATTTTCCTGGTGCCGACATTCTTGTGCCGGTATGGCAGGGCCCCGGCAAGCCAATGACAGCTCTCCTAATCCAAGTCAAAAACCGGACGCGGCTCGTTAAGATCACCCCGGGTGTGCAGACACAGGCTTGGACTTCCATGTATGCAGCCCGGAAGAGCATTCCTGCCCTGATGATTATGGATAGGGATGCGGAAGTGAAGGAGAAAGGAAAGGAGAAGGGGAAGGGGAAGGGGAAAGAAAAGGCGACTGCTGATGCTGTGGATAACCTGTTCCCTGTCTATGCGCTATACCTAAACTTGCGGCCAGCGCAAGAGGAAGACGGGCCCCTGCCTATATCCGAACGTCTTCTGTTTTTAGATCAAGACAGTCACGGACCGCAGAGAGATATTTTTCTTGGTATCCAGCTAGGGTTCGACGAGGCCGCCTTTCCTGAGGTGACGCCAAACCTGTATTGTCTTCTGCGAGGCTTGCTGAACGACAGTGTGATTGGGGTCTACGGCCATGACAAGCGTGGCCTTGCAGAACTGGTTAAAACGCGCAGTGGATTTTCCTTTTCATCTTAAAGCGGAATCGGAAGTGGTATTGAAGTGTTGAGCCGCGCGAGGGTAGACAGAAGTTTGATAAGAGTGACCGGGGTAGTACGCATTATAAAAAATATTTGCTTTACCATAGCTCTAGATAGAGAATCCAACCAACTTACACGTATATTGTTACAGGCTTATTGTCGGTCAGCCGGCTAGTAAGCAGATTAATAGTCAGTACGCAGTGTCTACGTACGGCGCGCGCAGTAGTTACGAATACACCGGGGGCCCTGTACGTCCGCATGTGAGTATCTGCGGTAGGTGTACTGGTCCAGTGGTGATATTCGTTGCTTGTTGTCTAAGTCTAAGTCTACGTCTATGGTACAGTCTGATTAAGTAGCAGCCAACCAACCACCCCCTCCCCCCCAGACGCAGAGACTTCTGTGCGGTGGAGCCTCGTCTAAGCCCTCATAGACCTATTAGGGGCCCCTGCCGGTCACACTACCTATCACGTGTCCACCCCCTTCGTCGCATTCGTCTAGTCCCTACTCATACCGACACTCATCATGTATTTACAGAACTTATCCCAGCCAAGCTGTCTCTCTAGGGTCAGCTCAGCTTGGAGCTGCACAATCTCACCTTTGACGACGACAACGGAATTTGGAGTTGTTGAGTTTTGTGTTGGAGTGTAGTTATTGGTATTTTGTTATAATATAAAGATAATGCAGGACCTTTAGCCCAATCAATTTTGCATCAATTCTTGTCTTTAAAATTTGATCAAAAGAAGTACAGCATCTCAGCCTGAAGGAGACGCATAAAACACGAATAGAAAACTATCTTATCGGTTGCCGTCTGCTAGTCAGGCAGCACCTTCCATCCCATTTAATAACCTACTTTAGTCATCTTCCTATTATTCAACGTGGCTCTGCATACTTTGTCCAGAGCGGATCATGCAACAGACGGTCGATGCAGCTCCCCTCGACGCCAACAAGGATTTCCATTCCGCCATCCGGCAGTACGGGAAGTGCCACCTGAAGGCCGTTGATGCAACCCACAGCAGGTGTGCGCACTGCCTGAACAGTACCTCCAAGCAGCGGGCCCCAGTTGAGGTCGTAGATCGGGAAGTTGACCCATGATGTCTGCACGCAATGGAAGCCAGGCACATCGAGGAAAGCCGTGGGCACCAGCCGGTCAACATCCTCAAGCTGGTTAACCAGCGCGACAACGTCGTCTGTATGGTTCTTGTCGGCTCGCAGCAGAGCTTTACGAATCATGACCGCAAGATCAGCGATGCTGAGTCGGGTCAGCATGTCGCGAACAGGCGACGACACGGCTACGTACTCAAGGAAGCAGCCGAGTGTGTTCGGGTGGATGGGAGGGTCGGTACGCAGACGACCGTCAATGGCGATGTTGAAGACAGAGGTCGGGTTGCCCGTGGTGGAACCATCTACTGACTCTGCCGGTCGGGCCAGCTCCGGCCACTGCACTGCCATGACTGTGCGCCACAGCAAGGCCGACAGAGCATCATTCTTGGAGATCCATGTCTGGTCTGTCGGCTGTGTCGCGTTCTCCGGGGAGGCCGCCTGCTTCAGATCCGCCAGGGCAGCCGGTGAGAAGTAAAATACCTGGCCACGGTGGCTCTCTGAGAGCATCTTGGGCGGCGCCCCCTGTGGCGTGAACGGCAGAAGCGTGTACTCGGGGTGATCCTCGATGCGACCAGGGTTGCCACGCGACGGCCTCGTCACCTGATGACGATGGGCCACCATGTCATCATGAATGACGAATGGCTTGTCAATGACCAGTCCCTGGCCACGGCGGGCCTCCTCTGCCCAAATTTGCATCCAAGTATAAAATGTATTTCCATCACCAAACATGTGCAAGATACACCACGTCAAGATGAGGCCACCATCCACAAAGTTGGCCTGAAGCATGGAGATGGGTAGGCGCTCTCCCGGCATCACCCATATCTTACGGCGTAGCAGGGATTCGTCAAAGGCCGACACAGGAAAGTTTTTCGACTTAAGATCGGCGTAGGTCGGGTAATCAGAAGCCCGCAGGTCACGAACGGTGATGCTCTGAAAGCTACCTGGTGCCATCTTCTGCAGACGCATCACGCCAGCCTGCTTTGAGTTACCATCAGGCACAGCTTCACAGTCAAGGGTCGGAATGAGCTTCTGAGTGGACTCATAGCTCGACTGTAGGACCTCCACGATGCTTTCCAGGTCATAGGACTCGCCTAGCTCAAAAGGAAAGACATATCTGAGATATCCTTTGGGTCCAATCCGCTCGAGAGCCGTCAGAATGGGAAGAGAATCGTCCGAAATAGAGATGGAACCCATGTTTGTAATATAATGAGATGGAATTGGAGGCTTTAGCTGATAAAGAGATACTGTCAGAAGTTTCTGGACACGAATAACAAGAATAACAAGATGCCAAAATTGCATGAAAGGTAGAAAAGAGACAGGAAAAGGGGTAGGAAGGGCAGGAGATCAAAAGTATGGGGGATAAAGGATCCTGAAAGCTACAGTATGGCAAGACGGGTGGCCTGTATAAATACGGAGTACACTGTAGTTGTTGGTTGTGTGTTTCCCCCGATGTATGATTCACTCACACCCTAGAAGTCGTATCAGTTGGGATCCTGTTCCTGTTGGAATTGTACTGTACTCGTACTCGTACGGACTACGGGTACGAGTACGCAGTATAGGTACGAGCAGGAGCCCGACAAACACCTCAAGCCCGGATACATGCTTGCAGGAGTCCAAAGAGCTATTCCGATAGCTTGTCATTTTGTTTGGGGCTCCTGTAATTGAGATGTTCCGCTCACATGTCTTCATCCATCCGACATGGAGACATGCCACGGTTGTCGAGGCCAATGCAAAAAGGGTATGCAAGTTCATGCATCTTGGACTAGGAGCAGGCGACTGAAAGGGCAACGAACGGCAAGCGAAGTTCTACACTGCAACGTTTGGTTGCAACTGGATGCCTCTCTGAGGGAAACTTCATACCTCTCTTGGCAGTAGGAGGCAGCAAGGTGGAGAGAGAAGGGCCGCAGCATGGGGTGACCAGTCCACCCATGGATACGTGTACTCTGAATTTTCTGTTTCTCTTGGGCGGTTTCCTGTACATCGTAGCCGATTGTGCGCTTCCAACCTTGTACTTGTACGTATATACCCATGAAATTGCAACCATCAGGGGTTGGTTATTACAGAGTGGATCACTGAAAAAAGGTGATGAAAAAACGGTTGCGGACCGGACAAGTTGTACGGAAATACAAGTGCGGATAATATATGGACAAGTCTGTCCGGATTATCCTTATTACTGCTGCTGACCTCTCTTTCCTCGTACGATCTACACAGTATCCTATTCGGCTCCGACTCGATTTGGAGGTCTCTCGGGAAAAGGGTAGCATCCCATTTTGCGTTGCTTGGTACAACCCCTGAGTTGGTTCCGGATTCGTCCCCCCGGGTTCCAACGGCTTCTCATGTCTGATGTTCCTTGGTCCGGCGCTAGCACGGATAGAGAAACAGGAGCCGCTGTTGACCTCCTTTTGTCTTTAGTACCATGTAGGAGTGTCTGTTCATGCTGTGATCAGTATCCCTGAATATTTCCAACAAGTACGACGCACGTACTCGTATACAGAGTACACCGTACATTACTGCGTACTCCGTACTCAGCTCTCCTTGATAATGTAGTATCCAAATCACCATATCCCAGCTTTTGGTCTGCTGGCTGTGTTGGTTCAGTTTGGTCTGTATGATGTGCTTCTTCTGTGTGGTCTTGTCGGTATTGATTTTTCATACTTAATAGCAACACCTTTCCACTCCGTATTGCCTTGTCTCGCCTTTTCTCTCTTCGAATTGAGCACTTTTTTTGTTTACATTACTGTTTTTATTTTATTTTGCATTGCTATATATTCCATTTCATCATACCACCCGACTCTGGTGACTTGTATGTGATGGAGGTGGACAAAGGTATCCTTGCCATCTTCGGCGAGCCACCAGAAGGCACCAATTTGTCGGAGAACGGTGCATCGAAAAACGATGCTGCCGTCGTGGCCATGCTAGTTTTAGCCATAATTGCCATCATTTTGCGGTTCACAGCGCGGGCGACCCAACGAAGTCGGGTGCACTACGATGACGTTGTCATCATTCTTGCATTGGTGAGGGAATCATGAGCAAGCAGCATCTCTCTTGGCTTATTTGCGCACATTCTAATCCCTCCAGGGCTTCGTTGGTGGTACAGTAGGCCTAAGCATCGCCGGTAAGCCATGAAAGTCGGATGTTTCCATGTTTGGCTTATATTCTTACACTATATTTTCCTAGGCGGTGTTCATGGTGCAGGAAAGCATGTTTGGGCCGTCACAATTCCCGATCTAGTTGGAATTTACAAGGTAAGAAACAAAAAATTATCTGGTTGGTTGGTTGGGCCTATGCCACTCTCTAACCGCTCTAGATCCTCTTTTCCTACACGTATCTCTACGGCTCTGCCTGCGCGGCTGTCAAGATCTCCATCCTCCTTTTCTATCAGCGTGTCTTCCAGACAGGCATCAAAGACATTTCCTTCCGCATTCTGATGGCCCTCGGCTACTTCTTATCGATATCCTATCCCATCATTATCTGGGCAACCATGAGCAGTTGCTGCAAGCCATTGTCTTTCTACTGGACGCAGTTTGAGGGTACCAAGGGCGAGTGCATTGACGTCAAGAAATTCTTCCTCGCTCTAGCCGTTATCAATATGATCAACGACGTATTTATCCTCGCGATCCCGATCCCTCAGATTTTGAAGCTACAAATGTCAACCAAGAAAAAGGTGGCGGTGACGGGTATCATGCTTCTTGGTGGATTGTACGTGACTACTCTACCTGCCCCGTTGTCCTTTAGACTGACCGTCCAGTGTCTGTATTGCTAGCATCTTCCGCATCCTCTACCTCTCCAACTTTATGAAGGCCGTCGACATTACTTGGTTGATGGGTCCTGTATTTATTTGGTCTGCCATCGAACCTAGCATCGCCATTGTCTCTGCCTGCCTGCCACATCTCGCTCCCCTCGGCCGCCTCGCCCGCAAGAAGCTGTCTACAACGAATAGTCGGTCTCATGGACAGTCCAACGGAAACGAGAACAGCAGCTCGACACCTTGGCGACAGGGCCTCTCTAGCCATCAGGATGGCACGAAACGGTCGCGATCGCGCTTCGGCTTCAATAACGACAAGAATACTATGGTGAAGCTGCCTGAGAGTGATGGTGCAGACGATGAGATTGGCCTGACGAACCGCGTAACGGCCAATTCAATCACGGGCAAGGCCAATTCCGTATCGAGTTCGCAAGAGTTTACTAGCATTAACAACCCAGACGGTAGAGCTGATGGAGACAAGTCGCACAATATTGTAGTAAAGTCATCCATTGTACAATATGTAGCGAAGAGGTAGATTGCTGCTGTTGGTGTTTTTTTTCAATATAGCCTACCTATGTACGATAAGAGTAAAATCGGTGAAAGAAATCATGATGCTTTAGTTTTAGAAAACATCCTGCAATGGAACATATTAAGAATCGGCACTTTGGATAACATCTATTCTATTATGTCTATTATAGTGTACTAAATTATAATGTTCGATATACTTTATATAATCACGTGGCTGTGACACACTATGAGGAGGGTATTCTACTTGGCTTAAATGATAATGTGTGAACATTAATTCACCAGTAAATTATGATACAAGTCCACACTCGTACATTCCATGTACGTTTTCTGCCTCTTGGTATCAGAACTGACTTTAAGGCAGATGATGGGAAACGTACTAGATGCGAGATCAGTCCTTTTTTGCCTGAATAAATATGAAGACCCTTGATTTCCTAGATAACTAGATTCCAGACTTTCTTGTGAGGCTCTCGAGGCGTATCTGAGGCGCGTCTAGACTGACAGTTGCCACACTATAAGAAGTAGACACAAGACTAGATTCAGCAGATCGAAAAGGAGTGTTTCAGTTGTATACTATCTCCCATGGCTGTGATTGACATTCTTGACATCAAATATCCATACTGAGCTAACATGAACAGTTTTATTCAATTTTTCATAAGAAAATGGCCATGAATATGGGTTGAGAGATACGTGTATAAAGTTGACTGTATAGATCCTGACAACAGCCAGCAGCTAAAACTGGTGGGCTTTGGCAATGTATGAGCACCGTGTCTGCGGTTCAAACCCTCGAACCACTGCAGCATATTTGCCATTTGGGTATGAGAAATAAAGAACACATGAAAAGAATGGATATCATGAGTATCGTAGGCATCGTCTGTTTTATTTTGCAGGGACGAAGTGAGGTCTCAATCTTCAAGGACGCAGATATGTAGTAAGCACTAGGCTTATCTTAGCGGGGCATCTTATCTGTATGCTGTACTCCGTCGTAGAACACTCTGGGCTTACGGTACCAATGCATATACGTAAGCGCTAAATAACTCGTAGGGTTGAAACACGCATCCAAAAATCTACACAGCACAAGTAAACGACTGGTTAGGAAAGCTCTTTGCTTCCTTTTATCTGCAATTCATCTCTCCATTACTCCCACCATGGGCCATGAGCTCTCTCTCTGAGACAAACGTCAAGATTTACATTTTCATCTACACTTGCAGTACAACAGGACTCACCGATACTTTAATACTATTCACCTATTTTGCGTCTGCCCCAGTACGAAGTAAGCCTACCATTTTGCTTACATGGTAATTCTCACTTGCATATTCACCCCGTTGTAGGTACGGCTATCTTACTCCGTAGTCTGTGGCTCCCCGCAGCTCCAACGATGGATGTGCGAGTAGTTCACTGTTTGAGAGGCGCCCTGGGAGTGGTCTGAGGAAAAATCAGTTTCTTACCTAATTGGCAATTCCACGACGTTTTGTTTCCATAATGAGAAAACATTTTGCCTGCGTGGGAGTAGGGGTAGCAGCATGTTGATTTCAGGCTATTGAATTTAAAAATAGACTATTAATAGCTGAGGTCTAGCCACTTGGTGTGGCACAGTCTAGACTGCATGGCACGATAAAGAAGAATCTGGGGCTGCAGCAAAGAGCACTAGACGATCACGCCGGGCTTGTGCTTCTTTCATGCGCCCTCTACTATTATGCACTGGTGAACTAGGAGAGACCTGCCATTGCCATGTGCCGCAGCCGACTATTGACAGAAATTGAAGACCTAGACACATGTCTGGCCCTGCCGTTCTTCATATCATTCTGTCAGGGACAAGAAGATCAAGGGGCAGAAAAGTAGTGCAGATGCAGAATGCAGAATGCGAAAATGCAGAGGAAATAGGTTGCAGAAAGTAGAATAGAATACGGAATACAGAAAGAAAGTAGACATAAAAAAGTAGAGTCTACGCAATAGACAGCCCCCATCAAGGATTGTGCTTGATTGGACGAAAATGACGAGCGCAAAAAGGGAAAGACAAAAAGGAAACAAAAAAAAAGAATTCGCAATAGCGTTGGACACGTTGCTACTGTGTACAGTGGATACTGAGTGCGTATAGGACAAGACACTAGGTGCAGAATACGAGCTATAGAGTTGAAGAATACAGACCAAGGGCGCTGCGAGAGCTGAAGAACTGGAGACTGAGGGACGGAGGGGGTGAGGGAGCCGAGGGATGACAGGGAAGACGTCTCCAGCGTACGAATCCTCATCACGACTGGAATGTCACTGATGGAGAAATGGCCATTAGCGAGACTGCGAGTACACATGGTAGCGCTCTGCACAGTACTAGGCACGCTGTGCCACGCATGCCTGCACGTGTACTCGTTCTGCGAAGAGCCTTACTACTGCGAAAGCCACGCAGTTATTACAGTGGACTCTAGGTAATCTGCCTCGTATTGCTCGCCCTGAAAGATGCAAGACAGCCTGCTGTGACAGGCAGTGCAACCCTACGATACGAAGGCAAGTAGAAGTATGTAGTCCGTACGACACAATACGAGCCTGCACTTTTATCAACATACAATCTGTATTTTTAGGGCATCGGCTCCGTACTTGGAACTCTTTCTAGAACTGCGGCGAACGCAGTACAATGGAGAGTTGGCAAGAATGGTGGGGCTGCCCGGCTTGCCCGTTCCTGACCTCTGCTCCGTACGCTGTGCGAGTGAGTATACTCTACGCTACACGTACAAATCTCGCACTCCGCGGGTTGCGTACGAGGAGTTGCTACATTTGGATCCTGGTCGAGTGCTGCGGTCGCTCCTGCCCTTGATACTGCGAGTATGCAGCAGGCACGAGGCCAAATACTATATAGGGAAAGATTGATAAAGAGAGCCGAGGGGAAGGAAGAAAGAGCGATCAAGGGCTGTCTCCTGCCTTTCAGAAAAAGAAAAGGAATAAAAAAACAGAAAGGGAAAAAGAAGGAAAGTCTAAAAAAAACAGCCCCCAAATCTTTACAATTCCTTCGTCATTCTACCGTCTTTCATCCGTCGTTCTGCCGTCATTCTGCCAATCTGTCAGTCTGTCAGTCGTCCTATCGCCAGCCCGCAAGATAGCTGCCACACACACGAGAACGCAGTAATACCTGACAGGGGTACGCACACGGCTCCCGTATCTCTCTGCCCTACAACCTGGTGGGGCAAGATCCAATTTTGGGCAATTCGTCCTGTCCCATTCTGAAACATCGCAGGGGAGTTTTTGAAAGAAGAGCAGACACACAAAATTGGCAGCAAGCCTCTCTTCTCGACCTCCCTCTCGCGTCCGCTCGCCTTCTCTCGCCCCCCCTTCGTCTGCGATCCTGGCCTGTCTTTGCTCTGGTCTTCTCGGTCTCGTCCCCTGGGCTCTTTTTTCCTCGACTCGGCCATTTTGCTCTTTATCGCCCCGTTTCCCCCGCAAAGCCACACGCCCACTCGCCAGTGGCTTGAGACACTCCAGAGACACTCTAGATTCTCCAGCGCTGCCCCCTTCCTCCTTTTCCAACTAGGCGTTTCTTTGTTGATATTTTACTGTTTTTGTTTTCGTCTTGTTTTTTTTTCGTATTTTTTTTTTACGTTTTTCTTACGGTTAGTCGCTAGCCTTGAACGACATCCTCCCTTTCAAAGGCGCTGCTTGCTCCAACTTGAGCCAGCAGGCGGCCTGTTCTTTCCACAAACCACAGACCGCTTGACTGCTCGGACCTCTCTCCTCTCTCCTCTCTCACTCTCTCTCTCACTCTATCTCTCTCTCACGCACACACACTCTCTCTCGCCCCCCTCTTTACCCTCTCATGACGGCCTCTTGACATCGGCACACGACCTCTCTCCACGAATCCCCTCTCTTCACCACCAGTCGCGGTCATGGACCGTGATCAAGGCGCTGGTTCGCTTACGCATGCCGCCGAGGATGGCAAGACGAAAAAGGGCCGTCTGATGGGCAAACTCTTTGGCCGGGACCGAAAGGCTTCCAATGAGTCACGTGGCGACGATGCCGAGATCAACGACTTCTTGCACGGCAGCGGCAAAGCCTCTTCCGGTCTCGGACGGGCCAATTCCTCCAGCTCGGCCTTTACGCCCTCCTCTGTCGTCGTCGCCCCGTCTTTTGACAGCTTCCAGGTCTCCCACGCTGCCCCGCCCCAGCTGGCCAAGCTCGACACCAGTGCCGCCTCTCGCTATCCCAATGCTCTCCCCGTCACCCACTCCAGCTCCTCCTACAATACCCCCTCCGGCCAGCACTCCCTCAGCTCGGCGAGGCCGTCCCTGAACCATGCGTCTCTGCGAACCCCTCGACGAACCAATCGGAAGGGTCTCACCGTCGGCTTCACCGACAGCTACCCCGAGATCATTGGCGAGGGCGGCGATGAGTCGGAGATCCCAACCATGGAGATTGGCAAGCGCCGCCGTGCACTCGCCTCGAAGCCTCCCGTGTCGCCAGGCTATGCGGCCATGGCCGGCAGCACACAGCAGGACGGAACGCCCATTTCCCTGCCCTTGCGCTCGCCCATGGCCAACATGCAGCAATCACCTCTGCCACGGCAATTGTCCCTGCGCTCCCCAATGTACCCTCCGTCTTCCGATGTGCAGCGAGGACCCTATCAGCAACAACAACAACAACCACAACAACAACCACAACAACAACAGCAGCAGCAGCAGCCTGCAAAGCCTAGCCAGACGCGACCTTCTGATAGTGCCGATGCCGACTTTGCTCCCCGTCCACTGAGGCGGACACAGACCGGCTACTCGACCATATCGGATTTGTCCTCGCCAGACGAGATGGAACCTCCGCCTCTACCCTCCAAGCCGTCGTACGCAAGTCTGCAGCGAGCCCCCGAAACGGCCAATGTACAGCGCAACGGCAGCAAACTGTCCGCCGCCCCCGTCCTCGACATCTCGATACCCACTTCCTACCTCAAGTCTCCCGTCCGATCCCGCGACGACAGCCGGCGGTCCTATATCGAAGTCCACCAGGCCGAAATGCGCGAGGCCGAAGGACGGGCATTGGCAAACGCCCTCCGCCTGGGTGCTGTCAGCCCACCCTCGAGCCCTGAACTAGAAAAGCCAAGACTAGAGGTGTCTTACTTGAACAAAGGCGCGCCCCCTCCGCCGCCCCGCCACCCAGAACACCGCCGGCCCCCGGATATGTCTCAATCGCCCCCCATCCCCCCACCCTCGGCCGCAACCTCACCAGACCGTCTCCGTAGAGAGAGATACGAAGACAACAGCTCTTCCCCTTCATCCGTGTACGATGCATCACCGACTACCGCATTTGACCGCGTCCAGGACACCTTCCGTACCCATCCACCTCCCGGCACCGATTCTTACAGACGCGAGCGAGACCAGCGAGACCAGCGAGACCAGCGAGGCCAAGATCGCGATGCACCACCTCCGGTCAACGTTGCCGCTTCCAAGCCGTCATTTCCTCTCCCTTCTCCACTCCCGGCCCCCATGACAAATCTGCATTCCGTCGTTCAGGCTGCTTCAGACGAGGCCCTCAATCTCTTTGCCATGCGTACTCGGCATCTGTTTGAGCTCTTCCGCCTCCACTCGGAGACTTTGAAACCACTGCTGTCCAGTACTGCCGACGAGCTCGCCCGTGCGGCTCTGTGGTGGTTCGTCATTGGCCGCATGGCTCTGGAAAACGTCATGCGAGCATCAGGCGGCGACATACAGGCACACGTCAACGATCTTGCCATGCAGCAAGCTTATGCTGACTTGGCCAAGGCTTACTGGGTGTCGGAAGAGGTGTTGCCCGAGATTCTGTCCACGAAGCAGAGCCCGGTCGACAATGAGGTGGTCCAGGTGCAGTCCTTTGTCGTGGCCAGTCTGCGCAAGCTCTCTATGTCCATGCTAAAGAACAACATGCTGCCACCGGAGGACGCCTTTCTGCCTCAAACCATTGATAAATCCATCTGGGCCATGTATCCTCCCGTCAGCTCCGACGTGACTACGCTTCTGTGGGGCTATTGGGGTTCGAGCCTGACAACCTCAGCATCCCTCACAGCACCGTTGGGGATCCTCGAGTCGATTCCACTATCCGACAGTGCCACGGATTTCGTCTTCAGCCGCATATGGGCTGACGTCTATCTGATGGAACAGGGCCATGATGCCTCGCCCCGCCAGCAGCGCCTCCACTTTCCCTGTCTCCTCAGCGTCGTCCGCCCGCAAAATCTGCCCATCATAGAGGCCATTATTTCGAGTCAGAATGGAGCCGTGCAGCTGCGCATTCAGAGCAAAAAGAACCCCGGGCCGATGTGGGAAGACGTCCGGTGGCGGCCCGACGTCTGCTCTCTGGAGCTGCGATTGCCCCGCGGATTCGTGCTCATTGTCCAGCTCTCAAAGGTGGACTATGGATTCCTGTGGAACCTCTACGACTACGGAGCAAAAGTGCACAGCCGCCTCTATCCGCGCCAGGACGAGCATCCTGTTTTCCGCCGGACGCTCAAGGCGTTCCAGTACTTTGAGACAGGACAGCCGTCTGGCAATTTCCCCAAGGAAGCTGTGCCAGACTGCGAGGTTGCCTTGTTCGAAAAGATTCTGGTGGAGAACGCGGCCACGGGACGACGCAACTACCACCGCGGATTTCGCCTGTCTGTCGTATCTGGTACGAGAACACGGACGCTCTACGGCATATCGCAGTCATACCCGCCAGAGATTCCCCTGCAGTTCAGCTTTCTGCGGGGAGATACGGGCGACCCAGCACTGCTACTGCGGTTTGAGAACAGTCGGTCCAAGGGAAGTATGGTCCTCTCGTTTGCCTCTCCCGAGGAGCGGATGCAGTTCCACACCCTAATGGCAGGCACTGCATTGCAGCGGGACGAGCGCGTCGTTGTCGAGACCCCCGTTTCGTCACTGCAGCTCCTGAGGGCATGGACAGCAGGACAGAGCAGCAGCGACGATGGTAAGAGTGGGCTGGAAGCTTTCAAGAAGCTGACCTTTAATCGGGTGCGGGTCGTCAACTACGATGACGAGGCGGACGACACTACGGCGCCGACAGTGCTGGCAGAGAGCCTGCGGATGGTCTTCTCGTATGGGGACACCACAGTGACGGACCGCATCAACGTGGCACCCGGTGAGCTGAAGATACGACTGGATGTGCGTGACAGCACATGCCTCGTCCTTTTGCGGCAGCCGCAAAAAGATTTGACGGTGGCTGTCTCGGAAGCGCAAGCGGGACGAGAGATTGGTCGCGATCTGGGTGAGGGGTTGCGTGGCGTACGAATGGGGCCGACCTGTCGCATGGTGCGGTTTCCGACCATGGCCGATCTCCATGCAGTGCAGGAAGCGATCACGGGATTCCGGGTCGTGTTTGACGGTATGGCAGCTGCCTTTGCCATTGCACGGCGTCGGATGGTGGTGCCCATCCACAAAAAGTGGGAGGCGGGAACGACGCGGATCCAGGTGGTGGTGCAGGCAGACACAAAGGTGACGCAACTGCTGGCATTCTTCCAGGATTTCCACTATGGGCAATGCATGAATTTTGTGCTGAAAGGCACGGATGTGTTTGAGACGTTCAGCCGGAGTGGAAAGGCCGGACTCAAATTTGATGATGCAAAGTTCCCCTTGCCCCGGATGCCAAACGATGACCACGGCAGCCATGGCAGTAAGTCGGATGGCATGATCGCCGAGTGTCACGAGACTGCCTTTGTGTGTCTAGACATGCCCGATCTGCCAGGCGAGCACGACGACATTTCAATCTTGTTTGACAAGGAAGCAGGTACGTCTAGAGATGATGATTTTTTTTACGTCTTTTCGTTTTTCTTGGAATCTAGCTGACATGGACAGAACGCGATCGGCTTACTACATTCCTACCGGCACCAGTACGTGGATCACGACTTGGAAAGAAGTTTTAGGAGACAAGTGTAAAGGGCAAGAGACGGATGGCATGCGAGGATTCTTGATTTGAGCATATAGATCATACAGGGAGCAAAAAAGAAGGATGGGCTTGGACTGTAAGCTCTAGGCCGCCCTCGTTGCTTTTCTTTTATTTGTGTATTTGGATTTTGGGTATCTCTAGCGAGCATGTTTGCACAAGAGCATAAATGGACGAGTCAAAAAAAGAAGCAATAAGAAAATGAATACCAGTAAAAGTATAACTGACCGTCTGCAGAAGACGGCAAGGCAGTCACGCCGCCTAGTCGTGAGATACCAATGCTCTCGTCACCCTATATATATATATATATATATATATGTAGACGAACTCCACCAGAATACAAAGTTATTCGGAGCTACTTCCTTCCTCTCCGTCAGCATTGCCATCGTCACCACCAAGGGCCTTCCAGACCTTTTGGCGGATGTCCTCGTCCAGAGGCTGGCCGGCCAGCAGACCCATCACCACTGAGGCGTCAGTCCGGCGCTTCTTGGACGATGTAGGCGGTGTCGCCACCAGGGAACGATGATCACGTGCCACGGCTTTGGGCGTGGTTGGGCAGACATTCTCACCACCACTGTCCTCTGCGTTTCGCTTGACGCCAATCACAGGTTCGGGCTGAGACGAGGGTGGTGTTGTCGGGGCTCTGTTGACTGAGGGACCGACAGACGTCGTCTGCAACAGGTTCATGGACGGCACTGACTCGAATTCCAGCTTGATCGCTGGCTCTGCCTTGATCTTTGGTTCTACCTTGATTTTTGGTTCCGTTGGCTCCGTCTTTGGCTCCGTCTTTGTCTCCGTCTGTGATTCCAATCGGCCTGCAGGACCTGCAGCTCCCCGTCTTTCTCCCCGCACAACGAGCAAGCCAGGTCCCCGCCGGAGTCTTCGTGCGGCAGGCACCGGTGTTGGCTGTCCCATTCCATCCCTGGCCCCAGAGCCAGCTCCAGCTGCTTCTGCTTTCGCTTCATCTGCCGCTGCAGAAGCCACCTGCTTGCTGGGGCCCGCTATGAGCGGCTCAGCACGAATAGGCACCACGATACCCTGTCGTCTTGGTGAGTCGACGACCATCCTGTCATCCGCATTGGGTTCCGTCTCGTCGTTGGCCTTTTTCGATTCTTGCAATCTCCTGCTCTTGAGCTCGGCGTCCTGGACCAGTGCCTCAATAGTGCGCTCCGTTTCGCTATCTTCAGAGCTGCTATCAAAGTAAGAAGTGGCCGGAGGGTGCCCAGTCCGAGGCCCCGTTCCTCCTGCAGCACCTGCACCTCGTGCAGAGGCAGCTGTCTGCGCCGCCCCTCTCCGAATGGGTGGAAAGAAGGATGTTATCGGACGGCTGGCCGCCGGGGCATCTGTGCGCCGCCGACGAGTCGCGGGCGTCGGCGTCGGCGGTGCTTCTTCCGGCATGGGAGGAAACGAAGATGCAAAATCCCGGTGGTCCCCCGCCTGGACAATCGCAAAAGGGTCGTCGTCGGAAAACCTGTTGCCCGTTCTTGGTGCTCCTCTTGATTCTCTCGCTCCTCTCGCTCCTCTCGCCTGCCCTGTCGACATGGACGTGGAAAAGAGGCGCTGGCGCGCCGGGGGCATGTCCGCCAGCGATGACGGCGAAAATAGAGTGGAGGAGACGGGAGTCGAGGGAGACGGACCATACGTCATTGCGGGCATGTCCCACCCACGGATAAACGTCGGCGTCGTCGGTTCCGGGCGCCTCCATGGCTGATCGCGCTCGGCCTCGGGCGTCGTCCGCCGGCCGATCGACATGGTGTATGTCGGGGGAGCTATGCCGCCCTGGCTGCTGCTGCCTCTCCGTCCTGGCGCGTTGCCGGGACCGTGACGAGCACCCGCTACAGCCTCAGCCTCGTCTTGCCAGATGAAAAACTGGCACTGCCGGCGCCGGTCCTGCTGCTCGCAAGTGTAGAACCACCTTCCCTGATTGCGCCCAGGCTTGCGCGTCTCCAGCAGCACGGCTGGGCGTCGCGGCACGCAGTCGCACTGCCACCGGCCGCCTTCGTATAATCCCTTTGTGATATGCGACTGTCCCTGCCGACCCTGCCGTCCCTGCCGTCCCTGCCGCGCATGCCGCCTTCCTGTCGTCGCAGCCGATCCCGCTACTGGCTGCTCGCGTCTGGGTGTCTGCGGTCCCGAAGCTTCCCACGGCCGCTGTGATCGCCGGGGTGTTCTCTGCATTCGTGTGCGGTTTGCGTGTATGTTTTATGTATGTGATATGGGTGCGGGGGCATGTACAGATGAGCACAATAGCAGATGCATACGTTGGGCACGTTGGGCTGGGAACGAACGCAGTATATACAGTATACGTACTATGTACACGTTGGGCTGAGACGGCGACAGCCTCGTATTTACGTACTATTACAATATCGCTTATATAAGCATCCGCGGAGCAACACTAGTCGCTACAGACGTTGCTAGCGCCACAGTGCGTCATATTCCATCGCATTGATACACAGTACAAAAGGGTATCAGATTGAAAAAACACCTTCTCGATCCTCTCTCGCTCTTGGCTATATCGCTTGCATCACTGTATCCATGCATCCATGCATCGCTCCATCGCATCGCTCCACCCGTCTCGCCCTAAATCTCGTAAAAATAATCATCGTCCAGTCCTTCGCGGCTGGGAACTGCGCCCGCCCCGGGCGGCGGTCCCGCATATACCGCCTCGAGCCGGACGTTGAGAAGCCGGATCTTGAGTCCGTAGTCGCTCACGAGCGAGACCAGTTTGTTTGTCTCTGCCGTAATCGGTGCCTGGTGGAGCAGCATGAGCAGGCCGTCCAGCCACTCCGAGGCCACCGAGTGGTTCACAGGGTGCAGCGTCAGAATGGCCACCTCGTTGGAGTTGTCTTCCCGGTTCTCGTCGACGGCCGAGGCCTCTCCGCTCTTGTCCCCGTGGCCGTTCGCACCACCCACATTCTCGTAGGCATACACGGTGATCTTGGTCGTCGTGCCCCCCGCTCCGCCAGATCCGCCCGTGCCCACGCCGCCATGGACGTCGTCCAG
This sequence comes from Esteya vermicola, assembly GCA_002778215.1. NCBI lineage: Eukaryota > Fungi > Ascomycota > Sordariomycetes > Ophiostomatales > Ophiostomataceae > Esteya > Esteya vermicola. Next base: position 3,087,858 of record PCDM01000023.1, on the reverse strand, counting down.
GTCATCCTCCGGCGTCGCCGACACGTTGGACACGACCGAGCTAATGGTGCTGAGGTCGACCTTTTCGGTCAGCGTGTCGAGTCCCGGGTAGTCGGCCACGGACGTGGCAGGCTTGGCAAAGTCGGCATAGTGCAGATAGCGCCTGTTATGCGACAGCCGCACAAACCGCCAGCCCTTGGGCTCGTATAGCCGGCGCCGCGTCGCCGTAGCGCCAGCCGCGTCTGGCTGCTCGCGATCGCGCTTGGGCAGCGGCCGCGTGAACCACGCGCCCTGCAGCAGACAGCGCACGCGCTGCTCCTTGACAAACTGCAGCGCCTCGGCCCGCAGCTCCTCGCGCACCTGGACGAGGTGCGGGCCCCATTGGTCCTCAAAGGACAGGTCGAGCAGCCCCATCTGCAGCTCGCGCAGCCGCCCGCAGTCGAGCTCCTGCAGCTCCTCCTCCACCTCGGCCACGTCCTTGGTCCTGCCGGCCTGGCCCACGACCTGCTCAACGAGGATGCGCACGAGCTCTGCCAGCTTCTCAAAGTCGTCCTGCACGGCTCCCGTGGCCTTCCACAGCCGAAAGAAGGCCTGCAGGCCTGCCGTGTGCAGCCGGGACCACTGGAGCAGCAACGGCCGGAAGATCTGGTCGGCCGTGTCCTTGGCGCCGCCATCGAGGCTCTGGTAGTAGCCCTGCAGGTCCTTGCCGAGCTCGTCCACGTCGGACCGGTCCACCTCAAAGTGCTCGTACAGCGTCAGGGTCACGGCCAGGCTCGCCCGCGCCACCGGACAGCGCTCGCTCAGCGGCTGCGACGACTGCTCGAGCAGCAGCTTCTGGAAGCCGTCCTCGTTCTTGCGCACATAGTCGGTCAGGTCCATCATGCCCAGGAACCCGGCCGTCTCAAACTCGCCGGCGGGGCTCTCCGTCTCGAAGCCGAGACGGCGCCACTTTTCGGGGTTGTGTCGCCGACTGCCACGCTTGGTCCCGCCCTCGCTGGTCTCGGTGTGGTGGTTGTTGTGGTTGTTGTGGTTGAGCGTGTGGTGGTTGGCCCGGTCGGGGGCGCTGGCGAGGTGCAGTCCCTTGAGGGCCCGGCGGTGCTCGGGGCGCTCGAGGTCGACGCGCACCTCGCGCCACTTTCGGAGGAGCACTTTTGTGAGGGACTGAAACTCTAGGAGGGGGTGGGCCAGGTCCTGCAGCGAGGAGCTCTGCATGAGGTTGTAGACGGCCTTGATCAGGCCGAGATCCTGGAGACGCTTAATCAGCTTGGACCAGTCCTCGCCAGAGCTCCCCGAGTCGGCATTGGGGGCGGGTGTCGAAGCAAAGAGGGTCGGCGGTGAGGAGGCGGCGGCGGCGGCGGAAGCAGCCTGCTCGGAGGCGGCCGCAGGGTCCATGGATATGGCGTCCCGGATGAGGGCATTGACGAGCATGAGGGCATTGGCGCAGAGGGCGTGGTCGGCCGACTGCAGCTGCTGGATGACGAGCTCAAAGAACTGGGGGTAGACGGCGACGGCCGGCTTGAGGGCGCGGAAGCCAAAGTTGTTGGGCGGGCTGGTGCGCAGAGCGGCGGCGGCCGAGCCCGCGCCGATGCCGATGCCGACGCCCTGGGCCGTCGATGCCTGGGAGTGGCTGACGAGGGCGACGAGAATGCTCATGGCGCCGCGCAAGATGTTGACGAGCGGGTTCGTCACGATGAGCTCGACGACGCGCTCGACGAGGTCGCTGGCGGCGGAGCCTTCAAAGACGTCCCAGCCCATGTCGACCTCGAGCAGGCGGCTCAGGGACTGGAGCGCATAGGCCAGCGTGTTGCCGCCCGTATTCAGGATGAGGCGACGCAGGATGATGAGGCCGCCCGAGGCAATAAAGACGTCGGCAAAGGCCGGGTCGTTGATGGACGACTGCAGCTTGAAGACGGCCATCTTGCGGGCCGCATCCTCGTCGCTGGCCAGCCGCGACAGCAGCGCGGGAATATCCGCCTGGTCCATGGTTGAATTGGGGTGCGCCGTAGGGTAGGATCTCGTGTTGTCGGGTTCTCGAGTTGTCGGATTCTCGCCGGGTCGTCTCGTTTTCTCGTCTCTCTTGTCGTCTTCGTCACGTTCTCTAGCGGTTCACAAGGTGTAGTCTCTCGAGAATGTTGTCCAGCACGAGCACGTCCAGCAGGGCAGGTCCTTTCCTGGCACCAATGCACAGCAGCCGTCACGACTCGACTTGTTGCCGGCTTGCCCTCGCCAAGGTGGAATGCTGTTTCTTGGTCGAAAAGTTTAAATTCAGGGGTCCAACATGAGATTGCGCACAGACCATTGCCTACTCGAGTCTAGTGTCTGGAGAGTACAAGTAGTACATAGTACGGGTCCTTCAGTTGCTGTCGGTCGGCGCCGTTGCTGCATTAGGAACGTCCATTTCTATAGCGAGTTCTTGGTGCATCACATGCATGCGCAGAGGAAAATAGGCGTCTCGTCAGTGCTCGTATCGCAAACGGAAAGAGCCCAGTGGCACCAGCACTGTGTCTCGGGTACTCGTACTCGTACGAGTAGAGCTACTTGTACGTGTACTCATCATAGCAGCCACTCTAGGCGCACTGTCCAAACTCTGGAATGGGAGTCAATACTTGAAATTGAAGAGAAACAACAGGCCAAGAGTGCAGACCGCGCATCGTCTCGTATCTTATCGCCCTGTTCCACCTGCTGGTGCTGCGTGTCCAAAAGCCGAGCTGCAGGCTGGCGGCAAAAAGTACAGAGAACGAAGCTTCTTGCCAGAACTCGACAGAGGCAAAAGGAACCCTTTTTTTATTTGTCCTTCCACCCTCCACTCCTGCTCTATCGCTCTCTCTCTCTCTCCCGCCCTCCAACCACCCCGCCATGCCGTCACCCGTGGCCGTGTTCTCCAAGGATAAGCCGGAGCAGGTCGCCGCCACCTGCCGCGAGTACGGCCTCTCTGTCGAGCAGTTCCACGACCTCTTCCGCCAGAGCGTGGCTGCGGCCGGCACCGCCTACTGCCCCTACAGCAATTTCCCCGTGGGCGCGGCCCTCCTGACAGGTCCCGACGGCCTCATCATCCGCGGCGCCAACGTCGAGAATGCCGCCTATCCCGTGGGCACCTGTGCCGAGCGGGTGGCTCTCGGCCGTGCCGTCGTCGAGGGCCACCGGCAGTTCAAGGCTGTGGCCGTCGTCGCTCTAGCCACAGACGAGCCGTGCTCGCCGTGCGGCATGTGTCGGCAATTGTGAGTGGACGAAGCATCTGCTGCCTGCCCCTTGGTTTCCGAGAAGATGCTGACAAGAAAAAAGCATCCGCGAGTTTTGCAGTCTGAGCACGCCCATTATCATGTTTGCCAAGAATGGCAACTATAGCACCGTCAAGCTAGAGCTGGTAAGTCACGGTCCCATACATAGGACTGCGTATGTCAGGCAGACGGCTAACTTTGCTGGTGCAGCTGCTACCCTTGTCCTTTGGACCAGAGTCGCTGCCCCGTACGGGTGCTGCTCACTCGCTGTAGAAGACGAGGATATCCCCTCGTTTTTGTTTTGCATTTATGCACTTTTGGTTGTGGTTGCATGCGGCTGAGGCACTCGCCAGTTTGGGTTGGCATGGCATGGGATAGGATGGGTCAGTGGAATGTTGGATACAGGCAGTATGGAGCAGTATGGAATACCAATACCGTGAATGAGCTTTATGCTGACAGGGCGGTGCATGTTGCTTGTTTCCTGTTGCATGCTGCATGTTGCTTGTTGCTTGTTGCTTATTTCTCCTTTTATTTCTTCTCCTTCTATTTTTGCTTCTACGTCGAGCTGACACTCTTACACCGACATCAGAGGCCTCCATGACGCGTGCCAATACGAACGCACCTCGTATACTCCGTACTCATTCGCACTCTCCCCATCAAGGGTACGATGGCAGCACCCCACAAGAGGCTGCATCAGCGTTGCAGCGCTCCAATAATCCCCTGCCCGTACAGGATGTCCTGGCTCGCAGCTTACCGATTGGCTCGTAGTACAGAGTACGGAGTATACCATGTACGTACTTGATCGAGGCAGGGCTTCTGTGAGCAAGACAACAAGCAAGACACGCTGCCGTGCCACCCCGTGCTAGATGTGCAGGAGAATGGCCAGGTCACCGCGTTCGTGTCCTGCTGGAGGGGTCATTTGTATGGCTTCGTGTTGTGTGTCGTGTCATGTCGTGCAAGAGCTCTGGGCTGCCACAGGTGAGACTCTGGCACGAAAACCCACTCTCTACTATGAACACCCAAACACCCAAACACCAAAACATCAACACACCAGACACCAGACACGCACGCACTCGAGTGCATGAGGCGGTGGACGCGCCAGAAACCCGCTGGAACAACTGGGACAACTGGGACAACTGGGACAACTGGGAAAGGCCCGCTCGGAACTATCGGTGCTGTGTACTATGGACGGGGTAGAACCCCCCCAGAGAACCCCTAATTCAGGAAAAAGGAAAAGGGGTGAATGCTAAGAGAGGGTTAGAGAGAACTGCCAGAGAAAGAAGAGGAACAATGGGGGATCCGCAGTCTATGCAGTAGCGCCATCATGCACAAAGGAGACCACGGCCAAGGTTCTGGCCAGCTCAGGGTCCAAACCTGTAAAGGACCTCGATTCCGTGCACTAAACAGAGCTCTAAATGCCTCGATCAGTCCTTATGGATACCCACTGACTTTCCATGTACCCAATCGCTAGCGAAGTTGCAGTGCCCGGGTTCACTCTGGCCGCTGGGTCAGCCGTCCCCAGCTTTTTATTTTTTTTTAGTAGTATTTTATTCTTTTATTTTTCCCTTTTTCCCTCTACTGGGCAAACGGCGACGACCAATGACCGTGCAGCTCTGCGCCGTGTTTCGTGCCTTCCTTTTTCTCTCGGTCCCCATTAGCCTACTCGTACCCACGAGAGCCGGATGACCATTCGAGTGCTGGTCGACTACGCAGTCATATGCCCGTGCTCCTATTGTTCCTGCTCGCTCCTGCATAGTATGACTCGGGCTCTCACTCGCACTCGCTCTTCAACACCAGACCTGGGCAGATCAGGAAAGAGCCTCCCAGGCGCGTCACCCCTCCGAACCTCCTTCCCCCCATTCCACTCATTCCACCCCTCTTTTGCATTCCATTCCCCTTTTCCCCTTTCCTCTTTATTTATCTTCCCATCCCCCTCTTTTCGTCCTTGCCTCTCTCTGCCACCCACCACCACTACGAGCACTCGTGCAACTTGTCCTGCTGTCCCCTCCCACGGCTCCGAAATGGCCTCTCGCTCTCTCCTTCTCTAAACCGGCACGCCCTTCTCCCTGCCCTGGCCTCCCCTGCCCATACCTCCTCATCCATTCCCCATCCTGGTCAACGCGAACCACAAATTCCCTGCCGTCGGCACAGCAGATCCCCGCTACCAACAAAGCTGGTCCAGTGCCCGGGGTGGTAGTCTACCAGTACGGAGTACGCAGTTGTTCTGCCGACGAGTCGACCAGCATCAGAAGAGGCTGCATACACGAGTACGAGTACTTGCATGTGCACGAGTAGCACTCGCTTGCCTATTAGCCGCCCCCTTTCTATTTCCCGCCCCTTCTAGGACTCGACCAGGCACCATAGCTACCGTCTGGGGGGCTGGCCAATATACGGAGTATTGTGTACGCAGTAGGAAAATAACAAAACCGCTCAGAAAAAGGACAAAAGGACAAAAAGAACAACAACCAGCACAAGCAGGCTGCCGTTGTCCCACTGCCATCAACCGAATCTTGCTCCATCGCTCTGCTTGCACCTGCCTTTCTCGACATGCCAATCGAGCAAACAGCTCCTGTTTCGCCTTTCGTTTAACCTCTGCACGACCTTCCTACCGCCGCCTCTATTGGCTCTGCATCTGCTTTTTGTCGATCTCCCACCGTGCCCTCCCTACCTCTTTCCCCATCAAACCTTGACTGCCTCAGCATCTTTGCGGCAGCTTATGCCGCTGGGCAAGCTCACCATAGCTATCCGAGATCTGCGTCCGGAAGAGAAGAAGAGAAACAGTTCTGGAAAGAGAGGCGAAAAAAAAGGCAAAAAAGGCAAAAAAGGCAAAAAGAAAAATAGAGGCTGAACACGCAGCTCCCTACAAACATGGAGCCTGTCCCCGAAACTGAGCGCATGGAGGAGTTCCGCACTTCTCCCCTTCCACGACTGCGTCTGCAGAGCTCCTCCAACTCCAACTTCACCTCGGCCTCCCCCCTCTCTCCCCGCTCGCCCATTGACGCCGACGACTACCTGCGCAAGCCGCCGGCCATCCGCCGATCGAACGAGCCGACTTCCCCCATCTCGCCGTCCTGGGCCCCCTCGCCCGCCCTCTCCTATCGTCCCCGTGCCACCTCCCCTCTGTCAGGACACATGCGCTCCCGGTCCACTGCCAGCATTGGCAGCCTCTTTCCCCCGCCCATGGGGCGCACTCAGTCTATGCCCGGCGTCAATGGGTCGGGCCACCTCCAGTTCATCCTCGACCCGCGCAAGTCCAGCCCGTCGCTGCACCGGCCCACCGCCATCACCACGCGCACCCCCAAGAAAGCCCTCATGGAAGACGTCTTTCCCTCCTCGCCGACGCGCGTATCCATCTTCCAGGACGCTGACCGCCCGGTTTTTGAGCGCAGCAGCTCTCCCAATCTGGGCGTTCGCTCTCCTTCTCCAGGAATCTCCAAGCCGCCCGCTATCGCCAGCCTGCCCGTGATTCGCTCTCGTCGACCCTCTTCTCCTTACCGCCGCATTTCAAACCCCAGCTCGTCTGCTTCATTTTCAAATATGCTTACGTCAGCGCCTACATCAGCCCCCTTCGTTGCTGCCACGCCCACGTCGACTGCATACACGTTTCCCGGCGACACCTCCCCGTCCTCAACCGCCTCCTCCCCGTCCTATCGGCCGTTCGATTCCTCCGTCCCTTCCCTGTCGGCCTCTGTCTCGTCCTACGGCGGCCTAGGCATTCTCTCCTCCTCGTCTGTACCCTCCACTCCCACATCCACCCGATCCCGGAGCCCGAGCATTTCCAGTCTCGAGACGATCCCCGACTCCCCTGACGCTGAAGAAGCCGCCCTCCAAGCTGAACGTATTGCGCAGCTCAAGGCCGCCGCCGATGCGGCCGATGGCGAAGCCAAGGGCAGAGGCAGTCTCGATGTGCCTGCCCGTGGGCGGACGCTGGCCTCTGGGTCGCGAGACAAGCGGAAGCGGTGGAGTGTCTGTGGAGCGGAGCGAAGAGGTGACCTGGATTTAGAGACCATCTGGGAAGATTGAAAGGTCCAAGAGATGTGAGATGGCACCTGATGTCCATGTCTCTGCGGAGTAGTTTCAGTCACTTTGATTTCCGGTTCTTTTTCTGTCTGGCTTTTATTTTCGGCTGCTGTTTTTTTTTCTTCTCTTTTTTTCTCTTTTCTGTTTTCTCTTTCTGCTCTGCCTTTTTTTTATATGGTCTTGTCTGGTGTTTGCGCTCTGAAATTTGCATGCTCTCCAAGGTGGAATTCGGTCCTGGAAGCGGATCTGAAGGTTTTGCGCTCTACGTTCCTGTCGTTTCGGTTTCTTTTTGCATTTATTGGCATGGTGATTGGCGGCAACCACGGCGTTTCAGTGGGATGGGGTCTTTTTTTGTTATTTTTCCCCGATACCCTTCACACTCACTCACTCACTCTCTGTCACTCACTCACTCCTTGCATATAGTATTAACGCATCTATTGACGCTCGTCATGTCTTTTTCTGACGATCTTGATCCTCGTGATCCTAGTCTTCTTGTTCAGTAGTCTCGTGCTTTCTTCAATCCAAAATTTGATTTCTACATAAATATCCCGTAGACGCCGAACAATAATACGATCAGTAAAAGCCCACAACCTTTTTGTGTCCCCATGTCTACTATCAATGTTTTTTACTCTCTGGCTAGCTTTTTTTTTAATCAAATGGAATCCGGCGCAGAACATCCCCACCACGCTTGCGCATCTCACCGGCAGCACCGAAGCTGCTGGGCACGCGGATGCCACAACAGTCGCCCCAGCCGCTGGGATTGTGAATGTGGCGGACACCGCCCTTGTCAAAGACATCGACGACATCGTTGCCGTCAGCAAGAGCATCGTCCGAATCCGAGTCCGAGTCGGCATTTGCGTCATTGTCGTGGTTCTCTGGCGGGACGGTCATGCCACTGGCAGGGGGCACGAGAGAGCCAAAGAGGAAATGCTGCATGACAGGCAGCTTGCGCAAGACTTCGGCGACAAACATGCGGCGCATACCGCCCTCGATCTTGGACCAGGAACGAGAGGCCGAGATGTCGTCTAGCATGGGGCTGTGCCAGCGGAGGCTGTTGTCGGCGGACGCAGACGAGGACTTGGACGAGGACGTGGTGGTGGACGTTGGTGCGGTGGACGCTGTCTTCTCGCTGACGGAAGGAGTCGGTCGACCGCCGGTGGCGATCTTGATGCTGTTGACAAAGCGCACCTGGCCGAGATAGAGGTAGTCGTCGCCAAACTGCTCGAGAGTCAGGGGCTGGTGGACGGCGCGCGGGGTGATGAAGCGGTGGCCGAGCAGCTGGGCGGCGCCAAACAGAAACGGCAGGAATTGGTAGTCGTCGAGGCCCCAGACGCCGTGAGAGCCGGCGGGTTCGAGGTAGTACGTGGTCTGCACGCGCCGCATGAGTTCGAGATAGCGGGAGAAGACGACGAGCACGAGAGCGGCACGGTCGTCCGAGCTCGACACGTCCGACGTGCTGGCCCCGACATGCACCACGCCTAGCTCGTACAGGCAGAGCAGCCAGACAACAAAATGCAGCTCGTGGCCGGAGCCGTAGTCGATGCGGGCGCGGTTGCCAAACGACTGGCCCAGGTAGACAGAGGCCTCGGCGACGGCCGCCGCGTGCTCTTCTCCCGAGAGGCCGAGCCTCTCGCGGTGCCAGACGGGCGCCCGCTGGCGCACGAGGTCGACAAAGGCGCGGAACCGTTTGTTGCCAAAGCGGGAGCCGCCCGTCTCGTCGGGGGGGCAGGCGTCCAGCAGGGTCTCGGCATCGTCGAGGATGGCCAGCAAGGAGAGGATGACGGGCGAGAGGGGCCGCTGAGGGGGCAGCTGGGGCCGTCTGTGGGTCGAGGAGGCCGGAGGGTCCGAAAAAGAGCTCTCCTCCTTCCGGGACGTTTTCCACTCTTCCAGCGCTTCCGTAAAGACGCCTGCGGGCGTGTCGACGACGGCATCGGCCAGTCCAAAGACCCATGCTTGCAGGAGGCGGCACGTTGGCGAAGCTAGAAAGAGCTCATGGTCCTGCTTCGAGAGGATGCGTCGGTGAGGCGTGGCGAACACGTGCTTGGACCAGTCGGCGGCATCGGCCGCAGAAACCGGCGGCGGCAGAGGGGGGGTCTCTGGCGGTGGTGTCGGGTTGGCGGCGGGCTGGGAGCGCCGACGCGGCTCGAGTTTGGGGATACGGTCCCGCAGCGAGCCCGGTATGGTGGGTGGGAGGGGAGAGCCGGACGAGGCTGGCGGGTGAGGAGGGTGGTCGGGCAGGTTGGTCAAATTGGTCAAATTGGCAGGGTTGGCCCTGGCGGTGCTGGCGGCCATGTTGAGCTTGGTTCCAGGGAGAGAAGATGGGTAGTGCGTTTCAAGTCTTGCCTTGCCAGGAGAGGTGCTCCGAGAGGAGAGGAAGGAGGTTGTGTGCTGTCCAAGAGAGGGTGGCGAGGGTAGAAGAGAAGCAGGTCGTCGTTCGATGCAACGGCTGATTTGTGTTTGAGATGGTGGCAAATGGTCCTATTGGCGTCTCGGAGTCGTACCGAAGTGCCCTGTATTTTTAGTGTTGCGGCTGCTGCGGGGTCAAAAAGCACCCCCCAGCTACGATGACTAATCCGATTTTATCAAACATTACACTAGTAGGTAATGTAGAAAAAAAAATCTGCAGAGATCTCATCGATGCCACGATATTCAAGGACTCGCAATTCCACCAACTCTTACAGCACCTGCCCTCTTCACCTGAACACAGACATGACAGTCTCTCCTCCGCAGGCCCGTCTGGCCACTCTACCACGCGTCGACGGCTCTGCGACGTACGCCTATGGTGGCTACACTGTGACAGCCTCGGCCAACGGACCCATTGAAGCGCAGAGGCGAGACGAAGATCCGGACGAGGCTCATGTCGACGTGATCGTACGACCAGCTGCCGGTGTAGGAGGTGTGCATGTTTCGAGTCCTCTCCCCCCCCCTCCCTCATCTCTCCTTCCCTCATCTACCCTTCCCCCTTCATATAGCCCTCCCCCCTCCTCGTTCCCTTTTTTCTCACCATCCCTCTGGCTATATATATGCTTGTATTTTATCTTGTATTAATACATCTGCCTCTCCTCTGCCTGTACATTTTTTCTCGTTCCTATACTTACCCCGGTGTATGACAGGTCCAAGTGAACGCAATCTTGAATCGATCCTGCAAAAGACTCTTTCAGATATCATCCTCGTCCATGAGTTCCCTCGCTGTACCATCCAGGTCGTTTTGCAGCTGCAGTCTGTGCCGGAGAACGACTATGTCTACACCAAGCTGAACCAGCCAGGACTGGTAAGATATGGTGTCTATCCGACTATCCGACTACAGGACATCTTGCTTACATTTCTTTTTTTTTCGTTTGCTTCTCATACAGAACCTCCCACTCCTTCCGGCCCTCATACAGACAGCCGTCCTCGCACTCCTGTCCGCCAATATTCCCATGCGTACGACCGCCACGGCCACGGCTCTGGCCATCATGCCGAGATCCAGCAAGATCAAGGACAAGAGCAACGGCACATTAACGATTCTGGAGAACCCATCGCCCCGTGACGTAGCAGCAGCAACTTCCTTTCATGTCTTTGCCTTTTCTGCCGAGGACGACCAGCTGCTGCTGGCAGAGAGCGAGGGCGCTTTCACCATGGACGAGTGGGACGAGGTGCGGGAGGCGGCCAGCCAGATTTGTTGCCGACCCGGCCAGGGCCCGACAGCATCCACGACGGGCGACGACATGGCATTGGACGACGGCCCAGACGACGGCCCGGCCACGACAGATATGCGTGGCTTTCTTCGGTCGACGGTAGTCAAGCATGTCGAAGAGAGTCTGCAGTGGAAGCTGGGGCGGGCGTGAGAGCCAACAAGACCGTGGTCAGCCATTCTCTACGGAGTACGATTTCGTCTCTGGCCCATCTCTGTCTCCGCCTCTTGCCCTCCAGCCATATCATCACGTGCAGCCACCCCCTATTCGTCAGCATAATCAATCTTATCTTTGCCTCTGCGACGTCTGACACGGCATCGGCTTCGCGCGCGGTTCTACAGACCGGCTGATTCGCCAGGTTCTGCAAAAAAAAAAAGGAGGCTAAAGTGGCAATGCATAAAGGAGATGAAAAAGGACGAGGTGAGCAGACAAACCAGACAGACCAGACAGACCAAACAACGGGGTTGTCGCATGCCTCTGAGCGTGTTTTCAAGGGCGGGAGAGATCAGCCAAACAGAGAACGCAGTACGATGCAACTGATCACCCCCGTCCAGGGCCGAACCCTGTTTGTGCCGTGGGCATGATGGACGGGTTTTTCGCATTCGCTTCTTCGCTTCTTTGCGTCTCCGTTATCTGACATCCGTACGCGTGTACGCACGCAGTAGTACTTGAGAACTCCGTCTTCTCCCCCGTCCTTGTTTGGTCTCGTTTGGTGATGTTTAAGCAAACTATTTGTTTTGCAGGGTCCCTTGTCCTTTGCTCCTATTTTGGGCACCCTGCATGTAACCATTGTCGTGCAGAGTACGAGTATGAGTACTTTTTACATTGTATTGGCTTGGCATACTCTATTCTCAGTAAGGAATACAGTGTACTATGAACGTATACACGATGCTATGGATGATACAGATGCTACAGATGCTACAGATGCTATTTTGACCGTTTTCAGGCAGTGGGTCGTGCTGGCACGGTTGCGTTTAGAAATAGAGGGGACGGGGCTGCTGGTGAGGGAAGGGGAAGGCAAATAATAGAGGGTGGCGACGATAGAGAGCCTCCTTGTTTCATGTCCGGCGGTGCCTCGTCAAGATGCAACGAGAGAGAGGGAAGAGTGGGAACGGCTATACGGAGGATTGGGGAGTACTGTGTACTAGAGGCTTGCATAAGCAAATATAGAAACGGTACCCCCTACAACTTGATTATGCAATGTGAAAGCCCAATCGTCCCAGCACGTGGGGAGTGCTCCATCCTCTGGACATACTCTGAGAGATTATCTGATCGTCCTCGGTTCGTGATCGCCGTATGGTACGCAGACAGCAGAGAAGAGACCAACGAGAGCAGCGTGATAGAGTGATAGAGCAAGAGACCAATAGGCAACCAGCATTTACCGCAAGTTGTTTGGGTTAGAGCGCAGGGTGACGGAAGGCTATAGCAGAGAGGATGATTGATTCACACTAGATTCGCGCTAGAGGACGGTGGGCAGGCCAGTGTGATCCGCACGGGTCAAACGAGGACAGTAGAGATAGAGGAGAGACGTGGATGGAAAGAGCAAACACTACAAGGGAAGGAGCGACGACGCGAACCAGCGGCAGAGCAGCCGTGCAGCTTTGGGAGGAGCATCTACTATGCAGCGAACACTGGTTGGGGTGTTACTACTCGTGTAGGGAGTACGAGTACGGAGCACACGTACTCTTAGTGTCGTACTGTGCTGGATGCTACTGTAGTACGAGTATACAGTAGTAGTACTCTGTACGAGTAGGACACGAAAGCATAGGAAAGTACGCTGCGTATAGGAAAGAGCAGCCAATATGGGCAAAATTAAGCCATCCAGAACAACCGAGGGGGAAAGTTGCCCACCCTGTTGCTCCTGGGTGCCGGGGGCTCGCTCCCTCCAGACGGGGCACGGAGTGCTCGTCGTAGCGTGAGACAAGCTCCGTGGAATCCACCTGTGGATACCTGCCTAAGAAAGACGTGAAAAGAGAGACAAGATAAAGAAAAAAAAGAAAAGAAACGAAAAAAAAAAGAAAGAAAAAAAAAGGAAAAAAAAACGAGACCACCCCAGACGACCGGAAAATACGAGTGCGATGTAGTTGACACTTGACAGCCAAGTCGAGAACGACAACGAGCAGGCCCCCTTTTTCGCCGCTGCCAGACTTGATACGGGAACAGTGGGGTCTACCGCATAGCTGCCACCATCTCGATGGGTGGACCCCGCTTGTCTGCCAGAAGGAGCTGCAGAGAGAGCAAAAATAGACTCCTACAGAGAGACGGAAGAAGAAAAAAAGAAGAAAGGTTCAGGACGAGAGGCCAGCATGGGCGGAAGCAATCTAGCGAGAGGGGACTGGCCAATCCCTGGTCACTCTTGTTCCGAGTAGCATCCTGCGGCTCTGACTCGTGAGTACTCAAAGTACTCACAGTACACAATACGACGGGAATACTTGTCCGAGTAGGAGCTCGAGCACCCAGGACGGGGTACCTCCATCACCACATCCACCCCGTCTCCAACGCGAACCCCCTCCCCTGGTGCTGCAGTAACAGACGCCCCCCCCCCCTCTCACTTTCTCTGTCAACCTGCTGCTCATCCCAGTGGTCGTGCCAAGGTGAGAGAGGGCTGGCTGACGGCCAGCTTTCCGTATTAAAGCATCAGACGGCGCTTCCAACACATCGTCTATTGGTCTCGCGTGCTCTCCGGTTCTTCAGTCTTCTCTCAACCGTTGGCCCCGTGTGTCGTTGCTCTTGTGCGGCTGGTTCGTGTTTGTCTTTTCTCTGTCCTTTCTGCTTTCTTTTTTGCTTCTCTGCCCGACTTTCGTCTTGTCCTCTCTCTGTCCTCTCTTTTCAACGACAAAAAGAAACGAGAGCTCTGGAGCTCGACGTCTGTTCCCTGGTGGTTCTCATTTTTCTCATTTCCTCATTTTCTCATTTTCTCTTTTTCTGTCTTTTTCTTTTCCACGCTCTTCTCCAGCTCGTCACACTGCATATAGACCGGTTCTTTTGCTTTTCCTGTTTTTTAGCATTCGTTCTAGCTCGTCCTGATACCCCCCCCCTCCTTTTGCCTTGTCTCATCGTCCATTCCCATTCTGCTCTCGGCACCGTCGCACGCGCTTCCCGCATCTCTCTGCATTCACCAAGTCAAGTGCTGGGCACTCGCATCACACTGGTAAGTTGATCACAACCTCCAGGTCTTGTCCTCTCTGCCCTTTGCCCTCTCTGCCCTCCATGTCTTTTTATGCCCTCTTGCTTTTCCTGTCCAGAACCGAGAGATGTGCAGGGTATATATTGCTTGCCATGCACCCTGATCCCTTGCCTCGCATTCTAGACCTGCATCTCGTCCATGCAGTGGCTTTCTCACTAGTGATCCTCTAGTCGCATCCAAGCTAACACAAGCAGCCAACGCCTCTTTGTCTTTGTCTCACCGCCAGCAACTTTTTTGGAGCGATATCTCGGCGCTAACAGCTCCAAACAGCACCCTAACTCCGCCTAGGATAGTCGGAATTACATGTAAGAAGAAGCAAAAAGAAGAAGAAAACGAGAGGGAAAAAAAAAGGTACTGACAAATCCTAGCTGGAAAGTAGCGAAAATGCCCGGACTCCCGTCGCCCTCCTCCACAGCTGCGATCCACCCTCTGGCAGCGGCTGGTAGTGACGTGCCGAGTCTCGTGCAGCCAGACGTGCAGCCTGTGCAGCCTGTCGGCGATTGTCTCACCGATCGCCCCAGGACGTCCTATAATACAAATACCAGCTCGCCAGCCTCTTTTGCCGGCCCCTTTCTGGCCGCCCCCCTCTCTGCCTCCCTCTCTGGCTCTTTTGCCGGCGTCTTTGCAGGCTTTTCTGGCTATTCCGGCTCCGGCTCTTCCTGTCCTGGCTCTTGTTTGCAGCAGCAGCAGCATGCTGGTGACAGCCTAGGCGAGTCCTTGGCCCTGCAGAGACCTGATTGCGCTCGCGTCCACCACGGCGGCCCTCTCGACGCTGTTCCTCGCCAGACGATTATGAAGGCGCTCGCCTCGGTTGCGCGCGCCCACAAACCCGAGGCCCTCTCTCTCAGCAGCGTGCTCGCCGCCTCTGCTCCACCCCCGGCATCCCAGACAGCCCAGACAACCCAGACAACCCAGACATCTCTGGCATCTCTGGCATCTCCGGCATCCCTGCCTCTGGACGAAATGACCGTCCTCTCCGACGACGCCAAGACGCCGGCAGCGCGGCCCGACCAGCAGTACCAGCTGCAGCAGATGCAGCAGCAGTCGTCGCAGCAGCTCTGCGACGCCCTCAATGACCTCGCCCTGCGCAATGCTGCCGCCAATGGCGGCCCCTTGACCTCGCCACCCCTGCCGGCTGCCGCCGCCCCCGCCAGCCTCCTCTCGGCCATGCAGTCGCCCTGCTACTACCACCAGCGCTTCGACGACGCCGTGGACATTGACAAGGTGCTCGAGGAGATCAAGAACGACGAGTGGATGTCGCACTCGCGCCTCGTCCAGACCGCCACCGGCGTCCGCGAGGTATCCAAGCAGCTCCAGCGCCGGCCCATCCGCCGCGCCGTCCGCAACGTTATGATCGTCACAAAGGCCCGCGACAACCAGCTCGTCCTCCTCACCCGCGAGCTCGCCCAGTGGCTCATGGCCACCCCCCGCTATGGCTCCGATGTCGGCGTCAACGTTTATGTCGACGCCAAACTGCGCAACTCCAAGCGCTTCGGCGCTGCCGGCCTCGCCGCCGCCGACCCCCAGGGCCGCTTCGCCTCCATGCTGCGCTACTGGACCCCCGACCTCTGCTGGTCCCAGCCGGAAAAGTTCGACCTCGTCCTCACCCTCGGCGGCGACGGCACCGTCCTCTTCACCTCCTGGCTCTTCCAACGCATCGTGCCTCCTGTGCTGTCCTTCAGCCTCGGCAGCCTCGGCTTCCTCACCACCTTTGAGTTTGAGCGCTTCCGCGACCACCTCGACCGCGTCATGGGCAGCGACGGCATGCGCGTCAATCTGCGCATGCGCTTCACCTGCACCGTCTACCGCAACGGCGCCGGCGAGGCATCCCCCGACGGCCACGCGCAGCCGGGCACGCCCCCTCTCGAAGAGGGCGAGCAGTTCGAGGTCCTCAACGAGCTCGTCATCGACCGCGGCCCGTCGCCCTACGTCTCCAATCTCGAGCTCTACGGCGACGACGAGCTCCTCACCGTCGTCCAGGCCGACGGCTGCATCTTCTCCACCCCCACCGGCTCCACCGCCTACTCCCTCTCCGCCGGCGGCTCCCTCGTCCACCCCGACATCCCCGCCATCCTCCTCACCCCCATCTGCCCCCACACCCTCTCCTTCCGCCCCATGGTCCTCTCCGATACCATGCTCCTGCGCGTCTCCATCCCCCGCAACAGCCGCGCCACCGCCTACTGCGCCTTTGACGGCAAGGGCCGCGTCGAACTGCGCCAGGGCGACTGCGTCACCATCACCGCCTCCCAGTATCCCTTTCCCACCGTCACCCGCACCGACACGGAGTGGTTCGACTCCGTCTCGCGCACCCTGCGCTGGAACACCCGCGCCGCCACCCAAAAGGGCTTCGACACCGGTGCTGCTGACGGCTCGGCGACCCTGTCCGATAAGGAGGAAGTGGACTGGGACATTGACACCGACTCGGGCTACTATGCCAGCGAGGAGGGCAGTGCCAGTGCCAGTCCGCTGCGTCGGCAGATGAGTCTGCTGGGAATGTAGTGTGGGCTTTTTTTTTTTTTTCTGATTTGTCTAAATCCGGATTTCTCGTCTTTTTTTTGCAGCTCTTTCAGCTCTTTAGCTCTCTTTCTTGAAATGTCTCTGAATTTCATATCACGGTCTACATCACGGCCTACATCACGGCCTCTCCTAACGACAATTCATCCTGCACACATCCCTTCATTTCTTTTTCTACTTTTTTCTACTTTTTTTTTTCTTACTCTTGTATATAGATGACTTCACATTCTCCTTGTGAGCTATACAAACTACCTCACAAAAATACAAATTAGAATAGATCACATCGAGTGTGATCTATACTTTTTTTTTCTTTCCAGAACACCTTGTCCACCACAGTGATCAGTGATTTGTAATTATAGACGAAAAGATGAATGGGGCCCTGTTTCCGTATTTTCGTGTTCCGTACCGAGAGAATCTTGTTCATGACTAGCAAAAATAGAATAAGACAGATGCCGTGGCGAGAATAAAAGAAGAGGAAAACGTTCAGCGTCACATCCAGAAACAACTCCAGAAAATAAAAGAATAATAAAAACCAGAAAATTAACCCCAGCCATACCCCATTCCATATTGCCAGCCAGCCCATACATAGTAGACCAATAAAGCCCGGCCTAACACCCGCCCCCCTCTTTTCCACTCCTCCTTCGTGTCCTTGGTTATCATACATTTTTTTTGGCATCTTGATTGGCCCAGAGAGTATTATATATTATACCCAAGCAATCTGTCCAGCTGCGGAAGGTCTCTGGTGCTCTCGTTTCATAAAGGTACTCCTTTCCCAAGGAAATCATCCGGGAAGAAAACAGAGCAGCAGTATCGCTAGACTTTATGGTTATTCTTCTCGAATGGCTCTGCTCTTTCCTCGCTCATCGCCAGATACCTTGCGACAGAGACAGCAGGCCCGCGACACAGTCCAGATCGCCCTTCTTGCTCGGGCTGACTTCTCCGCCACGCATAAACTTCTCCACTTCGTCCGTTCCCGGAAGCGTCGTGGCCCGCGACAGCGGTGGCAGGCGCCTGAGCGGCGCACGGTCATTGTCTGAAGAGCCATCCTCATAAATGTCGAGCACGTCAAACGAGTCGCTTTCCTTGCCACCCGCCAGCTTGCCACCCGCGGCGGGCCGCTTCCCGCCAAGCAGCGCTGCAGAGTCGCCCAGCTTCTGCCCGTTTCGCGAGGTGGGCAACGGCCGTCTGCTGTTGTTCCCAGTGCCCGTTGATGTCGTGGTGGCCCGCTGCTGCGAGGACGAAAAAACGAAGCGCCCCTCCTCATCAGGGCTCCAGTTCTCCTTGTCCGAGTCGTTGCCCGATAGGATCGTGGACAGCTTCAGCTTCTTCTTCTTCTCGTCATCGGTCCATACCCTGTCCTTGGAGCCGTTGTCGGCACGGGACATGGGCGCACTCTGCATCCGCATCGTGTTGCCGCTGTTGCCAAAACTGCTGAAGCTGCTAATACTACTAGAGGCCCGGCCCAGCTTGGCACGTTTCGTGGCGCCCGGTCTCGGACCCATGGACCGCGCGGCCATGTTGCGCTTGACGCCATTCGGCTGGAGCACCGACGAAGGCGCCAGAACACCGCTGATGCTGCTGGTGTTGGAGGTGGAACGCAGCAGGCTAATGGCAGCAATGGCCGAGCCGCTGGCCTCGTGCTGAGCCTGTTCACTCAGCTCGTCGTCCACGCGGGTATCGGCATCGCAGACAGACTCCCAAGCGTGGACGTCACGTGAGCGGCCTCGCAAAAGCCGGGGTGGGTGGTGCGGCTGCTTGGCTAGTGCGACGGAGCTGGGGCTCTTGTCCAATGAGCCCGTGAGGCTGGAAATGGGCGGCAGGGTGAAACCACTGTCGAGGCTGCAAAAGGCAGACTGGCTGCGGCTGAGCCCCGACCGTTGAAGAGCAGGCAGAGACGGCATAGGGCTGTCACCATTTGCGCTATTGCCGTTGCTGTTGCTGCTGCTGCTGCTGCATCGGCTTCCGCCCATACTGCTATTATTACTATTATTGTTGTCACTGCTTCCGGTCCGCCGGCCAAATGGAATGGCAGTGGTGGGTTGGGGCAGCGGTAAGCGCCGAGGGGGGGAGGGGGACATGCTGGCAATGACCTCGGCCTTGCCTTCGAGCGACAGAGAAATGCGGAACGGTCTCTGCGACGGCCGCTGTGTCTGATGGGTACGCCGCGATTGTTGCGACTGTTGCGGCTGCGATAGCATAGAAGAGATGGATGCAACAGGGTTGAAAGGAGGCTGCAGCTTTACAGCATCGTCCGCGACACCGTCGTCCTGGCCCATGTTGCCAATACCAGTGCTGCTACCAAAAGACGACGCGAAGGCGCTGGGCGCGTTCCAGCGGTTGGCCAGATAGCCCACAGAGCCGGCAGAGCTAGAGAAGGAGCGTGACAGTGAGGGTGGAGTGGCATTCTGCGCACCCTGGGCCGACGGCTGGTCGCGTTCCTGCTCTTGCTGTCGCTGCTGCTGCTCCTCGGCAAATTTGCGCGCGAGAGCTTCTGGCTGCCAGGGACCCAGCTCGGGTGAAGAAAGAGGTGTCGTCGATGGGGCGTTGGGGATGGCAGCTGCCGAGTGGAAGGCGTGCTGGGGTTGCTGTTGTTGGTGTTGATGATGTTGGTGCAGCTGCAGTTGCTGGGGCGGTGAAGAAGACATGACGCTGCTGCTGCCAAAGGTCATGTGGTGTCCGAATGGCGAGGACGGGTCGGAAGAGAGGGCATGGATGCCACCGAGCCGCAGGGCCGCAATCTCCTGGGCAGAGAGGGGGCGGGATTTCCGGCGGTCGTTCTGTCGGCGGTTCTGAAACCAAATCTGCCAGAGTCAGCCAGGAGAGTGGAGCCACTTCTTGGCGAGAGCCGACCTACCTGCACTTCCTTCTCATTCAGAGAGACCTGGCGAACAATGTCGAGGCGAGCTGTCTTGTCAGGCTTGGGGTTGGCCAGATAGGCGGCTTCCAGGATGGCCTTGTCCTTTGCACTATACGAGTGAGGGCCTTGTTAGTGGCTATTCGCGTCTCGCTGGAGTGGGGAGAGGGGGGAAAACGCGTGTGAACCGTGCTCTGTGCTCCGTTTTCCCCCCTCTCTGGCGGTCAGAATCACTTACGCAGTGCGTTTCCGCTTGCCCTTGGGATGCCGAAGCAGGCTGTCGTCGGCATCGGCGGTGTCGGCGGCATCGGAAGGGCCATTGGCCTCGTCGGTGACGGCGCTGCTGTCATGGCTGCTATCTTGGCTGCTGCTGCTGCTTCGAGGCGACGAAGAGAGCGGCTGGCTGCGTTGAGACGCTGGGGCGGACGCGTTTTCAAGGGCCGCTCGTGGCTGCTGTGGGAGGCCATTTGCTGCCGAAGGAGAGGACGAGCCAGCCGACACGGTCTCCATGGTAGCAGAAAGAGGGAAAGAGAGGAGGAAGAGGAGAGAGAAAGACGGAAGGAGGGGAGGAGGGGAAGAGGGGAAAGGCAAAAAATAAAGGAAAAAAAAAACACTCCAAACGAATGGCAGCTTCAACGCGTGAGGCTCTGAAGGAAGGAACGACACGGAAAAGAAAGAACAAGAGGAAAGAGCAATGGAGGCAAGAGGCAAGAACGAGAAGACACGCAGAGAATAAAAAGAGGCAGACAAGACACGGGAATTATAAAACGCCCTGCCCAAAAAAATTACAGCGCAGAGACACGGGGGATCCCAGTGCGAGTACGAGTACAATATACAAGACACGAGACCGCGAAGCGTGTTATACTCCGTAGTGCTGCAGCAGCGCCGCAGCCCACTCTTTGTAGCGCTCCATTTCTCGCCAGTCCACACGCCCCTGCCTGTTCGAGAATTACATAGTACGCAGTACGAGTACGGAGTATGGGCAGTGTAGGAGGTACATCTGTCCTCGATTGCCGCATAATCGCGCTGGCTCTTGCTCGCTTTGGCGAATCAGGCATAGGTTTCAGAGAAAGTCGCACCCGCCTAATGGGATGATGCAGGTTATTCTCCTGCTACTCCGTACATGGTACGTACTCGTGCAATACATATTAGTACGTGCAATGGGGCTGGTTGGTCGTACCTTCTTTGGTGGAACAAGTGGATACCAACATCGTGATGGACCAGACCCACCTCTGCTCGTGCCTTCTCCCCAGCCATTCGCGTCCACCAATGAGAAGACGCGTAGACAGTTTCCATTGCCCCGATTAGGCAATTACCCAAATACTGACAGCGGGCTGGTTGACCAGACGACTCTTCTTAGCAGCGTCCATGAGGAAAAACCCGTCCTTTTTTTTCCCTCGATTACTCTTGTAAAAGCGCGTTTGATTCCAACCCCCCGTCTTCACGTCTTTAATAGGGCGCCCCTCCATTTCCCTTGCTGCAACTGGATTCACCGTCTCATTTAATTCTAGACGTTGGGAGAATGTTGAGAGCCGTCCTAGTCCAGAGCACCCTTTCAGCCTAGCTGCGAGATCAGATGGCCTCTACAATGTACGTAGGACCGTGTTCAACTACCAGCTCGCGTCTGTCCTCGAGGCCCTCGAGTACTCGTACTCGTACGAGACGACTGTTTTCCACTGTCGCTGCAGGCAAGTTTGAGTGCCTGCATCAAGGTGAATTCTGACTTGAGCATACGAGTACTCTTGCGAGTTGACACTAGTCTTTCCATCCTATGGAAGCTGACATGTTCATACGAGTACTCCGTACTCGTACAGATCCAACAAGCCACTCAAACTCGTACTCGTACATACTGCGTAGTACCTAGTACAGCGGCAATTCTACGCACTCGTACTATACCCTGAACAAGTACGAGTAGCAATGACCAGGGTCCACACTCCCCCCTGCAGAACTACGGAGAACACACTTAGAACAATACGCGTGGCATGCGAGGGGAGGAGAAATTTTTTTGGTGTGAATGTGAAAAGAGTGAGTTTAATGATATCTACGGGTCTCATTGCTCAACCTCGAAGGTTACGACTGTATCTGCATTCCCATTCCCGAGTCCATCTCATCTGAGCACAATGGTCCGGGAGCAGTGGAGTCGTCCTTTCCATACGAGCACCTGTGTACGAGTATGCAGTACTCTATTCTCGAACGCACTCCGTACTCGTACTCGTACTCGTACTTGGATACTCGCAGGCTCGTATATTTCCAATGTCCCTTTTCCTCTTCCATGCAACCTGCAACTCTGTCGTCTGTCGCACACAGCCTAAGCCCGGATCAGGCTTCGGGTCAGTGGACGTGTCGTTTTCGCGTCCATCACACGAGAACTGGCAAGAGGTACGAGTACGAGCAAATGTCTACGAGTACCACGCACAATTAGAATACTACAAACACATAGGTCTGCCCATTGTGAGATGAGATTCCTGTCTCGTGCTCTTGTTACATTCTTCTATAGTATCTATAGTATATGCATATATGTGCATACCTGTTATGCCGATTGCATAAAGGATATACGCTCAACGGGTGCCATCTGCAAAAAAAAAAAGTCTTACCCTTACGCGGCTGCGGAGCGGAGTAGCACCAGATGTACGATTACGGAGTGCATAGCAGCAGCACAGAGTTGGTATGCAGCATGCTCAAACTTGGCCATAAATAACCTGGATTGCCAGCTTTGGACGAACAGGTAGCCATCTTCATTACCGCTTGGACAGCCGCCTGCATGTGAAATGAGCGGAGCATACGGCGTCTGTCCGGAAGAATGCGGGCTGCGAATAGCTGACCGCCAAAATACATGGTACAATGCACGTGTAATTGCCTCCAAACCTTGCATGGGCGGTGACAGAATGGGGCGAGGTGCAAAGTGAAAAATCCAAATAAAAATAAAAAATCCAAATAGGGAACGGGAACAGCACAAGAGGACAAGAAGTGGTGAGAAAAGAGAGCAAAAGACCCAGTGTATATGCATACGACCTCGAATTCATTTCCAGATCGCCGCAAGGAAGACCCACTAGCTGTGGTCATCACGTCCAAACAAAAAGAGGTAATACAAAGTGCAATGAAAAATACAAAACACGTACGAGTAGAGAGGAGGAATATATCTGCAGAGACGAATGAAATCAGATCACATCCTATTCGTGCATTTACAAAAATACTACTAGCGTCTAGAAAAAGCCTCATCCACGAGATGTCTTTTATGATACATAATGAAACTACCAGTACTCTTGCACCATACGTTTGCTCGGTAGTGGGTAGTGGTATCAGGAATGATTGTAAAGACGAGAATGCTGTATTCTCCGCCCTCCAAATGTCATAAATGCTCCGATTCTCCGCCTAGTCTCGGCCTGAAATGAAAAAAAGGAGAGTATCCTCCGTTTCTATACATTGTACGTCTACGCAAATGACCTCTATGCAGCAAGATCTTCAGGACATCCTACACCGTACACCGAAGCCGAGCTGACGATAGCTTCCTCAAATTTGTCGCAAGTAAACAAAGGAGCTCCCTTGCACAGCTTCTCTGTCGATATTGTCAAGTCAGCAGATCACAGTCTCCCTGCCTTGAACCGTTGCCTTCGTCTCCCACAAAGCGGGGAAACTAGCCGTCTTCGTCAGACGTGCAGCAATAAAGTACGGTGTACCAGCATCATGAGCTCTCCTCGTATGCTACTCTTGAGCACCTGCACATGCACTGTAACATGAACGTCAAAGTCCAAATAAATGAAAAAGTAAACATACGAAACCCACAAGTCCACGAGTCCACGAAACCAAATCCGTGAAATCGACAAAAAGCCACAACACTTGGACTAGGGCAAGAAATGACCAATGTTCCAGTTGTAGGGGGTAGCTTCAAGAATGTACTGAAGTTGGTCCAATTCAAACCTGTGCCAGATGTAATAATCTCCACTTAAAATACCGACCTTTTGGAACATATTCCTCGGTGAAGCCGTACACCGTACTATGTACGTAGTTTTGACGACATCCGGTGTACAAGTATTCCATCATTTCCTCTGCCTATCTTCTCCAAAACAAGCAATGCGACAGATCAAGCAATGCAATAAGAAGTGTGTTGACAGTAGAACACATTGGTTTAGAGACAAGATCCCCTCTACCATCAACTGTATTTTCAATGGCACCTATCCATTCGTTCCCTTGTTATTGCTTGGGGAAATATCCTAGTATACACATGCCACTTTAAATCGTATGATGTACGAGTACTTTTAGTTGATATTGTAAACAATCAACATTGTATACATGAGAGTCTGTTTGTTGACAATCTCAAATAGTGTTCCCTATCTATTCTCCTATGGTATCTATAAAGAGTGTTTCTGATTCGATATTTTAACCGTTTACGGTATTTGTGTAATATGTCTTTTTCCTCATCTCTACGCAGTGTATTACCTATTACGAAAAAGAAGTTGAAATTAGGAGACTGCACGTCTTGATGACTTACGGATAAGATTAAATTCTCAAAATGGGATAATCAAAACGACCCATGATATTACCTGTTTATAACTCGCAATAAAATATCGATATCCAACTGACAACAGAACACACAGTCACGTGATCACCCAATCGGAGTATTAACCTCATCAATTTCAGCACCATTATACCTTTCGTCTTGCATGACAAATTGCTCGGCTATTACTAGTCAGACAAAAGTTGTGTTGGTGCCTCGGGACTGATAAAGATAGGAGCTTGAAATGAGATCTACTAGGATTTTCAAAAAATCGTGTCCTGCAAGTCATCAGTACTCCTACTTCTGCCTTGATATTGAAAAATAAAAAAGGTTTCGTCGGTTTCGAGCATATGCAGTATGGTAGTTCTAGACCAGTGTTTTCTGTTTAAATTGTGAAATGAAAGAAAAGAAAAAGAATAGCCCTCAGATGATCATATTATCAAGTGTCCCTAAACTGGTCCTGTCTTCTAAAGCATATTGTTTCTGCCTAGAACCTATTCACTGTCTCAATCATAGCCAGGTTCACGGCTATTCTTCCTTTAAGAGATCTATCCTTCAATCATCGTCGAAATTTCAAATAAAAAAATGACCGATTCATCATCCCCCACAGTCTGACAGCTTCACTGTCCTTTTTTCGCGTATGTCACTCTTCTCGTCTTAAACTGTTTCCAATAGCTGAAACGGGGATTCAGAAAATCGTTGCTTGCAAACTTCATTGTCCCTATAGTAATGGCATGTACACAGCGCTGATCCTCTAAAAATCGTCGTCCTCCTCCTCGGGCAGCGGCATGGCTGCAGCCTTGTCCATCTCCTCGCGGTACTTGGCAAGAAGATCCTCGTCGACCTGGGCAGTAGGAGGAGCCAGAGCCGGGGCAGCAACAAAATCCTGGAAAGTAGTATGAGCGTCTACTTCTTGTTCCTCTTCTCATTTTCACTCTTTTCATGACAGATGTGAGACTTACAAGAGACGGGTTGCCAACAAGCTTGCGAGCCAGCCAGAGGAAAGGCTTCTCAAAGTTGTAGTTGGACTTGGCCGAGATATCGTAGTATTGCAGATTCTTCTTACGGTGGAAAGTGATGGTCTTGGCCTTCACCTTGCGCTCCTTAACATCGACCTTGTTGCCGCAAAGGACAATGGGGATGTTCTCGCACACACGGACGAGGTCGCCTGAATGAAGGGAATACGTTAGCCGCGATGGAAATATTTAGGTCGTGGGGAGGGAGGGGGAGCGGAAGAAAAGAGGATAGACGTACGATGCCAGTTGGGGACGTTCTTGTACGTGATGCGGGAAGTCACGTCGAACATGATGATACCGCACTGGCCGTTAATGTAGTAACCGTCACGGAGACCACCAAACTTCTCCTGGCCGGCCGTGTCCCAGACGTCAAACTGGATAGGGCCAAAGTTCTTTATTGCATTGTTAGATCAAGTGTCCGAGACTCCATCTTTGACCCGTGAAGATGCCATCACATCAGCACATAAACTTACTGTGGTGAAGGCCAGAGGGTGGACTTCCACACCGAGGGTGGCCATGTACTTCTTCTCGAATTCACCCGTCAAGTGACGCTTGACAAAGGTGGTCTGGATCATAGTTAGTGAAAATGTCCTCCATTTTCAGCAGGTCGCCAACAGGACAGCTTAATTGACCCGAGCACCCAAAAGCAACAAAAGCACACCCGCAGAGTTCAAACATACCTTGCCGGTACCACCGTCACCGACCAGCACCAACTTGAAAGTCGGCACGTTGCTTGCAGCCTCAGCCTCAGCCATGGTTGTGATGATGTGGCGGGTGAAAATGGATTGGAAAATAAAAGAATGTGGCTGGGGACGATAGTACAGCGTCAAGAGACTGCCGAGCGTTCAAATGTTAGCGAAGTCGTCGTGAAGAAAGAGTGTTGGATTCTCTCAAAGGTAGAGAAGAAAGCAAGGAACCGCAGTCGACAGAGGAGACAATAGGTCAAAAAGGCGGGGAGAGAGATTCTGGAAAGGTGGGTTGCGGGCAAAATTTTTTGTCTCGGTTGCGTCGAAATAACATTGAAACAGGCCTCAAAGGCATCGAATCTTCGAAATAGGACTACTTACATTCACGCTGGGTTGGTTTTCTATATGGTGCACCCTTGAAAACAACTTTTGGGGATTCGTTGGTGATGGTGGAAGAGAGAAGGAGGACGGAGAGCGTGGGGGAAAGAAATCTTTTTACTGATGTTTTTATTTTTTAATTTTGCTGAATAGGGAACCGGTTGGGCGCTGGCGGGGAAGCAAAAATTCCGAATCACGTGATCAAAGGCTTCAACGAGGGGCAACCAAAGAGTGGGTCTTTGAATGACTGTTAGTTGTATGACTGCGTACGAGTAGGAGAGGCAGAGCCCAGCTAACAGAACATTCTAGTAGGCCAAGCAGGTTTTGAGACTTCGCCTCCTCCGATAAATATGGGGGAGGATTTTGTAGGAGCATAATAGTGTGTCCATTCCAGTCGTCCTATAAGCTCACTCTGCATTCCTTTTTTACCGCATTTATTCCTTTTCTCTCTTTTTTCTTTCTCTTCCTGTTTTTTTTTCTCGGTGCTGGGTATCAATGTACGAGTTTTACTGGCGGCCAGAGACTTTGGTGTTGCCACAAATACGAGAGATCACAGCATCGTCTTTTCCCCTCAAATTGGCACAATATGGCAACCTAACAGCCCCCTCCCGCCCCAGTTTTGACGTGGTGTCAAGTTGAGGCGAAGTTCCTGTAATTGTCCCGATTCTGTGCTCCTTGTCACCTTTACCAGGATGCTGCGCTGCTCGTTTGTTAGCCTAGTATTAGGCAGGCAAGGGGAAAAGGGGAAAGGGGAAAGGATTGGGGTCTGTCGTCCTGCTCGTCTGCCTTACTCCTTCGTTCCCCTGGACACACTCGCCGACTTTCTTCAAGTTATCGTGGTTGGCATGGTTGGCATAGCCAAATGTGCGGATCTTGTCGCCCGCTCTCAAGCCGGCTGAGGCGGCTGGGCTGTTGTCGACGACGCTGTTGACCTTGGCAAAAGGCGGTTCTAGAACCTCTGGAACAAAGTCTGGCAGAATCTGCCTATCTGGCCGTGCCTGTGATGATTCTGATTGCTCCTCCGTGTCGTCCAAGCTGGCAAAGTGCTCGTGCAACCGCTTTTCAATTAAGCCCATCAGCTCCTTGTAGTCATTTCGCAGGTGGACTATTCGTGATCTCGTTGTCCGTACTAAAGGGTAGACGATTTTAATACTCAGATACTGCGTAGAGGGATTGGGGAGGAAGCTGCATACTTTGGGCGACATCAATGTCGGCTCGTGGGAAGCCGTCGGGCGTCAGGAGGGAGGTGTTCATGTCCACACCATGCTAAAAAAGAAAAAAAAAACCGTGTCAGTGCCCAGAATGGACCCCATTTTCACGTAGAGGGAGAGAGAGGGAGAGGGAGAGACAGAGAGAGAGAGGGTGTGCCTGTTTTGCCTACGGAATCCAGAACGCTGCCCAAAGCTGTCAGCTCCGCTTCGACGGCATCCTTTTTGCGCTGCAACTCTGCAAAGGAAAGCTGTGTAGCGTCGCCGTTTGTAGGGCGCGTCGATGTTGGCCCCGATTGCACGGTTGGCGCATGAAGATTGTTCATTCTCAACGGCAAAGCCTCCTTCAAAACTTGTTCGTGCAGCTACCGTGCAGGTTGAGAGGGAAGAGATCGTTGGCGACAAATGAGACAAAATGACCCTGTATGTACGCAGTACGTATTAGTACTTGGGTTTAGGCGGGGACAATGACGCGCGTGAAGTGGAACCGATCGCATCCCAAAGTCACGTGCCATTTCCTGTCTTACTTTCTTTTTTTTCATACATTGTAGGAGTGTAAGTATTACGAACAGAATATGGAGAAAAAAAAAAGACAGGAAAAAAGGAAGGAAAACTGTCTGATCAAAGTCAAGGTTAATACGGGTCGGAAACCGAGACACATTCGCAAATATGCGTTTCATTAGCAACCAAATGAACACCAAGCCCTTCATTCGCGAGATGCCATTCGCCCTTTGCCCGCCGCCCTTGGTCCTCGCAAAGCATGAGGTCCAATGTTGCCAGCGCAACTCGGCGTCGCATGTTGAAACCGAGCCGCCTTCGTGTCGGCTTTCTATTGCCAGAAGAGACTGCCTTGCCACGTTTTCTCAGCCAAAGCTATCCTTTGGTCTCCTTGGGAAGGCGCGCGTCTTCGTCTCCTCGCGTAATCGCACCTTCCCCGTGCTCGTGCAACGGGCCAATGAAGAAGCCACTCGGCGTTCTTGCCCAGTTAGTAGTATCGTTCCTTCCTCGCGGAAGCCGTCAATAAACAAATGCTGTCGTCATATCCATCCAAGCTGCAGGAAATCCTCTTTCTACCATCCTACCATCTTCTCTCCTCCCTCATCCACCTCTTCTTTTTTTTGGCATTTCGTCATATTTCTCTTATTCTCCCTTTTCCTTGGGGACTTAACAAAGCATTCTTCAGCCTTGTCGTATCGTTGTCGATCATGTCTTGAGCTATCCTGAACCTGGAGGTCTCTGCCACTTTTTTCTTTTATTTTATTCCTTTTACGAGAGGAAGGGCTGTCGTATCCCTTTTTATTGCATTTTCTCATTTTTCTCGCTTCCCTTGCCTTTTTTTAAATATTTCCTTGTCCTCTTGTCGACCTGTCGTCTTGTCGACTTGTCGTCTTTTCTTTCTTTCTTTTCATCCCGTTCCATCTCCAGCTTCCTTTCACTCTCGTCCAGCCGCCTTTCCTCATGGCTCTCACCCGCATAGACGTGGCCCATGTGCATGGCCAACGACATCAGCACCGTCGATCTGCTTCTTGTGGCTCCCTTCGCATCGCCCACTCGGCTCCAGAGCTGCCCCTCAAGACCGGCGACAACAGAATCTCCTCCTTTCCAGGTGGCTTTGTCAAAAACGGCGCTGGTTCCGGCAAGCTAGCAATGCCCTCGGCCGACGTGGTCAGGCCTCCAAAATCAAGGCTAGCCACCAGCAGGCCCCTGGGGGGTGTAGAATCCTTGCTGACCTCGTTTAACGAGGGAAATGCTTCTCAGGACATGCTTGCCGCATCTGAAAAGTATCGTGGATTTCTGGACCCAGCCATGGCATATCGGAACGAACCAGCTTCCAGGCACCGGAAGCCATTCCGCAAATGGGTGCAGATGCTCCATCGCCGTCGATTCGAAAAGCATCAAGCTTTTGGCACAGAGATGCCCTCTGGGGCGTCGGGAAGCAATCATCGGAAATCCTCATCCATCTCCTCCTTCGCCTTTGTGACCAATGCCAGAGAAGCCAGCATGAGCCTCGCTAGTACCAGTATCAATGGGCGTTCTCGGAGACGAACACTTCGCTCTTCTCTTGGCCAATCACAGACAGATCGCAGCAGCCGAGCCTCCGAGGTCTTTGGTCGCTGCTCAGAGGACAGTCATTGCCAGGAGCACCTCTCGCAGATCGATCCGGAAGTGGTGGAGCGCTCCCTGCACCGAAGACGCGTTCTCGAAGAGCTGATTAAAACAGAAGAAGGATATATTGGAGACGTTCGTTTCCTCATGAATGTTTGTCCATCCACCCTTCTGCTTTCTTGCTGTTTTGTTGCTGTTTTGTGACCTCTGGCCATGGCTAACTCGGATAGGCGTATCTCACCATACTGGCATCGTTACCCACGCTACAGGCTGGCCTGAGAACATCCATCAATAGAAACCTGACGGACATTGTCGAACTCCACGAGAGTCTGCTTAGCGAGCTTCACAAAGTCGTCCCTAACTCGGAGTACACGCAGTTGGAGCTGCCAAAGAAAGCCGCAGAGGCTCCGGTTCCGACGAGGCCAGAGCCAATACTCCGTCGCCACCGCAGATGGAAAAGCCTCGATGCCGGAAAAGACGATACACGCAAGAGCTCAGCCCTCAACCTGAAGGACATGGCAAAGAGAAAGGATGAGCCATTACCAGAAGAAGGCAGAGATGGAGTCACTTGGCTTCAGCAAGTCCCTGGCATGACGTCTGAGCCAGATATTGCTGCCAAGGTTGCTCAAGCTTTCACAAAAAAGGTAAGCTGAGCTTCTAACTAAAAGTGCACTTGTTTTTTTTCTAACAAGTCAAGATGAACCGTTTCTTCATTTACGAGGAGTATGGGGCACAGTACGAATTGATGTTTAAGGACCTCTATGCCGCCTACCAGTCGATTTCCAACTGGGACGAATACCAAAAGGGTCTGGAGACACTGGGGTCTTGCGTAGGCCCTTCAAGCCAATCTCAAAACTCCAAAAAGGCTTTGACCATTGGCGATCTCTTGACAAAGGTATAGTTTTCCGGACCATACATGTCTTTCTTCGGGCGAATGTTTGCAACTGACTCTCAATGCTTCGTCAGCCAATCCAAAGGGTTTGCCGATATCCATTGCTGTTCTCCGAGCTTTTAAAGTACACGCCCGTATGCGACTGCCCATACTCGTACATGGAGATTGAGAATACGTTGGCACGAATGCGTGAAGTTACAGGCGCCATGAATCGAGCAACAGATAGTGTCATCGTAAGGGCAACCCTAGAAAAGACTTGGCTTCTTCAAGATCGTCTGGTCTTTCCAAACCAGGTGAGTTCTTTCTTTTTGCTATTTTTCATCTTTTTTCATCTTTTTTGTAAAAGCCCCGTCTGTATACTTACATGTCTACTCTAGAAGTTTGATGCGCTTGCCAAGAGCCGCATTCGCTCTCTTGGTCACATCCAGCTTTGCGGCGTTCTTCATGTATGCTGGCAAACAAAAGATTCGGTCAAGGGAGCCTACATGGTGTGTCTTCTTTACCGCGACTGGCTCTGTCTTGCTGTGGCAGAAAAGTCAAGTCAGGTATACACTCTGCAGGCTTTCCTACCGCTGTGTAGTTGCAGTCTTGAAGAGGCAGACAACGGAAGAGGTAAGTCTATGCTTGAGCAGTACCTTTTATGCCTCCTTGATATGTTTCTAAAATAACCAGGTCTCCAATGTCACACGGCCCCGTATTCGTGGAAGTTGGTATTTGAATGCGATTACCAGCTCTACGAGATTGTCATGACGGCCTGCAATCCGAAGGAAGAATGGGAATGGAGACACAGGCTCGACCGCAATGTCATTATTGATGACGGGCATACGCAGCCCGAGATACAGGATTTCAGTTTTCTGGCGTTAAATATTCGGTCACTGGGGACGGTTTTTGGAAAGCCCGGTAAGATAGGGCGCCTGATCTTTGTATCCCAATTCACTGACAACGTCGGCTTGACCATAGGTACCTCGGCCCGGAAGCTCTCTATCCGCCGTGCCACTACGGTTGGATCCAAGTCCCCAATGTGCCAAGTTATTGTCAAGAATACAAGCGTCGAAAGGGAAGATATAGTTCTGTCATCGCGATATGCACCAATCAACAGATCTCAGTCTGTGCAGACAACGTCGCGGATACCTGTTCTTGCGCCATCACGTGCAGACCGAGCTCGACTGGAAGCTCTAGTGTCGGACGTCTGGTCGCGAGATGTGCTCCCGTTCCCTGGCATAACAGTACGGGCAAGAGGAGAGCGGCTTGTCTTGTCCTCAGCCTCATCGGCAATGAGAAAGCTGAGTGTGGCGAGCCTGGCAAGCACATTTAGCAGGCGGTCAGGTGGACGGGGAAGTGGCCACAGACGAGTTGCGAGCATTGGCACATCATATGGGGCTGGGGATTATTTCGCCCCAAAGGACCGAACCGATGTTGGAGGGGTGTTGGAAAGCGACGGCTGGGTGGATGACGACCAGGAGAGAAGTTCCGATATCACAGCACAGATGAATACGCCTGTACCAGAGGAAAGAAGGGAAGTAGGCATGACCAAGCACCGATCCATGACTGCCTTGGTCTCTGCGAACGAACTGGCCGATCAGGGTACGATGACGGGGTCTTTCAAACGAGCAGTGGCTCGACTTTTTGATGACAACTGGCAACACCAGTCCACCGACACACAGAGTGGGTTGTATAGTCATGAGAGCAGCCAAACTGGTCATGGAACACCTCATGGGCTTGATACCAAGCTGCCATCCATGCTTCAGGCAGAGCCTCGAACACAGTCCATGCGCAGCTTGCATTTGATAGACCTTGATGCTGTTATGGACGGCCAGACAGCGAAGACACCACCATTGTATGGCTCTCCACGTGAAAATAGCTGTCCTGTGCTGCCACAGCAGCCATCAATCCGGTCATTGAGACGTTGGTCCAAGTCAAGTGTGTTCCATCGCGGGGCACTGAGTCAGTCTTTCCGAAGCCTGCTCAACTGAAAAGGGCAGTGAAGAGAAAAGTGGAAATTGAAAAGAAATTGGAAATGCTGGCGTCGATCGGAGGGGTGCAGGGTGTTTGTGGTTGTATATATTCTAGAATGCTCGGTTTTTTCTCCCCAAGAAGCTTTAATCATATTTTTATTGGACACTACGAATTGTACGAGTACATTCGAATCATGACGTACTCACTGTGCAGCTTCGAAGCATGCCATTTTCGAAGCCAAACTGGCCACCAATTTGATTGATGATTACGAAGACCAAGCAGAAGAATCAGCCAACGACGAAGAGGAGACTCTGACAGAATTCTGAGAGCGCGCGGGTCGCACGCATCGGGGAGAGCGGGACCATTTTATGTCAGGAGGCCCTGACAGAGCTCGGACACGTGAGAGCCTAGACACGTGACGCTACACGTGGGAGGAAAGGATGAGTAAGCAGGAACTAAAGGACGAGCAGGGAGAGTAACTAGAATAGTTAGAGAACAATCAATCAATCATCGTTCACAAGCAGACCCATCGCGAGTGATAATCTGGTAGCAACTCCTCGTTAAGGCAGTCAAGTTGGCTTATGTAAAAATGATGCAGACAAAGAAGCAAGCTTCCCCGCCTATGCAGTATGTAGTTTTCTCCATATATTATGATTGGTGTACTTACTGGAGCCTATGACGTATTGCACTACTAAAGGAGCTAAACGTGATCATGTACATGCTCGTAAGCGAGATGTCATTCTAAGAGGGATAGATCGTGTCACGTAACTACTTTATAAAGCTCGTGTTGTGATTCCTGGGTTTCTCCTTCTCTTCTTTCTTAAAAGCATTGCTTTGGGGAGATTCTTTTACCATCATTCTACACCAAGCAAAGTCATCACAAAGCACTCTCTCATCTTTCCGATAGAGAGAAAAAGCCGACGAAAAAGAGTGCTTTTTTAACAAATCCATCCTTCTTCTTCCAACGATGCCGCGCGGCGAAGCCACCCAGTTCCTGGTCCACTACCGGGCCAAGGACGAGGATTTTATCACGTTTGTGGACGACCCGGAGACGTACAAGAAGTGGAAGACAGACCCGACTGTTCCGCTAGCTCACTTTGTCTCGAGTTTCCAGGTCTTTGTGACGCACAAGTATGTTTTTGTTTCTTTCTCCTCCTTCTGCCCTCTTTCTTTTCTCTACACATCCGTTCTGACTCTTTTACCAGCCAGGGCACACAGGGGACGCTCAACACGGCAGCAAACGGCACGCTTGACAACGAGTTTGGCACGCACGACATTGACGAGGTGCTCAAGAAGGTGCTGAGCGAGGGTGCGTTGCAAGAGGTCGAAGGGCCGGGGCGACAGGGCGTCAAGAACGACTCGCAGGGACCACGTGGTGGGCACTAATGCAGAACGGCGGGAACTTTTGCAGAGCGTACATGGAATACTCAGAATATGCAGAATCTCATGATGCCATTTCTGTCTTGATTTTATAATTGCTGGCAAAAAAAAAAATGGCAAGACGGGTCATTCCACCGTCCAGAATACAGATCTTCTATATCACAGATAAGAACTCGCATGTGATTGATCACCTGATTAATAACTACTGTGAAAGAGCTAAGCTACTCCGTACTGTATGACTGTATTACATGAGCTGTCCGTAATAGGCAATAATCAGGTCCACTTATAACGGTACGCATTGAGACTGTAGTTGTCGCAGACCTGTCGCAGCACATCAGATCCCACATTGAGGCGTATTATGTATGAAAAATTGTTCGCATGACACAAAATCTATATACAGAATAGCCTATGCTTTTATTTGAACAAGGGGCAGAATGTAGTATTGTGCCCAACACAAGGGGAGGGTTTAGAGGGTCTAAACCAACCTCCGGATATCTCTCCTTCCACCTGAGCCTCCACTGAGCCTCCTCTGTGTACACATGGCCACCAATATTTTGGTCCGTATTTTCTCTTTTGTACAATCAAGGCCGTGAAAAGAGACAGTATGATATGAAATAGTAAAAAAAAAATTCAACGCTTGCCTTGCAAAAAGGGTAAAATAATAGAGAAGGAAAAGAATAAAATAAGGTAAAGGGATAAAGGAGGAAAAAAGGGAAGAAGATCCATGCTTTACGACTTTGTAGTAAAGATGGGTGATCCAAACCAGTGACTGATGGCTCGGCATGGTATTTCGGGAAGTCAAGGGCGAATCTGTTCGTCGTGTGTATGACGGGATGTGAAGTATCAAAATATTTTCGAGTCTCATTCGGTAAATTGAATAGTAACAGGAGAACGAGAAGGAATAATAGATTGATACAGTTATAGAAGGATTTGGTTCGGAATGAGGGGGCGAGTCAAGATCGAGGAAACAGACAACCATAGACGACGGAACGTGAACTATACACGACCGGCACCAGGGCGACCTCGCTGTGGTAGTGTCCAAGGCTTTGCGCAGATGATCTTGTTTTGTTAGCATATTGCCTTTGTTTTTTTATGATGATCAGGGTACTCAAGTAGGCTTACCTCTCCTTCACTGAAAGCCCAGAAGTAGACGACCATGCCAATGACATAGTAAAGAGCAGCGTTGGTGCCCTGGTAGATGAGCACGGCCGGCAGAGCAGCCATGGGCAGGACAGCCAGACGAAGCTCTAGGCTGCGGTGGATGGCAGAGCCTGCGATCATGCCAATGGGCCATTCCCATGCCAATATGGCCAAGCCCATGAGGAGATTTATAATCTGGAGAGTGGGCGTTCCCATGACGGCGCCATTGAGGCTCCTGGTGAGAAAGTCCCAGAAGATCTTGGGGTAGAAGAAGCACTCGATACCGGCCAGCACCTGGTCTATAGAGAGAGAAGAGTTAGTAAAGCCTAAAATGACGATAGGACAGACTCGGACGTACAGAGTGCGGCACTCATGACGATGAGTCTCGCCCAGTGATTCTTAATAAGACGACCCATGGTGACGAATGGGAAGAGTTGGATATGACTGATTTTGGAGTATAGCTTGATCGGCTTTCGGTTTCCACTACTTGAGTCTCAGATTGTCTGGTCCTCGAGTCCTTTATCGTGCGTCGTACTCGTTTTCACGTTCCGGAATGTCCAAGAGAGACCAAATCGAAAATACCGAGCCAAAGCGGTGGTGAGAATATGAAATCGAATAAAAAGAGAGAGAAAAAGGAGTAAAAAAAAATACGAAAAAAAGGCGAAAGGATAACACAGGCAGTTGAGAAGAGAAGGTCGAAAAAGTCGAATAGGAGAAGAGAAGAACGAATAGGTATCCGGACCAGCCTGGTGAAGAAAGGAGTTGAGAGAAGAGAAGAAAAAACAACAACCAGTGCCGATATGAAAGAAGGCTATCGGCAAAGCGAGTGCACTGCAGCTGAAGAAAAGAAAGAGTAGAAGGTGGAAGAAGAAGAAGAAGAAGAGAGAGAAAAAGAGGAGTGGGAGGGTAGGTGTAGGTAAGGATGGACAGCGTCGTGTCGAGGCAGTAGTGCGGCTCGTGGAGGCTCCGGGGGGAGAAGAGAGAGAGACAGAGAAAAAGAGAGGGTCTCTGCTATAATGGCGGTACAATAGCAGGTGGTGATAGTGGGTACAGTTCTGGGTAGAGGTACCTGCTAGAAGGGCGTATTGGAGAGGGTCTCTTGGTATACGAGTACGTGCCCCAAGGGCAGTACCCGAGACCGGGATTGTGTATCAGACAAGCCAGGCCCGCAATGGGGGCTCTGTGGGATGACAGGCTGGTTTCTGGTGGCTCGATGATGGGCGGGCAGGAGGTGAGGCTGGCAGCTGGGTTGGGTGCTGGGATGGTGGTCCTGGCACGAGAGCTTGTTTGTGCGAGTAGAGCGCTGGCGGTGCTGCTCGTGTTTCTCGTGTTCGTGTTGGTGCCGGTGCCGGTGTTTGCAAGAGTCGTATAGGGGCGGGCGAGGGCGTGGTGGTGCTGTGGGCGTTCGTCGCTGATCCAAGTGCGAGCGATCTGATCTATTACAACGGCGGGCATCCGAGCGGCATAAAGCAGCTACTGTTTCTGAATTCTGGAGAACCCGCGAGAACGGGCAGAGGGTAGGCAGAGGGTAGGCAGAGAGAGAAAGAGAGCGCCAAGGTGCTCGGAAAGCCAAGACGATGACAGTGGCAGTCAATGATGCTTAAGCACGACAATGATCCACAGAGAGGAAACGTCGAGGCAGACGAGAAAAAGGTTAAAACTGGCGAGGGTGGAGTGAGGGAGACTGGGAGGAGCGGCAAGGAGCGACGAGGAGGAGCAAGAGGAGCAAGAGGGCCAGGAGAACCAAGGAACTATGCGCAGCACAGACAATGAGGCTCGTTTTGCATAAGACAATGGAGAGATGGTAGAGTCGAGGCGGAGCTGTCCATCAGACAGATCAAACCGGAAAACAAGCCAAGCGGAGGAGAGCGAAAGAGAGAAAAGAGTGCAGCAGGGAAAGAGGAGCAGAGCGTTTGATGGCCGTATTTTGGAAACACGTCAAGGTTTGGGAGTAGACATGGGGTGAAGACAAAGAAGCCGTTTGGGAACGTTGAAGGGGGAGGGGGGAAAGGGGGGACGCAAGAGGGGAGAGGCAAGCCATAAGTACTCGGGCTTTTCAATGTCTACTGGGCATGGGAATCTTGGCAAGAAAGGGAATCGACAACACTGTCTCTGGTAGGACGAGAAGAAGAGTCGTACGTCCATTGTAGAATAGAGAGCATGCAGACGGGTGGGTCGATGCAGCCGCTGAGGGGAGAGGAGAGAGAGGGAAAAAAAAGACAAAAAAAAAAAGAAAAAAGAGACCCAAAGAGGATCTGTCAGCCAGCGAGTGGTCGAGGGAGTGAGCCAGGGGAGTGAGCCAGACGGTCGGTCATGGGGTCTCGTGGGCAGTGCTCGAGGTGATGCCCAGATATGCAGGACCCAGAGAGACGAGAAGGGTCAAGACCCGCCAAGACCTTGCTGGAGAAGATGCGCAGTAGAGAGAGAGGCTAGAGAGAAAGAGACCACTGGAGAGACCAGAGAGACCAGCGAGAGAAAGAGACTGCCAGAGAGTGTGATTGGCTGCAGGGGGGCCCATGCTGATGGTGGTGGGCGGTTAGCTGTTGCAGGGGGAAAGCCAATCGGGGTGGTGAATGCAGGTGACAGGGACTGTCACTATGCCATTCCATCGGCCACCGACCATGGACCACCGACTGAATGGCCATTGACCAGACGACATTGGCATTCAGTGGACAAAGAAGAGGAATTGCAATCAATGACAATTTACTGCAGAAGGAAGGGACTCTTCTAGTTTATTGTAAACTCCGTAGCTCCTTCTTCAAACG
Organism: Esteya vermicola; assembly: GCA_002778215.1. Classification (NCBI taxonomy): domain Eukaryota; kingdom Fungi; phylum Ascomycota; class Sordariomycetes; order Ophiostomatales; family Ophiostomataceae; genus Esteya; species Esteya vermicola. The sequence continues at coordinate 3,050,390 of PCDM01000023.1, read as the reverse complement.
GTCAAAGACGAGTGGAAAGAGGACAACAAGTGGAAAAGAGACAAAAACAAAAGAAAAAGGTGAGCCGCTTCTTCCTTTGCACACGAGTACACACACTCGCTCGTACTCGCACACACCCATCCCGGCGGTCCTGACCTGACGCACGCGAGGTTTGGGAATGCGCCTCCCACTCTTGGCCAGGACCCCCTCTTTCTCTCCCAGATCCGTACCTAGCGTGCCGTTGCTCCCTTGACGCCCTTGGCGCTAGCAGCAAAACAAGGGGTCTCTTTCCACAGTACGGAGTACATAATAGTACGAGTACTCGTACTTGTTCAATGTACATGCTCTTCCCAATAGGTCATGGCGCTCATAGCGTGCCGACTGCGACGTTGTACTTTTATAGCGCCATATCGCTTCTCATCACAGTGACCACTCGTACTCCCACGAATCACGAGTTCCTGCGTATTCCTGCCATGCGGTGAGCGGTGAGCCGGCACTATACACATGCAAAACGCACTCCGGATGAAGGCATCTTGGTCAACTGACAGCTGTCGTATGATATTGTGCGTAGTGCTTCTACCTATGTAGCAGAGTCGAGTCGAGTTCGGAGTAGCGTCTTGTGCTTGCTCTCTTGTTCCTATTTAGGTGTACACGTAAGATGAACACTGCAGTGTTGCCATTCCACAGCACTTGTGCACTTTGTGCTGAAAAGCCATCCTCCCGGCCGTCCTCCCGGCCAATGGCTGTGACTGCCGTCTTTTTACTATAGAAAGGCTGGGTCACAAGTACCACCACCATTCTGCAAGACTCAGGCACCGATGAGATAGGAACAGAACTCGTGATGACTAGGAGTATTCGTATAGTGTGAGCACTCCTAATCTCATATCTGTATGAGTACGAGTACTATGTGCGATAGATGCAAGCTCGAGTCCGTATAATCAATACTCCGTATTGCCCTACTGCACGCGTGCAGGTACGAGTACAGCTCCCCGCTAGAAAAGCGTCGGCGGCTGCACACCCTCACCTATTGGCCAGCCGCTTGCCCCCTGTCCGTCTTGCGGTCCACACCGTACATGGCGTGAGAGCGCTAACCGCAGTCCGGACATCCAGAGCACTCGTCTGCACCCGAGTACTCGTAGAGAGGAGAACCAACAGTCCGCAGACCAACAGAACGTGCTCGTCCCGTCGCCTGCTCCCGAAATAGTATCAGCCAAGACGGATGCGAGAATATTTGCCATCAGTCTCTTTGCACCCCGCACGCCCTCGTCGAGCGCACGCATGCATGCGGGCTCCAGTCTGCCATTCGTCTCTAGCCAGTCTCTATCTAGTCTGCAGTTCTCTCGTGGTCCATCTTCCACGGGTCGGCGACGTTCTCCGTAGCGATGCAGTGCCGAACCAACTGTCTGGCATGCAGCCGAACAGCTCTAGTCTGAATAGACTATACGTCGAGATAAGGAGACGGAAGAAGGGGAGATGCAAGAGGTGAGAGAAAAGAGAGATAAGAGAGACGAGAGACGAGAGACGAAGAGAAGAATAAAGAGAAAAGATGGTCTCTGCACTTATGCATTACATCACATTCCAAGACAGTAGCTTCATGGCATACTGCCGAGTACGACGTGAAGAATGGCCAGTTTTGCCGTCACAAACTAGATCTGCAGGTGGCATCACACTGCACCACTCGTGCCATGATTTTCTGTTTCTCTTTTTGATTTCCCTCATTTCTTTGATTTCTTTGACTTCTTTGATTTCTCGGATTTTGCTACAGCATAGCCTGGCATTCCATACAGGGAAATCAAAAGCAATCGCCGATTCCCCTCTGGTGGTCCTGCTAGAGGGGATGGCCAAGAGAGCCCGCTTAGGAAATGCTCTGCTTCCGGCGTATGCACATGACTTGCAGACTCTTACGCGTACTGCAGGCTGGTTTTGCGGGGATTGTATAGAGTGGATCTTTCGGAGGTGACTGACCGCTGCCTTTTCTCTCTTCTTTTTTCTTTTTCTTTTCATTTCTTCCCCCCCCTCTATTCCCATCATTCTTGGTCACAGGTACGTACTTCGTACTCCATGCCCATGGTCCTCCATCAGAGTCCGTATCCCTTCCTCCCCCCCAACCAACTCGTCTCCACATCGGACATGTCAGCCTCGCACCAATGCACCAGTGCCAGAGTCGACCTTACCGCCCTGCTTACGAGTTACTCTGTCCCTCTCACTGCAGGTGCTGCCGTCACCAATCCCTCTCCTTGTCTCCTTCTTTAGCCCTTGCAGGGCTGCGTACATACACAGTCGGAGACGTCACCGAAGCGCCTGCAACCTAATAAAAGAACCACTGTCCGTTAGCGGTGTGGATGGAGAAGAAAAAAGAAAGTGGTCAGAAGGACAAGGCTTCCAAGGTGGTCTGTCCGGAGCGATGCCTGCTGAGATAAAAATAAATCAAACCTCTGCACTGTACTATGTAAGCACGACAAAAAGTGAGGTGGCGGGGAACGATGTGACTATGGTGCAGAGGCAGACGAACCACGACCCCGTTCCAGCCAGGCTCGAGTCTTGCTCTTACCTCTTACCCAATCTGGCTGCAGAATGCGGCCACCAGGACGGGCAGGGTTTCCACAGAGGTCAAGGGCAACAGAGGCAGCCCCGTATCCAGCAGTCTAGGTTGTGTTAGTTGTCTGTCCGGCTGGGTAGGGCGTTGCTCTCTTGGACTTACTCTATCTGCAGCTGCTGGAATGCTGCCATGCCGTCCTTTCTGCCAGTGCTGCTGCTGCTTTCCCCGAAGCTTTCGGTCCTGTCCAGGCCTCCGCCGCCGCCCGCGGTCAAGAGAAACACCACGGCACCGCCCAGGCCGTTCTTGCGCTTTGCCAGACGCTGTAGTCGGCCACTCGTCTCCGGCCGTCCGACCTCGGCAGGAGCCACGAGAAGAAAGCGAAAGACGTCGGCAGGAGACGTGTCTGCAACTGCCAGTGAAGAAGTCGTAGTCGCCGTCGACGTCACTGCTGCCGCTTCTGTCCCTTGGGAAAACCAGACGGCCAGGTCGTGCGTCCGTAGACTAGACCGCTGCCAGCCGGGCTTGGTGCGGCTGTCCAGCAGCAAGGTCACGGCAGATTTCCAGGCCGGACGGTCCTTGAGAGAGGCACAGTAGAGCATGCGGCGAATGACAGGTCTCGGTGCGGTCAGAGGCGGTGTTGCCGACAGGTGGCTGGCAGATTTGGCCGGAGAACAAAAGAGACGAAGAGACGAATTCGGGCTGGCGGCATCAGAGTCTCTGGTCCTCTGGCAAGGCGCTATCGTCTGAGGGACGGGCCGCAGAGACGGTATGGCAGGCGATGGCACGGTTCGACGGGTTGGACTCATGGCGACGAGAAATCGGTTGTAGAGTTGGATTGTAGAAGAGAAATGTATGGAAATAAGCAGTAGTGAAGATGGATGTTCTTTGGCAAGTCCTCTCGTGACTTGCCCCCAACGCTCCTTCCCAACCAGACCGGAAGAGGCGCACCTTCCCTATTCAAAAACGCCGGCCATGCTGCCATATCTACATCTATATACAGTCTACCATGCACAGTGTGTACCCAACCAACCACCAACTACACTGTCTTTATATAAGACATCCTCCTGTCCATGGGAATCTCTCTCATCTCGCACTCTCCCTCGCCTGCGTCTGGTCCTTTTCCTCCTGTTCTAGTAGCAGGGGCGGCGGCGGCGGCGGCGTGGCAAGCAGTGGCTGCTTTGTCTTGGGATCGTGGAAGGCGCGCAGAGCGGCCTCCATGGCGAGGATGCGGCTCTCATGATCCTGGAGGGCACGGGCGTCGGCGTCGGCGGTGAGGTGGAGCGTGGCGACCTGTTCGTTGAGAGCCTTGATGCGCTCGAGGTTGGCATCGGGCTTGGAAGCCGAGCGGTAGTACTCGTAGAGAACGAGGGCACTGGCAATGATGAGGATGAAGCCGTCGCCGACAACGTCTGCAAACAGGTCGACGGCCTTGGCCTCGGGCAGTGGCCGGAACCGGCGCCGCCAGACGGACACGGGACCCCGTTTTCCCGTTCCAGATCCCGATCCAGTTGTTCCAGTTTCGGCCCCTCCACCTCCACCTCCTGCTGATTTTCCTGATTTTCCTGATTTTCCTGCTGCCCCTGCTGCCCCTGTTGTTCCTGCTGCTCCCGCCTTTTCTGTTCCGCCATCGTCGGGCATCCGCACCGGATGCGCCTCGCGCGCCGTGGTGCCGTACTTGGCGCGGTCGGCAGCCTCCTTCTTCTTCTCCCGCTCCTCTCGATCCACCTGCTCCTTTGTCTTGACCGTCGGAGCCTCGGCCGCCTCGCGGGCTCGCTTCTCGGCGTCGTAATTGCGTAAAAGGGCGACGTTCAGACGCATGTTCAGCTGGTGGATGGACTGGCCGTACCTGGCAGCAAAACGGCGGAACCCTTCGTGCTCATGGGCTTGGACTTTTATGCGGTTCTAGACGGGGGACGTGTCAGCACAGAAATACAGGGATTGAGAGACGGGGAGGACCAGCAGAGAACATACGGCGCCATATTTGGAAATGTGTCGCACAAACAGAGCGGCGAGCTTGAAGAGCGGGAGCGGAACCATGACGTCAACAGGCGAGCCAATCAAAGAGAGAGTGTCTGAGAGAGTGTCCGAGAGAGAAGACAGGCACAGGAGAGCCCAAATTCGGGCCTCGGTGGAAAAGAGTCAAGAGGAAGCTGAAAAAGAAAGAACCAAAAGAAACTAAACCAAGTTGCTTTCTATTCGGCGGCGCAGTGAGGACGGGCAGTGCGAGAATAGAGAGATGCTGCTCCAGACGTGAAACAAGGGGAGCAATGGGCCACTCGACGACGGATGCTGCCTGTCGAGTTCCGAGGCAGCGACGTTTTGGCCTCGCTGTTCCGTCAGCCTTCTCGGCGATTATGCTGCCCGAATGCTTATATAAGCCGAGTCCAGCCGATGTTCCCAGCGGGGCACCGTCGCTAGCAGAGTGGCCAATCAAGTGTTACAGAGCTGTTCCCACCTGTTCGGCAGCCACTTTAGTTGCTAAGCAACGAGAGGGCCTCCATTTTGGAGCAAATATTGTTGGTCGTTTTCTTGCTATTATTATTATTTTTTTCTTCGCGTACCACACCCAACATTAGTTCTCTTTTTCACATTCAGCAATTGGGAGGTGCTATACTTTTTTTTTGCTTCTTTCTAATAGTCTCTTTGCTTTTGTATTTGACGTTTGTTTGGCGATACTGTATTATCCTTTTCTCTTTTTTTGGTCAGCATTACGAGTCACTGTAAGTAAACAAACACTCACCGACATTGTCACCCGTCTGTTTTTCTCTCTCTTCTTTTCCTTTCTCTCTCTCTCTCTCTCTCTCTCTCTCTCTCTCTCTCTCTGCTGACTTTACAGTTCTCCTTTCTCCCATCGAATGATCAACAACAAAATACACACACCATCCTCGAAACGAACCTGCATGAACAATGGCAGGCTTGGGTGCGGACGTGGAAGCGCTGTCGCCTAGGGATGCCAATGCCCGTCGGCCACGGGTACCGGTCACGCACGACCCCAAGACCGATCTCAAGAGCAAGGCGGCCGCTCAGCTCAAGGCCAACAAGGACAAGGACCACCCGCCGCCGCCACCGCTCAACGTGACCGAGCCGCCCAGTGCAGACCGCCGCGATGGCGCCCTGTACCAGGTGGGCAAGCTGCTCGGCAAGGGCGGCTTTGCCGTCTGCTACATGGGACAGCTGGCGGGATCCAAACGGGTCTTTGCTCTCAAGATTGTCAAGAGCAAGATGCCGCCCAAGATGGAGCAAAAGGTTTGTTTTTTTTCTTTGTCTCCTCGCTCCGCTCGATTCCTTCTCTCCTTGTCTCTTCTTGTTTTTCATCGCTTCGTTCGCTTGGCTGCTCTTTGCTCACGTGCCTCAGTTCCAAACCGAACTCCAGATCCACTCCAAGATGCGCCATCCCAACATTGTCCAGTTCTTCCGCGCCTTTTCCTTTGAAAAGTCCACCTACCTCGTCCTCGAGCTCTGCCCCAACGGCTCCCTCATGGACATGGTCAAGCGCCGGAAGGGCGTCACCGAGCCCGAGGTCCGCTACTATGCCGTCCAGATTGCCGGCGCCATCAAGTACATGCACGCCAAGGGCATCATCCACCGCGACCTCAAGATGGGCAACATCTTTCTCGACCGCCACATGAACGCCAAGATTGGCGACTTTGGCCTCGCCGCCCTCGTCGTCACCGGCCGCGACATGCAGACCATCCGCCGCACCACCCTCTGCGGCACGCCCAACTATATCGCCCCCGAGATCCTCGAAAAGGGCCGCAAGGGCCACGACCACATGGTCGACATCTGGAGCCTCGGCATCATCATGTTCGCCATGCTGACCTCCAAGCCCCCCTTCCAGTCCACCACCACCGACGAGATCTACCGCCGCGCCCGCGAGCGCGACTACGAGTGGCCCGAGCCGCCGCAGGACGCCGCCGGCTCCGCCTCGCTCTCCCGGCCCCCCATCAGCCAGGACGCCCGCCACATTGTCTCCTCCCTCCTCCAAGAGGCCCACATGCGCCCCGACCCCGACACCATTGTCGAGCACCCCTTCTTCACCTCCGGCTACATGCCCACGCCAGACGACATTACCGTGCGCCTGCGCCAGCTGCCGCCCGACAACGACATGTTCTACCGCCAGCCCTCTCCCCCGCGCGTCCAGGCCCGCAACCGGGAGACCTTGCAGAAAATGTGCCAGGAGTGCGGCGTCGGATCCCTGGCCGAGGCCAAGTCCGCCTCCAAGGCCGTCTGGCGCGAGATGGCCGCCGAAGAAAAGGCCGGCCTCACTCCGGTCATCCCGCTGGCCGACCACATTGTCTACCGGCCCTTTGAGACGTGGCTGCAAGAGAACCAGCTGCTGCAGGCCCCGTCTGCTACTGCTGCTGCCGCTGCGACTGCTGCCGCTGCCGCTGGTGTTGGTGCCATGACCATCAACCACGTCGATGCCGGCCCCTCCTTGGCCGCTCCTTCTTCCTCCTCGTCATCCCTGCCCCCCGCCACCCTCTCTTCTCGAACCGCATCGAGACAGCCCACCCTGGCCGAATGGATGCCCGCTCCCGCCCTCCACGCCGCCACTTCTGCTGCGGCGCCGTCTGGTCTCAGAGCGCCTCCCCAGAGCTTTGCTGCCCAGCAGCGCCAGCAGAGCACCCGCGCCTCGGCTCGACGAGAGGTCGTCTCCGTGCCGCTGGGCAACGGACTGTCCCTGCAAGCCCGCGAGCAGCAGCAGGCGGCAGCCGCGGCCGCAGCCAAGATGACAGTCCCCTCCTTGCCGCCTCCCTCGTCGACAGCCACCAGGACAAGCCAGCGGACGGCGCTGCCAGGAAGCCGTGTGGTCAGCAGGACCGGCACGCTGTCCCGGACGGCGAGAAAACCGACACCGCCCGCCATCTTTACGGGCACAGACGACAACGATGCCGATGCTACGGCCGTCGAGCACCCACAGCCGCCGATGCCGCCCAAGCTGCCGCGCCTCTCGCTCTTCAGCCCCGCCGAGGTCCCGGAAAGCGTGCCGTCCAGCGAGCCCGAGGCCGTGCTGCAGCGACTGCGGAAACTGCAGGCCGAGCTGGACCGCGCGCTGAACACGCGCACCATGGCTTTCATGACGGCTCGCGAGCGCATGGCAGCCTCGTCGTCGTCGACAGCGCCGCCTGCCACGCCACAGATTGTTGTCAAGTGGGTGGACTACTCTAACCGATACGGCCTGGGATACATCCTGAACGACGGCAGCGTTGGCTGCATCCTGCGCGCCATCCACGTGCCCGGTAGCAACGCTGCCGATGCCGAGCTGCCGCCCTCGTGTCTCATGGTCCGCGGCGCCGAGCACCATATCCAGCGCCGCGACGACCTGTCCTATGTCGACCGCCATCAGATCCTGCCCATGGGCCGGCGCGTCGTCCGTGGCGCCCCGGGTTCTGTCGGCGCGGAAGAGGTCGGCGAGGGCGAGGGTGTCGTGCGGTTCTTTGAAAACAACGGCGAGGAGGGATTCCAGCGCGTCTGCGTCGAAGCGGCGAGCTTTCGCGTGCCTGTCGATCCGCGCACGGGAGCAGCCGGCAAGCTGTCATCGAGCCGCGATGTCTTTGATCACCGCAAGCGCGAGCGGATTGTCCTCTGGAAGAAGTTTGCCAATTACATGCTGGCCTATGGACGCGAGCTGGACAGCAACGAAGACGCCAGACGGACAATGGGAACGAGCAAGATGTCGGCCGCCGCCGCCGCCGCCATTGCCGCCGCCGCCGTGACAGCAGACGTCTCGCCCGCCGCCGTCCCCCCGGCGGCGGCCGACGCCTCCATCGTCACCTTTTTCCAGCGCTTCGGCGACGTCGGCTGCTGGGTCTTTGGCGACGGCCACCTGCAGTTCAACTTCCCCGACCACACCAAGATTGTGCTCGACGCTGCCGGCACCGCCTGCCACTTTTGGCACCTGCCCATCTCCGCCGCCCAGCGCCTGGCCAACACCGGCCTCGTCGACGAAGACGCCCTCGACGGCCGCAGCGTCCTCTCCTACCCGCTGCAGACTCTGCTCAACTTTGCCACGGCCGACGCCACCTCCGCCTCCTCCACCGCCTCCTCTTCCTCCACCCGTCGTCGACCCTACATCCGCCCCGAGATGCAGGGCATTCCCGCCGCCAACGACTTCCGCCGCAAGGTCGAGTTTGTCCGTGCCGTTGTCCGCGAATGGGTCTCCCGTGGCGGTCTCGGCTGCAGCGACATGAGCCGTGCCGGTCGGCTCCGCTGGACAGGCGCTCGCGAGACCGTCAAGTATGTCCCCGGAACGTCGGCACCGACACCGCTGCCGGCCAGCAAGCACGTCTGGGTCACCATTGGTGCGCGAAAGGGTGACCTGCGCGTGTCTGCCATGGTGGACCCGAGCCGGCCAGCGGAGCTGGGACCGGATCTCGAGGACCAACGACGATAGATGTCTCCCTTTTTCTCATTTTCGTTCTCGTTCTTTTTTCATGGTGCATTGTCCTATAGTGTAAAGGCGTAGAAAGAAAACGACGAATGATGATGATTTTTGTGTTCTAGGCGCGGCGGTTTTTTTGTCTCTTTTTTGTTGTTTTTTTTCTGTTTTGTTTTGCTTTTTTCATACACTTTTTTCTCTCTGCATTCTCGGCAGCGTGTTCATTTTTTATAGTCGTTTTTTTCCTATTCTCTTGTTCTTTCTGCTTTTGGTTGGCGCCTCTGCTTTCAATAAATAATACGCACTCTCCTTTTTTTGCTTTTGTGTGAGAATATTAATAGTAATCAAGAACCAAAAGTCCAAAAATCAAAAAAGAACAACAAAATTTCTATTCAAAAATCACCAGTCTAAAATGGATTCATACTCATGGTTGACGCTTGCCGTAGCTGCCTCTTCTGCCGGGAAAACCGCTGCCAGCGAGTCTCTCCGGAATACCGCCGCTCCTCCCAGTCCAGCCGGCCCCTACCCAGCCGGTCAGGCTCCCACAGCTGCTCACCTTCCATGTCGGTCGTCCCCGTCAGCGACAGCTCCAGATCACAGCGCTCAAAGTGCAGCAGACCGCCACGCACCCGGTCGGCACTCAGCACCATCAGCGCTTGTCCGTCAGTGGTAAAACTTGTGCCGGCAATCTCTCCAAAGGTGTCGAGCGTTTGCCGTGACCGGAACGTCACAGCATCAATCACGTTGACGAAATCGGCATCTTCGGCAGCCACCAGCACCCGCCTGCCTGCACCGGCCGGCGAGAAGCGCAGGCTCCGAGCTCCCGCCATCTCCATGGGCAGCGTCGCCACAGGAGTCGACTGCCCGCGCACGTCATGCAGCCGGCGGGCATCCCAGATTTGGACGGCGCGGTCTTGGGAGCCCGTGGCCACCGTGTACCCATCTGGAGCCCACGCGCACGAAAAGCAAAAGTCGCGGTGGCCCTTGAGAGTGGCCAGCACTTCTGCCTTGCCCGCGTGTTGAGCGTCTCTGTTGAATCTCGTCATTCTCTCGGGCTCGGCAGAGACAATGAGCGTCTCGTCTGCATCGCCCACCACGACTCGCATTCGCCCGTCAGGGGATATGGCCGTGCAGTTCACGACAAAGGGAAAGTACATGGTGGTTCGAATCTTTTGCGTCTGGAGATCCAAGAGACGCACGCCCAAATCATTGGACGCAATCGTGGCCTGTGGCCCTGCCGCGTTCCGGAGGCTATGGATCTCAATATGTGTACTGAATTCAGGGGAGCGGTCCGAGAGGGTGCCCTCGATGGGCGTTGTCTCGCCATCGGCAGACAGGTAGTCCGAGTTGAGATTCAGAATGCCATACTCTCCATCGCAGCCACCGGCAACCAGAACGCCCTGGTCGGCTGCAATCACAGAGATGCGCGTGCCCTCTTCAGAAAACTTCATGGCCAAGCTCTGCTTCCCCGTCAAGGCATCAACTTTCTGCACACAGCCGTAGCGGTCCGCAATAAAGGCATTTCTGGGCGATGTGCAGGCAAGGGTGTTGCGGAGCTGGAAATGGGGCGAGTAGACGAACTTTCTAATGTGCATCCGGCGGAAGCGAAAATAGGACTCGGGATTCCAAGGCACTCGATCTCTGGGAGACAGCTGTCACAAAATCATGAGAATGAATACGACAGATGATGGCTGAGATGGGTAAATGGGATTTTTTTTGGCCCCCGACTCACCGTCCACTGGTCAGACCCCTTTGCATTCACATGGTTGTGATAGGTCCGCTTTCGATAATCACGAGCCTCCCGACGCGTGACGCCCAGTCCAGTCCAGTCTATGCCCTGAAAGTCACACTTGTCTCCGCCTAGATCTTCGTATTGAACGCGGGCCGTGGATGCCTTTAACAGCCGTTCGATTCCGGCCGTGGTCGGCCGAGGATGTTGTTTCAGGTCATTTGCCCAAGTCACTAAAAACAGCCGGAGATCGAGATTGGAGGAAGGTACAGTGACATGCTGGACGTGTACATAGGAGCTGACTGTGGTCTGGACCACGGTATAGTCACCCGGGCCTGGTTCTAGAGATGCGGGCGGTGGTGGTGTCGGTTGGGGGGTTGCTTCTCCTCCATTTCGAACTGGTATTCTGTCGGACTCACATTCTGTTTTTGCGCGAGCTTCCAAGGACATCTCTGCATGCGGTGGCAGGGCGTACTGGGTCTCGTCGACGATCAGGGGACTGTTGTTGGTGTAGATGAACATTTCCAGACACTGCGGGACGGCCTTTTTGTATTGCTCGAGGTGCTGCTGCATGGATTCCTCGTGCTGTCGCATCTTCTGTCGGTGCTGTTTCCACAAATGACTGACGTGATGCAGAGCCTGCTGGACTTGTTCCTTCTGCTGCTGGTACAGCTGGCTTGTTTCACTGCTGGCATAGATAGACTCTTGCTGTATGTGAACCTGCAGGAGTTTGAGTGTCTGCTCCGCCTGCTGGAGGTGGAGGTCATGCTTGTGGAGGTAGTTGTTGAGTGAATACAGCCGGTCATGCTGCTGGATGTACAGCTGTTGCTGGGCTGCCTTTTGAGAGTCGCTTGGTATACAAGTGTGCGGGAAGGGAAGCAGGTCTCCTACCTGCTCAGTGCTGTCTCTGTCTTTCTGAAGCTCCTTGATCGGGGCGGGGGATATGGTGTCTGGAAAGACGGAGAGCGGAAGGATATCTCCCAGAGTGGCTGGCTCTGTGGTTTTCGAGTGTTCAGAGTGGTCGCTGTGAGGCACTGGGTTGGCGTCATGTTGGACGGTGGCTTCGATGTTGACATGATGAGGCCCGTCTGTCATGTCTGTATCAACGCCTGCCTCTATACTTGTGCTGTCCTCGGAGTCTGGCTGTTGAACGGGACCAGACACCGCTTCGGCCATGCTGACACCTTGACTGCTATTGGGCTCGTGAGGCGAAGGCAGTAATGATTGGAAAGATGGCATGGAGGTCAGGGATGATGGTGCTGGTTGAAAATGGGGAGAAGGCAGAGCGGACAACACGACAGATTGATCACCAGTATCGAGACCTGACAGAGTAGTAGAAAAGGTCGTGTTTCTTCTGCTGGAGCCAACGCCGGCATTCTCTTGATTAAAGTCCTGGTCACTCTCATATCCATCCCCCAATCGTTTCCGTTTGCCCAAATTTGGCTTGCCATTCTTTTGATATTGGTCGTCATGGTCGTTGCTGGTAGAGGCCGAGGACAGGAGCTGGGCATGTTGAGCCGAAAGGCTGGCCACCTCCCCCGAGAGGTCCTCTGGCCAGAGATGAGTCTCTGAATCATCCATGGTGTAAAGACATGAGATGGAGATATCGTCTATGAGTAAGGGGAATAGTGTAGATTAAAGTTGACTTGTCAAGTCTTGTGAATCAGACGAGAAGAGGCAAGGATGCCAGGCTGGTGCGAGAATGTTTGATTTCCCGGAACGAGGCTCGAATCGAGGGAATCGTTGGTCAAGAGCAAGCCAGATGGGAAAAGACAGTCGATTTCGCTGGAGAGCTACATAGGAGAGTATCTCTTTTTTGAATTGCACTAGAGCCAGGTGGACTGATATCATTCCAGGATAGTGGCAGCCGGTGAGAAGAGAGAATATACCCGGAAAAAGAAAAAGAAGAAGAAGAAAGAAAAAGAAAAAATACGGCAAAGAAAGACGGGAAATAAAGAGCAGAAAAGGATAACAAAACAGATTTCAGGATTTCAGCAGAGAAAGAGCAGGAGCAGCACTATTAATTACGGAAGCTACGAGTATAACTTGGGGGCAGAGCGAAAAGGGAAAGGGCGTTTGCCATTGTATTATGTCTCTTTTCTTTTTATTCTTTTTTTTTTCTCCGGAGTATCTCTCCCCAAAATAAAATACAGTATGTGAGACGGCAGATTGCTTCCTCTGGCAGGGAAGGAGCAGGATGGTGGTGGCAGGACAAGGCAAGAGCACCCGACCCTCTATGTTGGGAGTGTGGGCGGCGGCTGCCATATCCAGTCGTGCAACCAACGCCACCGAAAAATCCAACGAACAACGAAATAGGAAGAACGACACCATACACCAACAAAACAACGCAAACGAGCACAGCAAACGAGCACAAACGAGCACAAACAATCACAGGATCACAAATGACGAAAAGGCAATAAAAACACAAAGCACAATGCGCATGCAAAGATGAGTTGGCAGCTGACGACGAGCAGCCGACGCAGATGAGCAGTCGGAAATGGGGAACGTCCCTCCTCGCGGAGATTTGAAGAGAATACTACTATGTACTCGTAGGTACGTACGCTTGAGGAGTACGAGAACCATACAGCAGGCCGACCTCTGAATAGCATTGTACCACAATGCCATTTCTTTCCCTTTCCCTCTTCGTCCTATTTTTCTTTTTCTTTTCTTTTTTCGTTACTTTTTTTCGTTTCTTTCTCTTTTCGTTCGCATGCCCAGATCACTACCCAATGTGACCAAGGCGGGTGCCACAGCGGCAGGTGCGGCTAGACCATCACAGCAGCTTTTCTTGCTCGATGGTTGCAGGGGGGGTCACCCAGGAGCGAATCCCATGCAATTCCGACCCCCTCCCCCCCTCCTTCTCGCTGTGTACCCTAGCCGTCGTTCTTCGGATCGAGTGGGAGGGTGGGAAGCAAAGTGGTAGAGGCAGAAGCAGAGAGACGAAAAGAGGCAGTGACAAGGTGACAGAAGAGCGAGAGAGAGGGCAGTGAGACGGGGTCAGAGTGGCGGGAACTTCCCCGCCCTCCCCTGCTGTCCTCCCACGAAAAGAGGGCACATCAGTGAGAGAGAGAGCATTCGTGGTTCGGAGCACGTCGTGGCGTCACAACGTTTCCTTGTCTCTGTCCCTCCTTTGTGGAAACCCAGGCTTCCAGGTCTCTTGCTGAATATGCAAGCATCCCAAAAGGGGAAGCAAATACGCCTCCAGAAAGCAGGGCGAGACAGGCAGAGAAGAAGGGTGGAAAAGAAGACAAGTGGAAAAAAAGAAGATGACGGAAGATGCCAATGTCACCGACTGTCACACCGAGTCAAATGTGCATCTTGAGCTAGCCCCTCTTCTGCTGTCTTTTACCATGTACATCGTTCCTGTCCTTTTCACAATATGTACACTGCAGAAAAGATAAATGACAAGATAAAAAAATCGAGGACAGACCGAACAAACAGTCGAGTGCGCTTGGGCACTCGTCTGTTGCTGCAGTGCAACCCTCAGCGCGTAGGGATGAACGAATAAGAAGGATGCCAAAATGGAAAGGATGCTGACATGCTTTGGTTATCATTGCTGATCAATGAAAAGCAGGATGCTGCGTCCAACCCACCCCTGCTCCGGCTCCTGCTCCTTCCCCCCCTCCCCTCTCACCTCCAAGAATGAATGATAAAAGTGAAAAATGAAATGTGAAATGTGAATGAAAACAGAAAGATACAAAAATGGTATTGTTTAGCGACGCTGCAGGCTTGACCGCCTCTCTGATACAGACACAGAATCCCATTGGCTGACCGACTTGTTGGCTCCGATCAATCATAGACATGGACATGCAAGTTATTATTTTGTATATACACCGACGCCGCGACAGGTCATGCTCACACCTCCTTTTTCTTGTCGTGGCTTCGACGTCGCCCTGTCGCCCTGTCACACTGCCAGAATAACAACCCCTCTTCCCATATTATGAAGCGAGAAGCAGGTGTGACTAAAGGAGGAAAATCAAAAGAAAAAGAAGAGAACAAGACAACGAAACAAAACTAAAAAAACTAAAAAACTAAAAAAAAAAATTCATCCCGAGCAAAAAAAGACAACGCCGGTCGTGAGCGAGAAAAAAAAGAGAGCAAATGTCTGGCGAGGTCCTATTATGCTCTCAGTGCGCTGCCGCGTCGCTGCGTCTGCAAAAGGTGCGAGACACTGCAATCGCCCGCATAAATACGGAGCTGAGCCCTCCTCGTACCATGCAACCCAAACAAACACAGAAACCCATGAGATATGAATCAGAGCAAAGAGCAGTCGATAGGCAGACCAGCACGACAGAAAACCCAAACACAAAACAAAATGATAATATGTCCGTAAGCCAAAGCAGATACCGTCCAAGACAAATGATTGGTCGCCACATTGTGTGTTGCATCAAAACAGGGAACACACGGAATAAGAGGTAAAACAGAAGAAAAGAATCCCCGTCATTGTCCATGCTCGTTCATTAAGAGAACAGCGACCTCTCCCCTGGCACTGTCGCTCGCTAAGCTAGAGACATGGAGGACTCCCTCTTCCTTTCTATAGATGTGATTAGGGAGAGACGGGAGGCTGGTTGGACTGGTTGTTTAGTGTCCAAAAGTGAAAGTGGACGAGAGAAATGCCACGGTCGACATCGCCATCCAATGTCTGGCTTGTGCCTCACATGACGGCACAGTTCTCGTCCTTGCCGCTGGCTTTTCGGATCTTGCCCACGCTCCGAGGCGGATCAACTTCCATGGGAGTACCACCGCTAGCGGCAGCCCGAATGGCAGCCAAGCGCTGCTTGGCTCGCTCATCGCCCGCATCGGCCGCCTTGACGTACCATACATTGGCCTCGAGGACGTCTCGACGGCAGCCAATGCCCATCTCCGTGAAATAGCCCACGGCATACTGAGCCTTGACAAAGCCTGACAATCATTGTTAGTTATAAACTGGCAAAACGAAGAAGCAGAAAAAGCAAAAGCAGCGGCCTACCAAGTTCTGCAGAGCGGTGCGCCCACTCGTATGCCTCTTCCTCGTCCTTCTCGAGCAACGGCTCGGCGCCGACCATGTACCAAGCACAGAGGCCCATCATGGCGGCAGGGTGGCCGCGCTCGGCCGCGCCCGTATAGAAATGCACGCTGAGGGCCGGGTCGCGTGGGCAGTTGAGTTTCCCGTGCTCGTAGGCATCGCCCATGCGGAAGTTGGCGTCTGGGTGGCCGAGTTCGGCCGCCTGTGTAAAGAGTTCGGCCGCGTAGCTCTCGTCCTTGAAGATGTCGTCGCCGTAGCCAGTCTCGTACAGCACGCCCAGCTGGTAAGGCGCCCCGTTGTAGATGGCGTCTGCAGACTCGGATGCCAGCTTCATCCACTTGATGCCCTCCCGATAGCGCTTCTCACCCAGATCGCCCGACAGACAGGCCTTGCCTAGACGTGTCATGGCTCCCGGATGGTGCTTGGAGGCGGCTGATCGTAGAAACTGCACGGCCTTGGTCGGATCTTTGCGGCAGCCCCAGCCAAATTCGTAGCAGAGCGCGGTGCGGTAGGCAGATTCGGCGTGACCGTGTTTTGCAGCGAGCACAAAGAGGGGAAAGGCGGCATTGTAATCTTCCTTGCCCTTGCTGAATAATCCCGATGCGTAACCGTCGGCCAGGTAGTATTGTGCAAATGGATAACCAGCATTAGATAACCGCTGCAGGATACTGCGTGCTTCTCGGACAAGCTCGTGGGGAGCTGCGTTGCTGCTTTCAGAATCGGGGCTATCGAGGTCGCGCGCCTGCTTGGAGCTGCTTTTCCGCTTGGGGGAATCAAAACTCAAGCCCTGTTCCTGCGCTGTCGAAATGAGGAAGACGGCAAACGAGTACTGGATAGACATGTCGTTGGTCTTCTTCACGTTTTGCCGGTACATTTCCAGCGTCTTTTGCACGCTGAGGAGCGATGCATTTGTGCCCACGGCAGTCCGCAGCTGGGCATTGTCCAGTGTGATGGGTGCCGGCGCCGGCTGGGGGTAGGGCACATTGAGCATATCGGCATAAGATGAGGTCCGAGCATCGGGAGAGTTTCGAGAGTTACTGGACGGCACGCGGGCATGGGGTGAGCGAGAACCGCCATAGAGGCCCGGTGAGCGCCCGCGGCCCAGATCCGAGTAGGCCGAGTAGGACGACTGCGGGCGAGGCAAGGAGCTTCGACGGTAGGTATTGGAGCTGGGCGTCAGATGGCGATTGACGGGCGATTCGCGGTCGAGCAGGTCGGGGTTGGAGGAGAACCGGACGTCTTCGGCCGGCTCCTGCTGCTGGATGGCCGACATGCTGACAGAGTGCGGCAGGAAAGGCTGGTGGTGGTAGTGGAGCTGGGGAACGGGCTGGGCATTCGGAATGTCCTCGAGCGAGCTCTCGGGCGAGAGGCCAGCCTCGTCGGCAGCCTCGTTGATTCCCGAGATGGAGCTGGTGCTCGTGGCTGCTGATGACTCCATGGACGTCGGCTGCTGGCTTGAGCTGGCCGTGCCGGTAGTTTCGCGGCTGATGCGGTTGTCCACGTTGGCTTTGCTGCCGAGAGCGGTGATGTCTTGTGCTAAGCGAGGAGAGGTGCTGGCCGGGCTCGAGTCATTGTCTTTGGCCGGCTTGCCTGCGCTGTCCCGACTGATGGGCCGCACATTCAGTGTTGGCAGGGCGCGAGTCTCTGCTGCCGCCGCCGCCGCTGCTGCTGCCGACATGCTGGGTGTTTGGAGAGTATGTGGTGTGTGTGGAGGGGGTGTTGGTGCGTCTGGGGTCTTTGGAAGGTTGTGGTCTGCAGCACCGGCCGTGAGTGTAGAGGCAGGGCTGATCTCGACATTGGCATTGGAGGGCTTGGCCCAGTTCTCGACGTGGAAGTCTACAAGGACGGGTGAGACGGGGGCCAGTCTTATCCGGGGGGAGTCGGAGGGGGGCGGGACGGCAGGCAGAGCTTTAGAGTCGTCTGAGTCTAGCGAGAGGCTGCTCAGGTGGATGGGTTTGTGGTGGATGGAGCTGGTGGGCGGAGGGGAGGTTGGCGGCGGTGCCGCGGCGGTTACGGCAGCCATGGGAGAGGCAGGGGAGGGGAAAGAGAGAGAGGGCAATCAGGCAAAGAGGGTCTGCTGGCTGGACTGCTGGACTGCTGGACTGCTGGTAGACTGATAGACTGCTGATTGGTTGCCGGTTCAAGACAGACAGATGACGATCGTTTACAGTGTAGTGATAGCACTGATGAGGTGATGAGAGGATGGGATGACAAGACTGGTGGAGAGAGAGAAAAAAACGAGAGGAGCAAGTGAGCAGTCTAGCGGCTCCAACAAGCTGAGGCGAGAGACGGAAAGAGAAGCGAGAGACGAGAGACGAGACGCAAGAGAAGCGAGCGTGCAGGGACAAGGCCGTGAGAGACAGTGCCAGCCCAAGAATGGAGCTCAATGACGGGTGGTGTTGTCTAGATTGGTGTCTAGACAAGCTCGCCAAAGAAGAAGTCGGATTGGAGACAGCGGCACCGGCGAGCCTGCTGGGGGAAAAAAAAAACCAAGGTTGCCAGAAGGACTTGTTGGAAAAGAGGGGACGGGAAGGAAAAAAGGGAGAGAGGGGGGGAAGAGAGAAGAAGTTTGGGGGCAGAGAAAACGAAATCGGAATCTTTTTTTTCTTTCCCTTTTTTCCCTATTTTTCCTTTTTTTGTTCTCTTTGGCCTTTTGGCCTTTTTTCCACGGTTGTTAGTGGGACTTTCCTCTTTTGCTAATGGGCAAAGAAATGGACCGTTTGGTAGAAGGCGGGCGAGTGCTGCGTGCTCTGTATTTTGGGGGACTTTCTGCCTAGAAAGGGGGGGGAAGTGGCCTCAGATGATCTGTTTTAGAGGGTCCAAAGGGGGGACGTGCTAGAGCGTCTAGAGCTCTGGAAGAAGGTGACAAAGAGACTGGTCGACGTGACGGATGGCTTGCTTCTCCCAAGAGTGCCTAGCGAGACCAGGTCATGGTGTCGGAAGATGCGGAAGAAATGGAGATGCAGAATGGCCTCAGAGGCACGGACAGAGAGAGTGTGACTGGGCTGGTCTGCTGAGGCGTAGTCGACTTGTACGAATAGTGCGTACTCGTACGGAGTAGTGCGCAAGGTACCTGGAGACAGGGTAGCAGTGGGCGGCAGAGGGGGTCGTTTGTGCTGGGTACGGCGTACGGCGTACTTGTACCGAGCCCGTACTCGTACACGAGGACGGGGTCGTATGTTGCGAGGGGTCCAAAGTGAGAGAGACGAGAGAGGTCTCGATTTCGGGCGAGGAAGTGGGAAATGTGGAAATAGGGAAATATGGAATAGTGGAAATTGGAAATTGGAAATTGGAAGGACGAGACAAGAGAGGACAGACAGGGAAGGAAGAAGGGAGGAGGACGCGTGCTTTTCTCGCGACAGAGGGCAAGGGAGAAGGAGCGAGGGAGAGGCGGGCTCTACTGGCAATATACTTGTACACTACGAGTGCGAGTACAAATGAGGCAGGAACGAACTATTAGGCGAGGCGGTCTTTGGTGGGCATGCTGCAAAGGGCTTGGTGAAAGGCTGCGGCAACAGAGGCGTTGGTCAGAAAAAAGAAAGAAAAAAAACGAGAAAAATAGAAGAAAAAGGAAAAAAAAAAGAAGACTGCCAGGGAGGAGAGAAGGACAGAAGAGAAGATTGTGGGTCGAATGTGTAAGAGGTAGAAGGCCATGCTATTCACCTACATTTTTTACGAGATGATATTCCTACATTATTGGTATTACTCGTACATAGTAGTGCTCCGTATATTGATTGCATCTTAGCCGGCGTCTACTGTGTACTGTGTCCGAGTTACGAGTCCACGAGTACGAGTACGTACGAGTACGAATGGCTCGACGGTCACCGTGCTAGTCTCGGACAGCGGGTCTCTGTTCTTTGCGGTGTGCCGTACGAGTAGGGCTTTCCTGCTTTCCTGCTTCCTGCTTACAAGCGCTTTGTATAGCTACTACATAGTATACGGATGTACATGCGCTATTACGAGCTCGTTATACGAGCACGAAAAGCAGAGACATGTGCGAGCCCGAGTGTGTCCGCACGAGTGAGTACTCGTACTCGTAGCACTCGTACTCGGCAGCCTTTTCTATACTATGTACTACTCGTATGTAGCATTTTCCAAGGCACGTCTCTGTGATCGGCGAACACGGAACGAGAATGGGCACGAGAGAGAGCGTTGTCTCGCACTGTTTCCATGCTCCTGGTTTTATTAGATTTCCTGTTTGGGGCGTTGGCTATTTTGTTATTTCGTTTGTTGGCCATTCTGTCATTCTGTCATTGGGTGCTTTTGTGCTCCTATTGCTTGCTTTTGCCGTCTTGCGTGCTTGGGAAACGGCGACGCTGTGCAACAAACGGAGTACCGAGCAGGGCTTTTGATTTTTTGATTAGATTTTTTTGCTCTTCTTTTACAAGTACCTTGATGCGGGGAACAACCAACCGAACGGACCCCTGGCAAGCTAACGTTTTGCCCTGGTTGTTGGCCATCAAGTGCAGAGGCATCATGGCCAACTCATACGACTCTACCTGAAAAAAAAGGAATGAGTATTACGAGTAGAGTGTATTCGGATATTAAGCATGATCCATCATATCCATTCCATCTTAGCACAATGCGCTGTATTCTAGGAGCACGACGCTTATACCGCATTGGTCGTATTATAACCTAAAAGTGCATAGTAGTACTACTTTGAATGTACTCCAGTAATACACCGTAAACTCTGACGCTACCACAGGCATGAAGTGACCCGGGCGGGCGACACCTGCAGTCCGAAGAAGGCGTCCGTTCCTGTGGACCGCGCCTGGAATGTGTCATGTACTCGTGACCTGTACTCGTACGCAGTAGTCGTCTCTGCTGAACGGCGCTGAACGGTGCTGAATGGTGCTGAACGGTGCTGAGCTCGACTTGTTGGCTGGCTGCAGAGCCAGCTGCTCTCTGGACTGCGTTTTGCAACATATTCCTCTTTTGGTCGTAGCCAAACACGGCCAGCCCCCTTTTCCACCCAACCTTTTCTGCTGTCAAAACAAGATCATCTCTCTCTCTCTCTCGCTGCCTTTTCTCCTTTTCCTTCCTTGCATCTCCAATTCGGACCTGTCAAATGCAACGGACTTGCCTTGTCTGTTCTTGGCTTCACCTGAGAGTGGGGTTCTCGAATTTTTTGTTACGTAAATTGTTACCATTCCTTGGCCTTCCTTCCCTGTTCGCTACCCCATACCTCATTTCTACTTGATATTCCTGCTCCGTTCTGCGTACTGACCGACATTTGGGGGATATTGCCTCTTTTCATTTTCCTGTCACTGATATTGCTACGACGTGTTGAGCACGGAGCCTACCTGTACTCGTACAGCTTACTCTACAGAAAAGTACAGAAAAGTACAGAGTGCTTGTACTATTTATTGCCAGATTCGGCAATAACAATTACGTGCAGAATGAGAGGCTCGACAGAGCTCGCTCCACATCTGGCTAGCAGCATCGCTGAGCTACGTCGTAGCTGGTATGGTGCGGCGCAAAGCTCTGCAGAGAAACTGTACGAGTACATGGTACAAGACGCTCTACTTCATAGTAGGTAACAGGTTTGCGTAAGAGCATTCTTCGAGAGGAGAGTGATTCGCCTCTTTTGCGTGGCACATTCCTCCTCTCGCAAAGGATGCGCTGTGCGGCTGATAGCTCAAACCCGAAGAAGAAACAATGTCAGGAAATGACAGAAAGCCTCGATGCTTTTCCTTCTCGTCTTTTCTTTTTTTCCCTCTCTCTTTTTTTCTTCTTCTCTTGGGCAGGTAGTCTGATCTCCTATTGGATCGAGTCTAACTCGGAAGGAAACAAGCACAAAATTTTGCTGGATTGCCGATCTCGAATGGCGGGGAGAAGAGCCAATAGTGCGTGTGCTTAAACTGACCGACCTCAAAGGGAAGAGGGAACGTTGCTCGTAAAGGACAGCCGATCAAGTCGTTGCGTCTGGCTTTCTTCTCATTTCGCTTCTGCCAGTTGTATCAATTTGAGGGGAAGTTGCACAGTACGTACGCTACGAGTACTCGTACAAGGACTCGTACTGCTCATACTCCCTCCTACTTTGTACTACTGCAGCTCGGATCAACCCCGCTTTTCAGTGCGGAGCATCTTACAATGTTCTTTCGGAAGGCCATGGGCAAAGACGGAAAAAATAGAAATAAACTGCAGATTTTGGGCACCTTTGAGGCTTAGCTCTGCGTGCCTGCTCGTATTTCTCTGACTCTGTGGCAGTCCACCAGCACCCGTTGGAGCTATTTTTACTACTATGCATGTACACGAGCCCCCTTTCTCATGAAAACGGGAAACGAACATAAGCGACACGTATAATTGAGCCCGTGCCTGCGACTATGAGCAACGCTACTACGAGTATGTATACTCCGTACCACTGGCTAGAGGCAAGAGGGCATGGAAGTGAGAAATAAGAGGCAGGCAGTCTTTAAGCGCTGTCTCGGATGTGTTGGGTAAAGGGAGCATCCGCATCTACTCGTACAAAGTACTCGTAAACGTACCATTGAACAACCAATATACGTACGTAGTAACTCTCGTATATATACGAGCACTTCTCCGCCTCGGCAGTCCATTTCCGAGTGTACCATATTATGTATATACGCAGCAAGGCTAGACTCGTCTGTACGGCGTAAGCATACGCATCACCACACACTACGGCTGACTCGATCCTTTTCTGATCTCCCACAGGGACATGGAAACTTTATTTCTATCCCATTTGTTGAGAATGTCGTAAGCACTTGAGCAGCAGAGCAGGGCCACGTTTTATAAAGAAACAGCCTAAATGGGTGTTGTCAACTCGGACCCACAAAACCTCCTTTACATAGTAACGTCGTACGCCAGTACAGCAAACATATGATCTTACTGCTCGTATTGAACGATCAGATGCGAGAGTAGCCACTGTATACGAGCGAAATACGCCGGAGTGCTCATGTCATGGACATTTGGCATCATTTCCATTTTCAAGAGAACATGCAGATCTCATTTGATCAACCAAGGAAATCAGAAAAGAAAATTGGAAAAAAAAAGAAGAAGGGAAAAAATGGAACAAAGGCAGGGAGGGCTTGCAGAACATGTGACCGTCTACGGGAGGAGAAAGAACAAAGAAACTTGGCCTTGTTCGTTGAGTCCTCGTACATAATAGCGGCGCTACGAGTTCCTGAGACGTCTATTCGTACCAACACGCGTAACCTATGACGAAGCCGAGACAGTTTTTTTTTTTTTAGATGGTAAACCTGTGCTTCTCTCTTCTCATGCTCTCCACGCGGCTTTGCAGATTACGAATACTCGCACAACACGTGTACGCGTCGTACCTGTAACCATTTCTGTAGAGACTCGGGAATTACTGGCTTGGTTGAGTGCAAGTAGGCCATCCCCGGAAGCATGAGCTGATGGACGGAAAGCGACAGAAAAAGTGAAAAAGTAAAAGAAAGAAGAGCGGGCTCGCTTGCTTGGCCATTGATAGAGGTACGTGTTTGCGTCAAGCGTGCACCTGGAAAGGTGCATCTTGAATATAGCCTCAATCCATGCTGAAACCGGTCGACTGGATGTGGACACGGGGAGCGTGGATAGAGAGGCTGCTGTAGGTAGAATGCCAGAGAATGACGGGAAGTTGAGTGTCCCTTGACACGTGAGCCCCGTGGACGACGGGACAGATAAGCTGTGCAAATGGAGATGCATTGCCATACTTTCAAAGTGAAACGATGACTTGTATATCTCTTGTGCAGTACGAGTATTTTCATTCGTAGTACTATGTACGTACATGCATCTCTGCCGATAAGGCTGCATAAGAACAGCAGTGCAGGGGTTGGTCTGAACGGCATGTTGATTTATACGACACAGCAAACGCCGAGGACAAATTGTACAAGCCAGCATGAGATAAGAACATCTCTTTATCTTGCTATATTGTGGCTTTTGCGCCTCCGCATTCCTATTGACAGCGGAGCCTGCAGTGTCACCCGTATACAGAGCACGAGTACAGAGTCTGGAGTCTCCGAGTCCTCCTGCGTACTACGGGTACTGTGTAAGGAGGCCGCTGGACGGAGCTTGGACTTTGTTATGCCACTCTGCTAGTGAAACATTTGCCGGGCTACTTGGACTGTTTTTGGCAGTGTTTACTGGAATCCGTAGCTGTTTCTGAGACAACAAGCAGAGCTGTCAAAA
The DNA here is from genome assembly GCA_002778215.1 of Esteya vermicola. Lineage (NCBI taxonomy): Eukaryota > Fungi > Ascomycota > Sordariomycetes > Ophiostomatales > Ophiostomataceae > Esteya > Esteya vermicola. The sequence continues at coordinate 3,026,611 of PCDM01000023.1, read as the reverse complement.
AGACAGCTCTCCGTCAGCTGCTTCCGTGTAGAGGGGATGAGTACCGACTACATAGGAAAGTTGGATGCAGGGTGCCAATACTTGGGAGCCACAAGTAGCACGAACATGTAATTGATGCACAGTATATTACTCGTACGTGTACAATGCAAGGAAGGCAGTTCCAGCTGTCAACAGAGCACTCAAGTCAGCTGCGGCAGGTCATTATAGTGCTCATACATTAGTAGTCAGCAGTACAATACAACGATCCAGGTACTATGTATAGCGGTTGCCAGGTCAGGAAGTTCTATAGCGCCCAGCAATGCAACAGCAAGCCTAAGCAGAGGCCTTTTAACGCTAAACCGGATATGGTAGACGGTGCATGTGGGTTTTGTACGGAGTACTTATGCGGAGGTATACATTATACATACTCCGTAGTACGTACTTTCTCAGGTACAAGTGCCGTTTCTTTCTTCATTTGGCACTTGCCAAATACGAGGATGTTGGTTGGCACTTGCCTGTTCGCGCGCCTTCCTCGGCGTACTCCTTGCACTACGCGCAGGGCCTGCACCCGTAGTCTGGCCGTAGTCTGTGATGGCTTCTTTTCTGGCAGACACTTTCTCCTTCGCCCTCTGCTGTTCATGGTTCCCTGGTTCCCCCCGCGACGAAAAAGTACGCAGTAGGCAGTCGGTACATAGTACACTGCTATCACGCCCCTGTCTTCTACTCTGTTTTAGACCTCTTTTCCTACAATGCACAGCTCCTATTAGTCTTGTCTCTCTCCCTCTCGTCGTTCTCGTCCTTTGTCTGCTGCCCTCATCTTGGCGATCTCAGCTCTGCAGCTCTGTTCGGCGAACAAGTGAGCGCCAGCTGGTACACTGGCACGAATGCTGCTTGCACCCGTGCCTTTGTCTCCTACAAACCGCAACCAAAACCACGACGGTCCTTGCTTGTGCCTCTTGCCGTTCCGCTGCAGATCCACAGCTGCGAGGGGTCTTTTTACCCTCTGCTCCGGCGACATACATCATATTACTTGACAGAGCAGTATAGCCATTTCGACTGATATAGCGGTGCTGTGGCTGTCTCTTTGAAACTCGGCCGCCTGCTCCTCTTTGGCACGGACAAACATCTGACAAGCAGACGGACGAGTCGTCTCTGGTCCTCTTGTCCTTCTCTTCTTCTGTTGTCCTGATTTTTCGGCATCAGCAACGGCGGCTTTATTTATTTACTTTATTCTTACAGGGTATATTTCATCGCCACTGCAACCACCCAATCAGTACTAGCCGACTTTCTTGTTTTCTGGGCGCTTTTTGGTTGCATTCCCCCTCCCTCGTCGACGTTGCGAGGAGCAGCAGAGCAAGGAACTGGGGGCCATTCAGAGCAAATACAAGAAAAGCGGTCGACGGCATCTCAAACTCGTGAGAATCGACTCTCTTCCACTTTCTCACAAAAGTCAGAGACCGCGTCCCAGACCTGCCATCCACTGTCAGTCCACTGCCAGTCCACTACAAGTCCACTACAAGTCCACAAGCCCATTATACCCACTGCCGGTCCACTGCGGAGAGAGGTACCTGTACTCCCTTGCAGAACAGGACCCGAGACTGCCAGCCTGCCAGCCAGCACAGCGCCTCAGCACCAATTCCTATTAATACATTACGAGCAGAATCCACAAATCCTTCCCGCAGCGACAGCATCGCGCCCAATAGCGTCGCCCGCTAAAGCACGCCACCCCTAAAGACACTCCTGCCATTCTCTTCTCCCCTGTCGGTCGTCTCCATTTCTCTCGCTCCTTTGGCCTTCCCTCTGGCCTGGCTCTCCTCTGGCTCCTCTGCTCCCCTTTCACGTCACTCGTTACTCGCTGCTCGTCTTGCGCTGGCACCGCTTCAGCTTCACTCGTTTCTCTTGTCTTGCCTTCTGCAAGCAGGCACGGCCCTTGTCAGGCACCGTTGTTGTCTGCTGTCACTGTCGTTTTGCTGTTTCCCTCTAGCGGATCCTTCTTACTTCACATGAGCCTCGACTGAGCCGGGCTTCTCTCGTTCTTCTGCGCTTCTGCTCTTCCCTCGCTCGTCTCGTGCTCTTCTCCTTCTTGTTTTCTCCTCGCTGTTTGACGCGCTCGCTTTCAGGGTAAGACATTTTGCATTCCTCACACCTTCTTTGTGCTCTGTTTGTTTTCCGCCCGCCTGCTCTCTGTCCCTCCATGTCCCTCGCCGTCCCTCGCTGTCCTCGCTGTCCCTCACTTGTGTGCCCTGTCCTCTTCCGTCCTCTGCCGCTCTGCTAACCTCCCCCGCCCAGGACCATGTCCCTGCCCACAAGACCCGGCGGAGAGCCTCACGGCTCCAGGGGCGCCTACCGACAGAACTCCTCCCGACGGAACCGGCCCAATGACATTGAGAGCGGCGCCTACCTGCCCGTCGAAAGCCGGCATCAGCGTGGGGAGTCTCAGTCTTCTTTTGCCGACACCATACGAGGTCCCAATGGAACGGTAGAGAGCCTCCCCCTCTCGCCCACCGGCGAGCATCCCGAGCAGCTCGACGACGGCTTGCCCAACCAGCCCTTCCAGCGCAAGCGAAGCCTCATCCGCCCCGAGCGCAACCGCATCGGCAAAGACCACCCTAACTACCACTACCGCAAACATGCTGCCAACATGGACGTCATCCCCTCCTCCACCGGCAACGACCCCATCCTTGAAGACCTCGAAGGCGCCACCGACATCTCCGGCTCTCCCATTGGCGACGGCGTCTCCGACACGTCCCAGGCCCTCGACGTCAACCGCACCAACAGCGGCGACACCGCCGAGAAGAAGAAGCACGCTAGGCGCCACGAACATGCCCACACCAGCCGCCGCGAGTCCCGTCGTAAGCACAGCGGTGCTGGCGGCGGCGGCGGCGGCGGCGGTGGCGGTGGCGGCAAGATCCGCAAAGGCAGCGGCCACCACCACCACCACCACAAGCAGAAGCGCGAGGTCGAGCAGATCCGACCCCCTAGTATATGGAACGTCTACTGCGCCATTGTCACCTTTTGGTGCCCCGACTTCATCCTCCGCTGCTGCTGCAAGAAGACGGCCAAGGAGCAGCAACGCGCCTGGCGCGAGAAGATGGGCCTCATCAGCATCATCCTGCTCATCATGGCCTTTGTCGGCTTCCTCACCTTTGGCTTCACCCAGGTCGTCTGCAGCGGGTCCACCACCCGCCTCCAGGTCAACCACGTCGACAACATTTACATGATCTTCCACGGAAAGGCCTATGACCTCAGCACAAAGCACCACCCGGCCGCCCAGGGCCTCCCCCTGCGCTCCGACGGCTCCGGCGCCAATGTGCTCTACGACCTCACCGAGAAGCACGGCGGCCAGGACGGCAGCTTTCTCTTCCAAAACGTCAACGGCAAATGCAAAAACGTCATCACCCTCGCCGACAACTCGGACGTGCCCACCAACTCCAACAGCGACCTGGCCTGGTACTTTCCCTGCAACACCTTCAACCAGGACGGCTCCTCCGAGCCCAACCTGACCATCCCCTACTACCTCGGCTACGCCTGCCACACAACGTCCACGGCGCGAAACGAGTTCTACCTCCATCTCAACCCCACCGCTGACGTCTACTATACCTGGGACGATGTCAAGAACAGCTCGCGCAACCTCGTCGTCTACTCGGGCAACGTCCTCGACCTCGACCTGCTCTACTGGTTCAACGAGACCCAGGTCAGCATCCCCCAGCGCTTCCAGGAACTGCGCGACACGACCACGGCCGCCAACCAGGCCGTCCGCGGCCGCGATATCACGCGTTCCTTCCAAGCCTCGGGCGACAAGGTCCTGGCCGAGTGCCTCGAGGAGATCATCAAGGTCGGCTCCGTCGACACGGACACGGTCGGCTGCATTGCCTCCCAGGTCGTCTTGTACATCTCGCTCGTGCTCATTCTCTCCGTCGTGCTTGCGCGTTTCGTGCTCGCCATTATCTTCCAGTGGTTCATTTCCAAGACGTACGCAGCGGCCAAGACATCCCAAACGTCGGACCAGCGCAAGCGCAACCGCCAGATCGAGGACTGGAGCGAGGATATTTACCGCGCACCAGCACGCATGCCAGGCGACATTGGCAGCAGCGTCGCAGGCGCGAGCTCCGACCGCAACAGCCGCCGCAGCAGCTTCCTGCCAACGACATCCCGCTTCTCGTCTGCCGCCGGAGGCGACCGCTCCGCACGGGTGCGTGTAGCGCCCACGACCATGTCGAGCCAGAACGCCGGTGCCCAGCAGCAACTCCTCCACCCCCACTCCATCTATCGCAATGGAAACGACAGCCGCAACAGCTTTTTGCTGCGACCAGGCGACCCGTACAGCAGTGCCGTCAGCCCCACCGACGGCCCTGGCCCGGCCGGCTTCATCCACGAGGCCGTCGTGCCGCAGCCGCCGTCTGACTGGATGCCGTTTGGCTACCCGCTGGCCCACTCCATCTGTCTCGTCACGGCATACTCGGAGGGCGAGATGGGTATTCGCACAACGCTGGACTCGATTGCCATGACGGACTACCCCAACAGCCACAAGGTCATCCTTGTCGTCTGCGACGGCCTGATCAAGGGCGAGGGCGAGACGAAGACGACGCCGGAGATTGTACTGAGCATGATGAAGGACCTGACGGTGCCGCGCGAGGAGGTGCAGGCCTTTTCGTACGTGGCCGTGGCCAGCGGTGCCAAGCGACACAACATGGCCAAGATCTATGCCGGCTTCTATGACTATGGCGCCAAGTCGCGGATCCCCGTCGACAAGCAGCAGCGAGTGCCCATGATGGTGGTGGCCAAGTGCGGAACACCAGACGAGGCGGCCAAGTCGAAGCCGGGCAACCGCGGCAAGCGCGACAGCCAGATTGTGCTCATGTCGTTTTTGCAAAAGGTCATGTTTGACGAGCGGATGACGGAGCTCGAGTACGAAATGTTCAATGGCTTGTGGAAGGTGACGGGCATCTCGCCCGACTTTTACGAGATCGTGCTGATGGTGGACGCGGACACCAAAGTGTTCCCGGACAGCCTGACGCACATGGTGTCGGCCATGGTCAAGGATCCCGAGATCATGGGACTGTGCGGCGAGACCAAGATTGCCAACAAGCGGCAGAGCTGGGTGACGGCCATTCAGGTGTTTGAGTACTTTATCTCTCACCACCTGGCCAAATCGTTCGAGTCGGTCTTTGGTGGTGTGACCTGCTTGCCGGGGTGTTTTTGTATGTATCGCATCAAGGCACCCAAGGGCGCGCAGAACTACTGGGTCCCGATTCTGGCGAATCCCGACGTCGTCGAGCACTACTCGGAGAACGTGGTGGACACGTTGCACAAGAAGAATCTGCTGCTGCTGGGCGAGGATCGGTACCTGACGACGCTGATGCTTCGGACGTTCCCGAAGCGGAAACAGGTCTTTGTTCCTCAGGCGGTATGCAAGACAACGGTGCCGGACACGTTCAGCGTGCTCTTGTCTCAGCGGCGGCGGTGGATCAACTCGACGATCCACAACCTGATGGAGCTGATCCTCGTGCGCGATCTCTGCGGTACCTTTTGCTTCAGCATGCAGTTTGTCATTTTCATCGAACTGATGGGCACGCTTGTTTTGCCGGCCGCTATTGCCTTTACCTTTTACGTTGGTGAGTAATGCTACTATGTAGCGAGCCCTCTCTGCACGGTGTCCCTCTCTAACCGCTTAGTCATCATATCAATTGTCAACTCGCCGCCGCAAATCATCCCGCTCGTGCTGCTCGGTCTCATTCTGGGTCTGCCAGCCGTATTGGTGGTCGTGACGGCGCACTCGTGGTCGTACGTGGGCTGGATGTTCATCTACCTACTGTCGCTGCCTGTCTGGAACTTTGTCCTGCCGACGTACGCCTTTTGGAAGTTTGACGACTTCTCGTGGGGCGACACGCGCAAGACGGCGGGCGAAAAGACGAAGAAGGCGGGCATCGAGTACGTGGGCGAGTTTGACAGCAGCAAGATCACGATGAAGCGGTGGGCCGAGTTTGAGCGCGACCGCCGCAACCGCAGCAGCACATACTGGGGCAACTCGTCTGGTGGTGCGGCTTCTGGCGTCCATGGCCACGGCGGTGGCCCGGGAAGCGGGTCGTGGTCGGTTGCGCCCCCAGGCGGCTATCACCAGCCGCATGATGAGTATTACTCTGATGCGTGAGAGCGAGTGACGAAGAGAAAGAAGAAGAAAATACCATTTATTGCAGTTTACGCATGTTGAGAAATTTCCGGGTATAATTTGTTTTTACTGCTCTGTTTCTGTTCCTGCTGTTGGCTTCTTGTTTCTGTCGGGCTTTTGATTTTTTTTCCTCCTCTTTTCTCGGGTCTCGGGCGGTACAAACAATACTGGCATTTTTTTTGGAAATGAAAATAAAAAAGGCGGCGTACACATTTGCAGAGCCAAGGTGTGTTTTCAAGAGACGATGACATACTTTTTCTACAGGCATAACTGGTAGTTATACGAACTAGAAACTAATATATATGTCAATGTCTACTACATTTACGTGGACTCGACTTGGGAAGAGTAAAACAAGTTTCAATTATACACAAGAACATTACATAGGCTCAAAAACAAGGTCATAGCTATATAGGGTGTGGCCGCATTCAAGCCCGGAAGAGACGGGCCTTGGCAGAGGTCGTGGTCTGCAGCGGACTGGGCTGCTGGCTGGTAAAGTTGACTGTGTACAATCCCGAAGGGAAGCAGCTGGTGCCGGCGACGCCAAAGAAGGTGCCTTCGGTCCCACATGACATGTTGGACGGGTTAAAAGTGATGGAGCCAGAGGCCTCGTAGTGGGTGGCCGAGAGGCCCGGGCAGATGGCCTCGATGAGGGTGAGGCGGTATTTCTCCCAGATAAAGGCGAGAGGCGTAATGTCGTTGGCGGTGATGGTGCCGTCGGCGTCGAGGTTGGTGACGCAGGCGTAGCGGTCGGCGAGGCCGTCCTTGCCGGCCGTGAGGGAGACGGAGGTGGCGTTGTAGATGCACCGGGCCATGATGTCTGTGTTTTTGTTGAAATAGGAGAATTCGAGAAAGGGCTTGTCGTCCGTGCTGACGTTTTCGCCGTCAGTGGTGGCGTTGTCGAACGGAACAAAGGTCATGACATTGTAGACGCCGTACTGGGCAGGGTAGGAGCAGTTGGCGACAGCGTTGGAGCTGATGGTGCCCGACTCCTGGCCGAGGTTGGCGAGCTCTTCGGGGATCTCGTACTCGAGGGCGCGCACCGCCGAGCTGGCGGCCACGGCGAGCAGGGGGAGGCGGGAGAAGAGCATGGCGAGTATAGAGTAGTAATAGTATGGTATAGTATAGTGAAGTGAGCGAGATGGGATGCGAGATGGGATGCGAGATGAAAGTAGAGGAGGGAAAGCGAGTGAGATCCAAGGCAAGATGCGGAGAAGAGATGGAAAGGAGAGGACGCGTTGGTTGTGGCAAGGCCGTCTTTTATAAGAGACAATCTAGAGAGCGACTGGTAGCTTTTTGTCCAAAGAGGGGGGAAAATACAGATGGTAAAAGAAAGAAAAAACAAAACAGACGACGAAAAAAACAGAGAGCAAAACAGGGAAGACGTGCGCTAGAAAGCGTTCTCGTATACGAGGACTATGTCACTCCTATGTCATGGTTTATAGAGCACGAGTACTCGTACAGGCACGAGCGGTTGGCATGCTTTTTTCCCCTGTGGCCCCCCCGGTTGCCGATCACTTGGGCTAAGGGGGCGAAGAGGAAACAAGACAAGAGGAAGAGGGAGAGACAGAAAGAGAATGCAACCGACGAAAGCATGCGAACAATCAGACAATACACACACACACACCACCATTAGACAATGCACAATCAGACAATACAAGAAATCAGACGCGCAATGGCCCGGTAGGACAGGCGGGAGCACAAACACAAACACAAACACAGAGAAAGCCACATCTCTCAGCCGTTGGGAGCTTCTGCCGTGTAAAAAAGAGTCTTAGGTACCGTGCTTGTACCGTGCATCTTGCATGCGGTGCCGATGCCTTGCTTTCCCCTGTCTGTGTTCTCCTGGCCCTCCTGGCCCTACTGGCCCTCCTTGTCCTGCCTGCTCTGCCTGCCCTGCTTCCGGTCTCTCTGCGGTCCCTCTCCCTCCTCTCTTTCGCCCGTCTTACAATGGGCTGGGGCATGCAGAGGGATCGCCATTGGGGCTAGGATCTCCCTGCCGGTGGAGTCCGGGAGAAGACCTATGCAGCTTTGTTTCACGTTACTCATGGTGGCCTGCCAGGATTGGGTAGGGGGGGCTGAGGTTGAAAGAGCAGGGCGCCGACAGCTCAGAGGCAGAGAGCTCAGTGAGCTTGGAGAGCTTAAAGAACGCAGAGAACGTGGAGAGCACTGAAAGAGAGCGCAGGAGAGCACAGGAGAACGCAGGGAAGACGAAAAAGGGAGGCACCGTCAGAAGAACCCTACTATGTATTTGCATGCCGAAAACTGTATAGTATGGCTCCACTTTTAGTGCGAAGCGCCAAAAATGACGTCGTGGAAGCAGAGATTTCTTGCAGAATGAATAAGCAAAAAAAAGGGAGGAGAAAAGGAGAAGAATGCTCTACGCAGAATGCTTAACAACTAGCAATGCAACTATGCAGAATGTGACCGGGACTCAAACTCGGCAAAACAAAAAAAAAACGCTGTTTCTCGGGATGGACGACCTTGCAACCTGGCCGGCTGGACTGCAACATGCAGTCTCGTGTTCGCTTCCGTCCCTGTGCTCACGTCCGCAGGGCGCTCTCGTCCAACGGCCAGCGCGCGAGCACAGCAGCCGCCAGAGTTCCTGAAAGAAATCTAAAAATCTAAAAATCTAAAAAAAGCAGCAGCTACGGGGTTCGACGCTGCATGCGTGGTTTGTGGGACATTGTCTCTTTTCCGTACCAGAGTCACATGATACACTATTTATGTCACGTGATACAAAAGCCACACAGCCACGATCCATAAGCCACATATTATGTAATAAGAAAGCGAGGGCAATAATTCCTCCTTTTCGGCACGTGCCTCAAAACGCACACGATTCTATTGCAATAATTCATTTTGGCTGTGGTCCCGCCCGGAAAAATTGGAATTTGCCCTACTTTTTTTTTTTGCTCTACTCCTCCCAGCCGACAAAAACTCGCCCATCGAGAACGAGACGACAACCTTTCTCGACACCCATCTCTGTTCATCACCGCACTCCCCTCTCCTTCACCGCAAATCACACAAATGGCCAAGGAGGCAGCACCCCGGACCGGTCTGGCCGTTGGCCAGAACAAGGGCTTCGTACGTTTTTTGTCTTGTTTTTTCTTCATCCTCAAACGAGCAACCAAAGCGAGAGAGGCGATGGAGAGGATGCGGTCCAGGAGATGAAGGGAATCCGTGTTGCTAATACCCCCGCTAGAAAACCACCCCCCGTGTCATCAAGCCGCGCGTGTCCCGCACCAAGGGCCACCTGAGCAAGCGCACCGCTTTCGTCCGCGACATTGTCAAGGAGGTCGCTGGTCTGGCCCCGTACGAGCGCCGCGTTATTGAGCTGCTGCGGAACAGCAAGGACAAGCGTGCCCGCAAGCTGGCCAAGAAGCGGGTAAGTTGAAGCCGAAGCGAGATGGGTGGTGAATGACAGAAGGATGCTAATGCCATATAGCTCGGCACTTTTGGCCGTGCCAAGGCGAAGGTCGATGAGCTCACCCGGGTGATTGCCGAGTCTCGCAGACATTAAGCAGCTGGCGAGCGTACGAGGGGTTCGGAGAGGACGGAGGACGGAGGATGAGGACAATGAATCGACGAACCGAACAGAACATCATCGTGAGCATGGCATACTGGCAACGAGACGGATCGAGAGAGGACACGGGAAAACTGGAAAACTGGCATCAGGGCAAGACGAGAGAAGAGTCCATCAGCTGGGAGAGACTGTTTTTTCTTCTCATTTTTCTCCTCCCCCCCCTCCCCATTCTCTTTTACTCTGTCTCTTCTCTCGTTTCTGCATCCTTTTTCCCCTCCTCCATACGGCCTCTCTGTCTTTATGTGTTGCATTTTTCCTCTTTTGCTTTTTGGGTTCCGGGACATCTTTCGGTTGGCGTCGAAAAAAGAAGAGAAATACAAACAAAATTCAAGAAAAAAAAATACAAACACAAATCAGAATGCAGTCTCCTGTCGTGATCCAATGTTCTCATTATCCAGAAAATAATAAACTAAGAATAAAACGCCTAATACCATGCTTTGCTGCTAATCATTTCATCTTTCCTCATTTCTTGGACAGCCGCAGAAACTTGGATACCTTCTTGGCTGCGTCGCCAGCCTTGTCCTTGCGACTGCTGGCAGCTTCGGCCGCCGCCTCGGCCGCTCGCCGCGCCTCTGCCTCTTCCTCGTCCTGGTTGTCGTCTCCGTCATCCAGCCGCGGCACGACAATGTCCTGCGCCAGGCTCCGGATCTCGAGCTTGACATACTGCGTCTGGGCCGCCGCCGGCGAGGGACGTCCGCCAAAACTGCTGCTGCTGCTGCTGCTGCCGCCGCGCAAGAAGTTGATCGCCACGCCGCCCCGCATGCCGTAGCCCCGCACGAGGTCGTGCTTGGATCCGGACTTGTCGAGAATGGCGTCACGTGACATGGGCGGCACGAGCCGAAAGGCCGGCTGCTCCTGTTGTATCTCCTCTGTCAGCACCGTCCGCACAGCCGCGTGCAGCGTGGCCCCTGTTGCGCCGTTGGGAAACGACCACAGCACCGTATAGCCGTCGGGAAAGCGGATGCGCACGTCCACCTTGTTGACGGCCGCCGCTCGTGCCTCGCGCTCCCGCGCCTCTTCCTCGAGCTCCGTGTCCGACTTGAGCCGCTTGTTGCGCCCCGCCTCCTCCAGGTGCTTCTGGTGCGCCTTCATCTGCGCAATGGTCGGCGCTACCCCGCCTGTCGTGGCCCCGCTTCCCGTGGTGGCACTCTCCCGCGCCCACCGCAGACTGGCGGCGGCTGGCATGCCGGCGCCGGCCTTGGGCGGAGACCACACCTGCACTGGGTGGTGCACGAAGATGTCAGTCTGTGCCTCTGGTGGCTGTGATGGTTGCTGATCTGTCATTACCGCGTCTTTTGGCACTGTGGCCGCAGCTGCGGGCTGTGGTGGTGACAAGGGTTGTGTCTGCTGTGTTTCTGTGTTCAGTGGAGGCTGAGGTGCAGAAACAGCAGGATCAGGCTTGACAAGTGTTTCTTTTGCTTTTGAAGCTGTTGCCGCTGTTGCTGCCGTCGCTGCTGTTGTCACCGACGCCGCTGCTGCTGCCTCCTCGGCATCCTCTTGCTCGAGCCTCCGATGCACCGTCTCCACGGCCATCTGCATCGTCAGGTCGGTGATGCGGAACTCGAGGTGGATCAGCTGGCTGCCGGCGTCGATGCCCACCTGCGAGAGCGTCTTGCGGAAGTCGTCGAGGGACGCCAGCTCGCGGCCGGCAAACTTGAGCACGGGCGATTCCCAGAACAGCTGGCCGGCACCGCTGGGGGCACTGCTGCTGGGTTCGGACGCTGCCGGTCTCGCCAGCCGCGGCACGCCCCGCCCCGTGATGCTGAGTCCGGTCTGCTTCGTGGCCGGCTCCTCTTCGAGGTGGCGCAGCAGCTTCCAGAGCGGCGTGTCGTTGCGCACCTTGGCCGTCAGCCGGTTGTTGGGGATGTTGTGGCGCGCCTCGGACGGCGGCAGCCGCACGGCCACGGTGACGGCCGACGGCGACTTGGACTTGACGACGAGCTCGAGCTTGGCACCGGCGGGCAGACCGGCGGCACGGACAGGGTCGGTGAGGTTGAGAGACTTGCCATTGTGTCTAGAAAGTCAGCATGAAAAGAAAAAAGTAGAGAGAAGGAGACAGAAAGAGAAAGAGAGAAAAGGAAATCGTACTTTAGCTGATGCGCTTCACTTGGAATCTTGAGCTTCAGACAGGCGTCCTCGAGCAGGTCAATCATGTAGCCACCCGGCGAGACCTTGGCCGTGACACGGCGCAGATCGGTAGTGACGACGATAAAAGACGCCATAGCTCGTCGTGGTATATTGGCAGAAGTTGATCAGAAGCCAGTTACTTGCTGTCGTGTGGTGGGGCAGAGAATGAGTAAAGAGTCCAGAGAGACAAGGCTCTCTCTCTCTCTTCTTGCTAGAGCTGATTCTGCCTCGCTGGTCAGTGATGATGCTGCCTTGTCGGCCAAGACAGACTGCAGAACGTCACAGAACGCTGCAGAATGGACGTGCCAAAACGTATTCTTAGCTGCTGCCTGTGAATATCCGCCCCTCGCCCAGTACGAATACGTATAGTAAGCTTCCCAAGGAAATGCTATACGTATAGTGCGGGACAGCTTATAAATAGTAGTGGCTGATGCTTCTGTGGCGCAACATCTGGCTAGGCAGTCCCAGAAAACGCGCGGTCCAACCAATGGGAGAGCTCCAGGTCACGTTTTCCCAGCCGCGCCAGCTGCGTGTTGCCTTTCCGGCTACAGTGCGTCGAAAGAGTGGACAGGAAAGCTTCATCGAGTCGACTCTTGAACGAACCCCCCCCCCCGCCAGGTGTCTTAACCCGACACTTTTTTTTGCTCGTTTTTCGTCCTCTGCCCTCTCTGCCTCTTGCTCTCGCCAGTGGGACTCCTTTCGGCCCCCCCTTCATCCCGCCTCCTCGACCTTTTTCTCTCGACATCCCAAGAGGTGCTTCCTGGAAACGCTTGAGTCTCTTCGGTCTCTGCAGAGCCGAACGTCTCTTTTCCATCCCGTCTATCCAGCTGTTGATTTGCTGGTAGCCTTTTCATATTTCAATATGGTGAGTTTTTAACTGAGAGCTGCTTCTTGTCTAGTGCTAGGAGAATGCTAATCCGCTTAGTCTTCACCTTTTTCAATAAGTAAGTCCAGCAAGAGAGAGAGAGAGAGAGAGAGACAGGAGTGGAAGAATTGATAGGAAAAAGAGAACGAGTGAGCCCTCTAACATTTCCACAGACGGCGGTGCGTGCGTCGCCATGGTCGGCAAGGACTGCGTCGCCATCGCCTGCGACCTCCGGCTCGGCATGCAGGCCCTCACCGTCTCCAACAACTTCCCCAAGGTCTTCCAGTACGGCGACCACGTCTTCCTCGGCCTGACCGGCCTCGCCACTGACGTCAACACCGTCTCCGACCTCTTCCGCTACAAGGTCAACCTCTACCGCCTCCGCGAGGAGCGCCACATTGCCCCCCGCACCTTTGCCAACCTCGTCTCCTCCTCGCTCTACGAGCGCCGCTTCGGCCCCTACTTTGTTAGCCCCGTTGTCGCCGGCCTCGAGCCCAAGTCCGGCCAGCCATTCATCTGCGGCTTCGATAGCATCGGCTGCATCGACTTTGCCCGCGACTTTATCGTGTCCGGCACCGCCTCGGACCAGCTCTTCGGCATGTGCGAGAGCCTCTGGGAACCCGATCTGGGCCCCGACGCCCTCTTTGAGACCATCTCCCAGGCCCTCCTCAATGCCGTCGACCGCGACGCCCTCTCTGGCTGGGGCGCTCACGTCTATATTATCGAAAAGGACAAGGTCACCAAGCGGCTGCTCAAGGGACGGCAAGATTAAACGAGGCAGGAGGGGGGTAGCCAAGAGAAAGGGAAAGAAGAAAAAAAAAAGGAAAGGGGGATTGCATGGAGTGAAAGAATCAGGACTCCCGTGATGCACATGTCCGGCGCATAGGAATATATGGACTACCTCTTTGCGGTTCTCTATGCGTGACCTTTCATATCAAAGCAGTATCTACAGTGTATCGAAATAGCGTATCGAAACATTTATTGGCTTTCTACTCTGTATTCCTATCATAAAGCCACCAGTTTGGCATTTAGAAAACTGCCTTTCCAAGTCCTTTTTATCCATGTAGACGACCCAATGTGTCTGGACTCTATTTACTTGTCTTTTTTTTTCGCTTCATTCACTTTTTGTTTCTTTTACATGACCTTTAAGCTTGTATGTTCTAATGGCTCTTTTATATAGAATAGGACAGGCGCTAGTTGTCCTTTTTGGTGGGGGAGACCTTTTCAATGGGCGCCGACAAGAAGAACTGGCGCTCAAAAAATTTGAGAATCTCATCAATGAAGCTGACCGGTTAGCATGATCGTAAAGGGATAGAGACAAGGGGAAATACATACATGACGGGCACACTAATGGCCAGCACAGCACTCCATTCGTTGCCGTTCAGCGGCAGAATGGAAAAGAGGGTCTGGAGGAAGGGCGTGTACAGCAGGGCAAAGTGCAGAGCCATGGAGAGGGCGACGGCGTAGACGAGCATCATGTTCTTCCACAGGGGCAGCGTCAGGAGCGACTCGCTGGACGAGAGGGCGTTCATGGCGTTGAGCATCTCGATGACGACGAGGATGGACAGCGACACGGTCGACGCCGCCTTGGAGCGGTCATCGGCAAACATGGCACAGCCAATCTCAGGGAAGGCGGCAGAGCAGCGGTGGAAGTGGGACAGCTGGTAAAAGGAGATCTGCGGGCCCTCGGCATTGAACATGAACCACCAGGCATAGCCGGCGACGGTGGCGATGCCGACGTAGGCGCCAATGACGAGGTAGCGGAAAAAGAGCCAGCCGCCAATCAGGGCCTCGTCGCGCTTGCGGGGGGGGCGGCGCATGATGTCGTGGTCGGAGGGGTTGAAGGACAGGGCAGTGGCAGGCAGGCCGTCGGTGACGAGGTTGACCCACAGCAGCTGGACAGGAATGAGGGCTTCGGGCATGCCGAGGGCGGCCGTCAAGAAGATGGAGACGACCTCGCCAATGTTGGAGGAGATGAGGTAGCGGATGAACTGCTGGGTGTTGTTGTAGATGGAGCGGCCCTCTTCAATGGCCGACTCGATCGTGGCAAAGTTGTCGTCGGTGAGGACCATGTCGGCGGCCAGCTTGGACACGTCCGTGCCCGAGCCCATGGCGACGCCAATGTCGGCCTTTTTCAGGGCCGGCGCATCGTTGACGCCGTCGCCCGTCATGGCCACGACCTCGCCGAGCTGCTGCAGCAGGTCGACGAGCCGCGACTTGTGGGCAGGCTCGACGCGCGAGAAGAGGGAGGCGGAGCGCGCGGCCTCGAGCTGCTCGGCGGGGCTGAGGTTGTCAAACTCGCGGCCGGTGAAGCTCTTGCCGGTGAGGTCGGATGCGTCGTCGTCAAAGACGCCAATCTGGCGGCAGATGCTCTCGGCGGTGTTGCGGTTGTCGCCGGTGATGACGACGACACGGATGCCGGCTTCCTTGCACTTCTGGATCGACTCTCGGACCTCGGGGCGGGGCGGATCGAGCATGCCGACGAGGCCGACGAGGGTCAGGTCCTGCTCGATCTGGGCGTACTCGGCCGTGGTCTTGGCCGAGCGCGTCAGCGGGTGGCCGGCGAGATCGGTGTGGACGGCACTCGTCGCCAGGGCAATGACACGCAGACCGCGGTTGCCGTACTCGACGACCTCGCGCAGCAGCAGACTCGTGAGCTGGTGGTTGAGGGGGACGCGCTGGCCGTTGGCGCCGACGAGGGCGTGGGAGCAGCGCTCAATGAGGGACTCGGGTGCGCCCTTGACGAGCAACTGTTCCTTGTCTCCGTCGGCATGGCGGGCGACGAGCACGGACATGCTCTTGCGGTCGCGGGAGAACTCGTAGGTGGCGAGACGGGAGTACTGCTTCTCGTACCAGGCGCTGGCATAGTGGACGAGATCCTGGGGCGGGCAGTCGGAGGGGGCCTGGGGGCCGAGCTTCTCGGCGAGGACGCGCAGGGCGCCCTCGGTGGGCTCGCCCACGTTGGAGAAGACGCCGGAGTGGGGGTCGTAGGCGAGGCGGGCGTCGTTGCAGAGGGCGGCGACGACGGCCATCTGGCCAATGGTGGACGAGTTCTGGGCGAGATCGGTGACGAGGGCGCCGGTGCTGGCCGAGCGGATGGCGCCGCGGGGCGCAAAGGTGGTGCCTTCGACGTCAAACTCCTCGAGGCCGGCGCCGTCGGCGCGCAGAATGGCCATCTTGTTGACGCTCATCTGGTTGGTGGTCAGGGTGCCCGTCTTGTCGGAGCAGATGACGCTGCAGCTGCCGAGCGTCTCGACCGAGGGCAGGCTGCGGACGACGGCGTTCTTGGCGGCCATCTTGCGGGTGCCGAGGGCGAGACAGGTGGTGATGACGACGGCGAGGCCTTCGGGGATGGCGGCGACGCCGAGGGAGACGGCAATCTTGAGGTAGTAGATGGCGCCCTTGGTCCAGCCGCCGTGGCTGGGGTCGGCAAAGTTGGGGATGTTGATGAGCCAGACGAGGATGCAGATGACGGTGATGACCTTGGCGAGGGAGTCGCCAAAGTCGTTGAGCTTTTGCTTGAGGGGCGTGGGCTCGGAGATCTGGGCGGTGATGCTCTCGTGGATGTCGCCAATGGCGGTGCTGGAGCCGGTGAGGACGACGACGGCCTTGGCGCGGCCGGTGACGACGGTGGTGCCGGAGAAGAGCATGTTGGTCTGGTCCTGCTTGACGGCCTTGTCGTCGCGGACGACGGCGGCGCTATCCTTGCCGACGCTCTCGCTCTCGCCAGTGAGGATGGCCTGGTCGACGGCGAAGCTGTTGCTCTCAATAGCGACGAGGCGGCAGTCGGCGGGGATGCGGTCGCCGACGGCCACGGAGACGATATCGCCGGGCACGAGCTCCTCGGCCTTGACGCGGGCGACGAGGCCGTGGTTGCGGACAACGTTGGCCTCGTTGGCAGAGTATTCCTGGAGGGCGGCAATGGCCTTTTCGGCGCTGCTCTCCTGGGAGACGCCCACGACGGCATTGAGAATGAGGATGCTGAGGATCTGAGAGAGTTAGAGGAAGAAGACCGGAGGAGGACAGAAGAGAGAGACATACCACGGCCGGGTCGACAAAGGCACTCCAGCCACCCTCCTCTTCAAACAGAGCCAAGACAAAAGAGACGAGCGCAGAGCCGAGCAAGATGATGACGAGCTGGTCCTTGAACTGCTCGAGGATGAGTTCCCAGACGGGCGTTGGCGGTTCCTCGGGGATAGCTAGGAATTAGCGTGGAAGAGGGAAAAAAAGAAAAAAAAGAAAAAAAAAAAGAAAAGAGGAAAAGAGGAAAAGGCAAAAAAGAAAAAAAGGGACAAAACCAACCATTTTTGCCGTGCTTCTGCTGCAGCTTGGCAACTTGAGCGTCCGACAGGCCAGAGTCTGCGGCCACTCCCAGCTGGGAGAGGACCTGCTCGGCCGGCAGCGTGTGGGCGTTGTCCATAGGTTAGAGAGTGCGGCTGAGATGCACAGGCATGGAAGAAGAAGAGAGAGAAGAGAGAGGAAGAAAAGAAAGAGAGATAAAAAAGAGGCAGAAAAAGAGAGATAAAAAAGAGAAAGAAAAAGAGAAAAGAGAAAGGGAGGAGGGTGTAAAAGAAGAGGGAAAAGAGGGGGAGGGGACTTGGTGGAGATAATATACGCAGGAACAAGGGCAAGAGGGAAAAGATACGAGATAGAGTCGAGGAGGCTGGCAGGGAGAGAAGGAGAGAGAAGAAAAAGAGAGGCGAAAGGTGGAGGCTTTTTCCAGGCACGGTGGAACGCTCTTGATAGTAGCTAGGGTGCTTTATAAGCCAAAAAAGGCTGTTGGAGAAAGGGCCGAGCGAAACCTGCAGATGCCAGAGAGGCAGATGGAGAGGCAGATGGAGAAGCAGACAGATGGAGAGAGGAGATGTAGAAAGGAAATACAGATTTGCTTTTTTTTTTTTTTTTTTAAAAAACAGCTCGGAATCCCCAAAAAAAGAGAAACAGAAACAGAGAGAAACAAGCGAGAGACAGACTGAAGCTACGACCCTATGCTAGCGTGGCCGTTCTAGGCGTGTTCTTTCCTCGCCGAATGACAAGGCGACGTGTCATCTACGTAGAGTCGGAAAGCCGCACCTGCCCTTTCTGCCTTTTCCTTACGTAGACTATTATAATACTCCATACATCATAATTGGCTCTCTCTCGCCGCGGCAGAATAATGATACATTTGCGCCTGACCGCCTTCCGCATTCGGGTTCACTGAGCGGCGGCTTGACCTCGTCCGTTCCATCACTTGTCTCAAGTCTCGTCCTTTTGTCTGGAGCCTGCATCTGCTCTGTCCTCTCCACAGGACACACCTCGTCTGTGCAACAGCTGCATGCAAATCTGCGGTCCATTCCTTCTTGGTATATACATAGTACACAGTCACTGCACATGTCTCGGCAGACTCTTGTCTCTCCTCCTGTCTTTCTCTCTCCTTCTCTCTCCTTCCATCTTCTTCTCTCCCCCCCTCTCTCTGTCTCCCTACAACCCCGCAATGACACTCTGTATGCCCACACTGCTGGCGTCTTCGCGCCGCTGCACAAAGGCCTTGAAATCCGTCTTTTGAAGCCTCCAGCCGTTGATGCCGCCCCCGGCCCCCCCCGTCGCCAGATTCCGTGACCGCTCCCGTAGTGCCTCGGGTCCAATGATAAATAGGTAGCCGACCTCCGTCAGCATCTCCACGGCTGCCGCCGCGTCCTTGGTCAGCGGCCACGCCTTGAGCGTCGACACGTACTTGGCAATGTCCTTGGTCACCATCAGACCGCCCGTCGCATTGACGGCAAACTTTTTGAAATGCTCAAAGAGCAGCCGCGCAATCGCCAGCGCCACCTCGCTGCTAAACACGTCCAGGTTCTGCCCGTCCACCGACTGCGCCGCCAGCACGGCCGCCCGGTCGAGGAACGTGCAGATCGCCTGGCACGTCGGCGTCTGCAGCGCATCCACGAGCTCCTCGAGGTCGTCGTCCCGCGGCCGGAAGTCGGTGCGCTTCTGCGTCGTCGACAGCGTCTTGCCGACCCAGCTGACAACCACGTCCACCGTCGTCTTCATGACTCCGTTGACCCGCCGCTCAATCGCCTCCAGGCCCGCCCGCGTCTGCGCCTCCATGTTGCGCCGCACCGTCAGATTCGCCTCCGCCGCCAGCCGGATCAGCACCGTCTGGATAAAGCGCGACATGATGCTCGTAATCGTAATGGCCGGCCGCAGCGACGGCAGGTACGCCATGTTCGGCTCCGTCTTGCTGTTCTCCTGCGACGTCGCCACGTCCAGCGCCGCCTCCAGCGCCGTCTCCACGTACACCTGGCCCATCGTCGTCAGCAGCAGTCCCAGCAGCGCGTTCAGGTCCTTGGCCTTGTCCGCCACGCTGCCCAGCTCCAGCGTCCGCCGCACGCTCTCCGCCAGCCACTTCATCATCCGCTTGGCGCTCGCCGTGCTCAGCTGTCCATCCTCCTCCGTCACCTCAATTTCGGCCTTTTTCTCCAGCTCAGACACCCCCGCCACCCGCAGCATCGTCGCCTTTTGCGTCGCCGTCAGGTCCGACGACTCCAGCCGCTCCATGTACGCGTCCTTGGCCGACGACAGCAGCTGCGTGCCCTGCTGCGCAATCATGTTCATGAAGCCACGCGTCGCCTTGGGCCGCCGCGAGTGGAAGGTGGTAAACTTGAAGAGCAGCGAGTTGTTCATCTCCTCGAGGCTCTTCTTTTCCTTTTCCATGTACGAGCTGCCCATCAGGTACGGCACAAACAGCTCCTCCACCTGCTGGTCCAGCGCCTGCGCAATCTGCGACGAGCACGGCTCCGGGTGCTCCGTCAGCCCGTGCGTCTTGAGGTCTTCCACCAGCGCGCCAATGTAGCTCCGGGACGCGTGCAGGGACCGCAGGTAGGCCAGCGTCGACACCGTCTCGGCCTTTTCCAGCACCATCTCCAGGCGCTGTTGGATCGACTGCTGGAAGACGCGCTGGATAAACTTGGCCAGCACCGTCTCGTAGTAGGGAAAGGCCCGCTTGATGATAAAGGACTCTTCCTGCATCACAATCTTGACCTCGTCGATCAGCGACTGCAGGCTCGGCTCCACCCCCGGCGGCTCCGCGTCCGGGTCCGCCAGCTGGTTCCACATCTCGCCGTCCGTCGTCACCTCGTCGGCCACGAGCTGGTCCCGGTCGATGAAAAACTGGTGCTGGTTGACAAAAGTGGCGATCACACTAGTGCCCCCGTTGAAGTCGTGCAGCACCTTGGCGCACTCCATCATGTCCTCAAAGTTCTGTCGCCGGTAGCTGTTGTTGAACTGCTTCAGCAAGTCCTGCTCCAGCGTCTCCGAGAACTTTTCCAGCGTCTCCCGCGTGTTGTGCTTCTGGTTGCCGTTGGCCCCTTCCCCTGCGTTGGCGCCATTGGTTCCGTTGGCGCCGTTGGTCTCACTGGCTCCGTTCATCCCGTTCCCGTTCAACCCACTGCCGTTGACGCCATTGACCCTTCCACCGGGTCCGTAGCTCCGCCGTCCGCCGTTCGTGTCCGCCCACGCTGCCGGATCGAGTCGCTGACTAATCCGCATCAGCTGCCGCGCAATGACGGCACACCGCACCTTGTTCTCGGCGCCGCCCTGTCTCTGAATGTCCTGCAGCGCCGTCATCTGGCCTGTCTCGCAGAGCTCGGTCCAGCACTGCACGAGAAATTGGGCGTCCAGCGCCCGTCTCCGCTTCCGGTCCAGATCCTCTAGCTTCTCGCCAATCTGCACGGCAATGCTGCCGCCACCCGTGTCGGACCGACCGCCCCCACGCTCACCCAGCCCATTGTCCATGCCGTAGTTGTTGTTGTTGTTGTTGTTGTTGTTGTTGTTGCCGTTGCCATAGCCGTTGCCATTCGTACCACTGCCGCCGCTCGCCTGGCTGAGGTTCAGATCGAGAGCCTCAAACTGGCCCATGGACTGCTGCAGTTTCGTTCCGAGCGTGTCAAGTGTCTGGTCGTGCTGAATCTCGGCGCGTCGCACCTGTGACAGGATCTCGGATTCTTTTTCCTGCAGCTCTTCCGAGAGCGCGCCCAGCTGTGAAAGTGCATCTATTGGTCAATAAGATCTCCTTTTGTTTTTTCGTTCTCTCTCTTACTTTCAAATGTCCTGATGAGAGGTTTTGGGTCAAACACCTGCTGCACAGCTGCTCCCGATCGCCGGTTCGCTGGAATCGCCGTCTCCGCCAGGGACTCGACAAAATCGCGAACAATGAAATCCTTGTTGGAAAAGTCGTCGAGAGTGAAGCTCGGTCCCTTGGGAAAGAGAGACTTGGACATCCCCGACCCGCTGCGCTCCATGGTGCTCATTTTGAGGATGTCGGCCGATGAGAGGAAGGCCTCTTCACATGGGCGCGCTGACTGTGCTGTGTATCTCTCTGGATGTCAATGGGTCAGGTTGTCGTGGCTTGTCCTTCGTGTCTCGCATTCTCTCGCCCAGGCAGTACGAACAAGTACATGCGGCACTGTGTTTGCATAGTCTGGCTATAGGGGAAGGAATGCCCCGCGACCGGTTTCTTAGGTCAGCCGCTGTGGCTTGGACGACCCACTGCTAGTACGAGTACGCAGTACACCATACACTGTGCGCAGTAATATTACGTCTCCCTATCCAGGCAGAGAAGCATGTGCTTACAGGCCACCTGCAGCTTTTTTTTTTTTTTTTAATTTTTGGGTCTCACTCTATTCGCCTCTCGTCTCTCTCCCGTCTTTCCACTCTTGTCTCTGCGCCATCGCCATGGACATGGGCAGTCGCGTGTGGTCACTGTGATTGACGCCTGCCTGTTTCAGTATCCTCGTCTCTTTCCTCGCTTTTTTGGTCTCTTCACCTCCATCGTCCTTGCCAAAATGAACTTTCCCAAGCGGCGCGCCGACCTCATTCGGGACATTGCCGATAACAAGAACCTGACTCCCCAGGAGCAGTTTGACAAGCTCAAGGTCAGTTGCGCCTTCCCCGTCTTTCGACTTCTGTCTTTTCTGTCCTTTCCGTCTTTTCCGTCTGCCTCGTCAAAAAAGCCCTGGGATTCGAGGATATCTCCCGTCCTCATGTCTCTACTCGTCCCATGTCTCTTGTCTCTTCCTCTTCCACCTCGATCTGGTTTTCTGCCTCTTCTCTCGCCTCGTGTCTCCTTCCCCTCCTCCTCCTCCTTTTCCTTCTCCTTTTCTGTTTGGCAGCCTTTGGTCCCGTGTCTTTACAAGCCGGGCCATCCGCATCCACGAATCTAAAGGCAGAGGCATCGGAAAACGTCATGGCCAAAGACAGCCACCTCCGTCGAGGCTCCATCAAGCTTGCTCTGCTGACCATGCAAAAGAACTTTCTCCCCTCTCCGCCCTCCCGATCTCCCACCCGCTCGGCTCCCAGCCAGAGAGACAGCAGTCCGCCGAGAAAATCCATTGAAACCGAGACTCTCGACAACCTCTTCATCGGCCGCAAGCGCTCTCGCACCGGCGCTCGCCGTTTTGTTGCCAACCAGGTCCACATCCTCCTCTTTGCCCTTATCCACACCTTCTTCTCCCTCTACCTGCGCATCCGCCAGGCCTACCATGAGGTCCGCAACCGCATCTACTCGGTGCTCAAGTACCACCACCGCACTCCCGAGATCATTGCCCGCGACATCCGCGACCTGAACCGCCTCCCCAAGCACCTCAGCGTCATCCTGCGCCTCGAGGAGAATGGCCGCGAGGGTGCCGAGCTCGAGCGTGTCGTCAACGAGGTCTCTGACATTGCCGCCTGGTGTGCCTCGGCGGGCATTCCGACACTGTCTGTCTATGAGAAAACGGGTACGTCTTTTTTTTTTCTTTCTTTTTTTCTTTTTTTCTTTTTTTTTAACGTCTCCCTCCTAATACCATTCACAGGTATCCTGAAAAGCTATCTTCCAGAGACACACCGTGCCGTCTCACAGCGTCTGGCATCCTACTTTGGCCGCGCCCATCCAGCAGTCACCCTTCGGGCGCCACACATTCCCTCCATTGAGTCGGCAGCGGCCTCTCCCCGCGCTCGTGCATACGGCGACCTCGACGAGGGACACATTAACGTCTTGCTTCTCTCGGAAGAGGACGGCCGGGATTCTCTGGTGGATCTCACAAAGACCCTGGCCGAGATGGCCCAGCGCTCCAAGATCTCCGCATCCGATGTCAGCATCGACCTCATTGACGCTGAGCTGCGTGAGAGCATCATGACTGACCCCGATCTTCTCATTCTCTTTGGCCCGCACGTCGAGCTGTCGGGATTCCCTCCCTGGCAGATTCGCCTCACGGAAATTTACCACGCTCCCGACAACCACGGCGTTGGCTACCAGATTTTCCTCTGGGGCTTGCAAAAATATGCCAAGGCCGAAATGAGGGTAGGGAGGTAGACGTCCTCATGCCCTTTGCACGCTTCTCCTCTGCTCTCTCCACCTCTCCTCTGTATCTCTCCCCTCTTTGTTGTACCTCCTGTCTGGCTTATTCATTCTTATATATGCAACGGTTTCTTGGCAATTTGTTCAGCGTGCATCGCCATCTAGCCTCCAAAAGCTAGCCCACACAGTCGTCGCTCTCGCTTCTTTTCCCTTTGTTTCTCTCATTCTCTTGTGTTTTTCTGTTCCTGCGGTCTTTTTCGGGTTTCATCGGTGTTTGTTTTCTTACGGGCTGTTCTGTACCACACGACAAGATACTGGGGGTGTTTGGCCATTCAATACAACACGCATATAGGTCACGAACAATATATTTAGAGCAACGACATTCTAATGCGAAAGAGATCATGTTTGATTGTGCAGATGTGTGTCGTTGTGTGGTGCGCCACACATGTAGTGCTGCGCCACAGATGATGTCAAATTTTCTCTGGTCAAAATAGCGAGTAGTCAGGCTCGACGACACGCCTGGATAGTGCCAACGTCCTTGATGCCTCTGATCCAACGCCTGCCGCGCTTTTACGGATCCTGGTGGCGTCTCTCAGGACTCATGATAGCAGGGCAGAAGCGAGCGCGATCACACAGCAGTGACGCCGTGGGCGACAGCACAGGCTCTCGGACAGGCGAGGCTCCCACCAGAGGCTCCACTTGGGAGGCCATCGACAGCATCAAGAAAAGCAAGCACAGCAAGGACAGCATGGAGCAGTTTCGGCCACCCATTCTAGGCTCGGCCGGGCTGTCGCCGGCGCCGACGACGGGCTTCACCATCAACAAGGAGCTTTTCAGACAGACATATGACGTCTCGGCAGCGCGAATACACGACCCACGGCACATCTCCAAGTACAGGAAGGCTCTGATGCACAGCCGCGAGCTGCTTGTCCTGGACCGCGTGTCATCGGTGGTGGATGATCCCGAACAGCCCCATGCACAGCCGCCGCCAGGGTCGGCCGCCGTGCCGCCCAAGGCCGAACAGAAGGAGTCGGAGAAGGCCGGCAGGCCGGCGGCCAAGAGAAAGTGTCTCTTGCTACAGCCCGCGTTTTCCAGAGGTGAGCTCGTGTGTACTGGCGGCTGTGTACTGCTGTGATGTGATTCTTGTACCTCGTGTGTGCTGACAAACCTCAGACCCAGAGACATGGAGCCCTGAGCTCAAGCAAGGCGTCGAGAACCGGGAGCTAGAGTTGATTCCCTACCAGTTTACCCTTGGCTATGATTACTGGGATGCTCGTATGTACCGTCAAGCCTCATGTTCACTGTAGTGTGTGTCTTGCTCACCTTGTGCAGGAGATATTCTTGTCTCCGTGCTGCCAGAAGAATTCCATGACGGCATTCCCACTGGATTCAATACGGCTGGCCATATAGGTGTGTTTGTTTTTTGTTTTGTTTTTTCCTTTTTCTTTCTCCATCTTTCTCTACTTGGCGGCCCTAACAGAGACAAGCCCATCTGAACCTCCGCAGCCGCTTTGCGCCGTACAAGTACATGCTTGGCCAGCTGCTGCTCGACAAGAACCCGAACCTGCGCACCGTGATCAACAAGACGGACTTGGTGGGGACCGACTCGACGTTCCGCACCTTTCCCTACGAGGTGCTGGCGGGCCCCGACGACATGACCGTCGAGGTGTGTGAGAACCTCTGCACGTACCGCTTCGACTACAGCCGCGTCTACTGGAACAGCAAGCTCGAGCCCGAGCACTCGCGTCTGTTGCGCCTCTTTCAGCCCGGCCAGGTGCTCGTTGACGTCATGGCCGGCGTCGGGCCCTTTGCCGTGCCGGCTGGCCGTCGGGGCGTGCTCGTGTGGGCCAACGATATGAACCCGGTGAGCTTCGATGCGCTCTGCTACGCCATTCAGCGCAACAAGGTCGGCGACTTTGTCCGGCCCTTTAACGAGGACGGCACCGAGTTCATCCGCCGCGCGGCCGACCTTGTTCGCGAGGCTGCTGCCAAGGGCGAGCGCGTGCCTGACCCGTCGTCTCCGCCGGTCAGCAAGGCCTTGGCCAAGAAGCAGCAGAGAGCCCAGGGAACATCGGCCTCCAGCGGCGCCAAGCCTGCTACGGCCGTGCAGCGATACCTGCCGGTGCCGCCTACGGTAGACCACTATGTCATGAACCTGCCGGCGTCGGCGATCACCTTTCTGCCACGGTTCCGGGGTCTCTACGCCGGGTGTGAGGAGCTCTTTGAGAAGCCGGCAAGTGCGGAGGAGGCCAGAGACATTGAGGCCGGGGAGAAAGAGACTATAGAGACCCCGACACCACTGGCCAAGGCGGCCCAGACGGCAAAGAATCAGAGGTTTGCCAAGAGGGACAACACAAACAACCCGCCTCTACCGCTGCAGCCGTGGCAGCCACGGCTGCCCATTGTGCACGTGCACTGCTTTGCCCCGATAGACCACGAGGACGAGGGCGCGTCGCATCGCAATGTGCGCGACCGGGTGGCCGAGCAGCTGGGCGTGCCGATGCGGCTTGTAGAGTCGTACGAAGAGGTGGAGGAGGACGATCCACTACAGCGGTCGGCAACGGAGGAGAACGCGGTGTATGTGCTGGACGTGCGAGACGTGGCGCCGAACAAGCACATGTTTTGTGCGAGTTTCCGACTGCCGGCGTCGGTAGCCTTTGCTCCCAGATAGAAAATAGGTGACTCTATAGCTATTTTCCTAGTTTCCTCTAGTATGCAAGTCTACAGAGAACAGCAACCGAGCCTATCGGAAGGAGGCAAGAGATTAACCATGCCATCCGTGTTTGCATCCTTCTGTTTATGGTGTTCATGACGTCTCACTCTGTACGAACATGGATATTGGATTACCAAGCTCGCACAACAGGAGCACAGCTACTGCATGCTGTAAGACGAGGAGAATGCCATTGTTTCCTACTGGACATTGCTGGACATAACCGGACACAACATCCTAGTTTTTTTTTATGTTGGGGCATGCTATGGATGTTGGGACACACTAGAGACAAAGAAATGCGGATGAGGTCAGGGAGACGAGGGATTCCATCATTCGGAGAATACGTATAGTGCGAGCACAGGCACGATACTTGTACGTGTAGATGCAGGATAGATACACTGTACGTTCTGCAGTTCTCTTTAGCTCATCATTCCGGGGCATATCTGGAGACGGGAACCCCGCGATTTCTGAGTAAGAGCACGTAGCTCAGCTCGCCGGCAACAAGAGCTATTGGCAGGAAAAGACGATCTCTCAGCTCTCCACAGGAGCTTCCCCCTCTCCACGTAACGGAAAAAAAAATGAAAAAAAATTCAGGAAAAGAGGATAGGGGGGAAGAGAGAGAGAGAGAGATAAATGGAGAAGGGGAAAAAAGACCAGACACGGATAGAAAGATAAAGAGAAAAACGGTTGTCATCATACCCTCCCTTGCAAAGAGCCGGACTGGTTGACTAGGAGCTTTCTAGAGGGACTAGGTTGCAACGGACTCTCCGTATGAGAACCGGTGTAGATAACACGGAGGATCGAGGGGGTCTCGAACTGGACAGCAAAAAAGCCGAAGACTACTGCGTATGCACATGTACTCCGTATGC